>JBBDHG010000014.1:13617500-14010000 GCA_037951165.1 Lophius americanus | reverse complement strand
GCCAAGCTCTCAAACACAATCCAGCTCATTCTTCAGGATCACATGGCACTCAAAGGCCAGATGAGATATGCAGTCCCTCCAGCAAGTTCTGGGTCTAGCAATCTACTCCCAGTTAGAAGTGCTTGGGAAACCTCCATCAGATGGCACCATGGGAGTATCCTCATCAGTTGCCTAAATTTAAAAATCCTTTTCACAAGTTACTTTAATCAGTAGACAGTCCTGAGTTAAGGTTTAATTACTGTAACATTTTGATGTGAAAAGTTACATTTACAAAAAGAGTCTTCCAGCACTGCTTATAGGGCACTTACATCATTGTGGACAACTGTCATCCAAACAGGCGTGTGTGCAGACTGCTGCGTTATATGACTCTTCATGTGTTATTCACTGGCTGACTGCTGAATACTGACCATTAACTCACTGGTAAATGGTACAAGGGGCTGAATTCCAGTGTCATCCCTGAGGGTCGGTTCATTGATAACAAGAAAGCTTCAGAGCAGCTTGATGAGTTCAGCGGAAGTTAAATCTAGTGAAGCACGTTGGCAAACATGGATTTCTGTGTTTGCAGGAAAAAGCTGGGCAAGAGCTGTTTATGTATGGATGTGATCTGCATCAACAAAAAACTCATCATCTGAGAGATTGAAATGCAGACACAGGAAAAAAGAAATAATAGTGAGTAGCAAGAAAAGAGCCTTTCCATGATGATCTGTAAGCTTAAAATAATAATAAATCAGTCATTATCTCAGAAAGCCTGGAGCCCGAAGTATTTCTCAACATTAAACTTATAAAACTAATTCCTTTCAGCTCTGGGTTAAAATTTTAAACTGGTTACACTGGAGTTATTTTTAACTGGACCTGTACATAATGTGGGTTCCCCATATAATACACACTTACTGTTGTTTATATTAAGTTCCAATACAAATTGGTATGTAATATCTAGATAAGAACACTACTTTAATACAATAAAATTACTGTGTTTCAAGGTTGTGATGTATAATAATTTCTTGTTAAAGGATTGTGGGAAGAATACAGGAAGCTGTTTCACACATATGTAAAGATATTCCAAATGATTTGAATATACAGAACAAAAAGTACAGAAAACAAGTTTGTAATATTTGTTAAAAGGATTGTTGGTGAACGGAAAAGAGGAGATTAGAATGTGATTGGCAGGCAGGCTGTTGAGGACAGTAACGTGTAAGGACAGACTGTTGTAGATTTTGCAAAAAGGATGGAAATGGCTTTGGTGAAGACGTATTTCAAGAAGAGGGAGGAGCACACAGGTAGACTACATTCTATGCAGAAGATGCAATCTAAAGAGAGATTGGAGACTGCAAGGTGGTGGGAGGGGAGAACGTAGCCAGACAGTGTAGAATTGTAGTATGTAGGATGACTCTGGTGGTACAAAAGAGGAAAGGAAAGTAGAAAGTAGAAAAGTAGAAAAGTAGAAAAGTAGAAAAGTAGAAAAAGTAGAGCAGATAATCAAATGTTGGAGGATGAGGAATGAACTGAGTGACCTTCAGGAAGGAGTTGAGACTTGAAAAAGTTGAACAGCCGATGCAAAGTTGCCCAGTGCATGTAAATATATTTTCTTTGCACAATATTTTGGACCAAAATGAATAAATGGAAAGCAAAAAAAAAGGTTCCAATGGCTTTGAACCACCTTTTTAGAATATTAAATAGTTAAGTCAAGTGAGGACACTGCACAAACAAATGTTCCAATGTTTCAGATTACTAAATCGCTTGTACAGCGACCGGCAACTGCATTTTGGGGTAAAGTCTGGACTGAAATATTCAGTCCAACTTGCCTACCTTTATTCAACCAGGAATCGCAGGTTAAGAACTTTGACACAAATATAGAAGATGACTTTCTTCTTTACAGTTTGAAATTTCTCTAGGGGAGAGGTTGTGAGAGACAACACCTGTCTTTCTCCCTCTTGCCACTCCCCCACAGCCTGGGTGATGGACAGAGATGGGAAACTGTACCCATACCCTTCCATCCATTGTTCAATCAAAGTTCTGTTCACTGCAAAAGCCCTCAGATGTTGAGGCAGGGCAGCAAATACATCGTCCTCCACTCGGTTTATCATCCTAATGGACATGATGTTGCTGCTCCCCCTGAGGACGTCCACTGATGATGATGTCATCTTCATCAGATGTCTCACTTAGGTGCAGCCAGCTGTTCTGAGTTTGGTCCGCAGTCTGGCAGACTGCAGTGCTTTAATCTTTGTAAAGATGTTAAAAAACAAAGGTTCCTCAAACAACCAGATGCCAGGAGTCTCGTTGGTGTCTTGAGATGTTTTGAAAATCTGCCATGCCTGCAAAACTGAGCTGTATAAAGGTGTCAGCTCTTTCACAACAGCTTAAGCCACAAGTGTACCCCAGTCTTTATGTCGTTTGAAGTCTGAAAGAAGCCATTTTTGACTGAATGCTAATCAGTTCCTTCCCTCCTTTAGCCACAGGCAGGTACAGGGCTGCTGACCAGGGCCAGTTTTTCCAAGACAAAAAATGTCCAGAATGATCTTCTGAACTTCCTCCATCAGACCTCTCAGTGGTATCAAAGCGATTAATATGTGCCAAAGGGTCGAGGCAACCAAGTTTTGCCTACGAGAACTCTTCCCCTGCATAACAACTGGGGTTGCAACCATTTCCATTTAGATAACTGCGAACATACCATCTCATTAATTCCATCCCAGTTTATGACCTTGAAATCCAAAGGCGCCCAAAAACGCCTTCATTCCTTCTTTCTCCCACTCAAGTCATCGGGGCAGACTGGGCACTGCCTGATCTCTCCACTGGCCCAGTAGGAGAGCCTTACTCTTATCCCAGTTCACCCGTGCAGAGGAGGCTTTTTCGAGAAACCCAAGGTTTCCCCCAGGCACTGGACTTCTCTCTGGCTTGTAACAAAATTTTGACATGATCAGCGTACGCAGAAACTGTACGAATACCACGTATATCACTAATAAGAGACCCAGGCCATGAGAGGCCACTGAGCCACTCCCGCAGCCTTCACAGCAAGGGCTCAATAGCAAGGCTTTTAAGTTGTCCTGAAATAAGGCAACCCTTCCCTATCCCTGGCTGTACCGGGATTGGTCGGCTGAGCCCTGCTCCCATCTTCAACGTACAATGTGCACCTTCATATAATAATCTTACCCACAAAAAAAACCCATCACCAAGGCCCAACGCCCTAAATGCAGAAAATAAATAAGACTGATCCACTCTGTCAAAAGCTTTCTCTTGATCTACAAAAATAATACCAAAATTAACATCAAATGTTATAGAAAGATAAATTATATAACGCATTAAAAAACATTGTCCATAGTTGTCCTGTCAGGCACACAAGTATGGTCTGTATGTACAAGGATTTCCAGGATGTCCTTAAGCCTGTTTGCCACAGCTCTGAAAAGCACCTTATAATCGGTACAAAGGTGACCGAATGGCCTCCAGTTCTTCAATAGAGGCAGATATCCTTTTTTTGGCAGCAGTGAGAGAACTGGTCGCTGGCAGGAGACATGGAGAGATCTTGTTTTGGAACATTTCAAGTGAACAGCATGAAGGTCGGGCCCAAGGATTTTCCAAAAATGTTTACAAAATTCTGTTGAGAGACCATCCATCCTTGGTTCTCGTCCTAATGCCATCTGGTTGTCGGCAAGTGTCAGCTCAAAATCCAGAGCAGCTTTCTCTCCCAGGCAGAGCTGAGGAAGGCCCACCAGGAGCTCCTCATGATACTCCACTGAACATTGCTCTGCCCGATAGAGATCAGTGTAGAAAGCCATCGCATTTCTGCCTCATCTCAGCTGGATCGGTGGTCACTTGCTCCCCAGGTAGCTGAAGGCAGGTCATCAGCTTCCTCTGTGCCAAGGACTTATCTCACTTGAAGAAATAGACACTAAGGGCTTCCATGTCCTTGAACTGGAAGAAGACATACAAGTGCACCCTTTACTCTCAACTACTGGAAAGAGCTCAAAGCCAACTTCTTTTCACGAAGCAGATGACTCGTGTTGGGAGTCACTATGTAAACCTGCTTCACGGTTTTTAATTTCAGCTTCAAGCTCCTCGATGGCTGTCCTGATTTAAGCCCAGGAATGGGAGTTGTACTGTTGGCAGAACACATGCATTTTGGCCTTTCCAATCTCCCACTACATCTTTAAGGTGCAAAATCAGGTTTTTTCTTATTTTCCACTGTACCCAGAAATATTCAAATTTCTGACAAGAGTGCAATCTCAGAAGAGGTTGTTGTTGAAAGACCAACAGGACCTAACCCTCTCACCTGGTGAGATAACTAGGTCCGTGCTTACAGGATGGTAGTCAGAAAAACCAACGGGACTTATACAGCTGTGTGAGATCCTGGAACTGAGGTTATCTGAAAGGTTAATTCGGTCTAACCATGCCGATCTGTGGAGGACAGAATAACAGCAGTTGGTTTTATCAAGATGGCGACGCCTGCACTGAAGTTGCTGCCATGACTGAGGATACATGAGCCCCATAAACCCCAGTCTGTCTCATCAGCTGGGATTCTGTGTTTCCTGCACAAATTACACATCAATGCTTTTAATGGCAGAAAATCTCTGAAAGAATGCTCTTTTTTAAGAGCATTCTTTCAGAGATTCCTCATATGAGGCTCCTCATTTGAAGGTCAGAAAAGAGGAAAAGACAGGATGAAACAAAGAGTGAACAGTAAAGGTTAGAGTTCACCATTTGATACATGATCATTTTTACTTTGTAGGTTTACGAACATTTTTTTTCCTTTTGCATCTTCTTATAGCAATTATATGAATTTTGAGGCACAATAATTTTTTCTTATCCACAAGTTCAAAACCAAGCAGTTTTTTTCAAATATCAACTTTTTTGATGAATTTGTCAGTGAAAAACATCATTATCATTAACATCTAAGGAGACAACTTCCTCCGACTCTGATGGACCTCAGCAACTGCAGCCTGAGATCTGCTCAGGTTCTCTTTAGCCACAGAAGCCCGTGGCCTCTTAGGTTTTTATATGTCCTCTAGATCTACATCGTTAACTGAACGTGACACAGTGGCACTCTTGATCCTCCGCCACAATGCTCCCGGAGTAACCCGCTGCGTCCGCGGAGGGAGCTGCCACCTGCTTATCCAGACACGCGGTGCGTTTCTGCCCGATGACACCACGTTCAAAACACTTCATCTCCCCCGAGCTGGCATACAGCATATAATCAATCTCATATTTCACTCTGAAGCCCAACTCCAGAGTTTGTGAGGGAGAGTCCACAAACATGAAGATCTACTGTCTCAGAGATATCACATGCTTCAGTCTGGTGTCATTACATCCCAGACTGATGGTCTTAAAACCACAGGCAAATCTACCGAATCTACGGAGCTCGTTCTCCAACAGCTCGTTTGGTATGAATGGCGGAACACTGGACACGATGATCCGCGTTGAGGAGACTGACAATGGTGAAAACTGCACAAACAGGTCCCTGAGGAACAAACACCTCTGTATAAGCTGAAAGACCAGCTGTTCATTCTTAACAAACACAACAACGGCTCTGTTCCTTTTTAAGGCAAACAATGATTTATCATGAACAACCTGTTCACCAGCAAACCAACAAAACCTCCTCAACATGAACATTATCAATCCCACAGAACAATCAAAATAAGCAATCAATAGAAAATAACAGCTCTTACCTGATCAAGTAGAAAGCATAGAAGTTGAAACCACGGTGAAAACAGATAACTGTAAATTGAAAACCATTCAAATTATCCAACACTCGCACATCCAACACCACTTCATCCGCTCCCACTCAGGCTCACCGGAACCGGAAAGGAAAGGAGAGGCACAAGGACAAAAAAAGTGTAGTGTGGTATGAGCTGACTAGGCATCAACAGGAGGAGGCTATGTCCTGTTTTGTGTATGTTACTGTTCCCAAGGTTTGACATTTAGATATCACGGAAGAAGGGCAAACACTGCCACACAATGGACCGAGTTAACACACAAAACGGGAGGAATAACTGATAATTAAAGCACCGTATGTACTAAAAAAAAAAATTCAGAGGGATGACATAAGAGAGACTGGCAAAGATGAGGAGAGGCAGTGTCAAAAAGAGGGAGGGATGGGAGACAAAAGGAGGGAGCAGGCAGCTATCACCACTTGCGTCTCAAAGGTAAAGTGGTGAACAATGGAAAAACTACGATGCATTACAAACAGAGAAGCAACTTGCCAAAATTCTCCTGCTCTCCTATCCAGCCAACCCATTATCTCTAATCTATTCTGTGCAACAAATAGCTCCTCTAATCATTTGGCACTGTGCATCATTCAGTAATCAAGTTTCCAGGCTTACACAGATTGTTTTATTTATTTATATTTTGCTTATATGATCTCAGATAAGTATATGATTCCACTAACCTTATTCAGCATATCCATATATCTACCAGTTGGAGAAATTATTTGGGTGTGGCGGATTGACATTATCTGTTGACATAGGCATTTGTGTGGAGCGGGAAAGCAAAGAGAGGTGTGTGTGTGTGTCTGTGTGTGTGTTTGTGTATGTGCTTTTGCATGTGTGAGAATAGTAAGCAGTAACATTAACCAAAGAGGTAAAGAAGAGGAGGGGAACAGCAGATGTCAGATTGCGGGAGGTTAAAAAATTATGATTATCTCTAGCTTAATGCTTCAGTCTCTTTCTACCAAGGTCTCCTATCCCCTCGATTGCTTCAGATTCAGCAATAAATTATGGATGCTTATTAGAAAAAGGCAATATTCAGCATCCAAAATAAACTCAGCAGAAAGAGACATGAAAGAGACCCAAACAAAAGTGCTGATGTAGGGAGATGAAGAGTTAAATTCACAGAGGAGCCAATGGCAAGACCAGTTAAACCTGGAATGATGTCTTTCTGAGTCACCAGCTTTCAACTCAAATATGGAGTGCTGATTAAAATAAGATTTGATCAATCGATTTATCCAAACCTTCCATTCTTCCTTGGGCAACTTCTTCAAAGAGATGATGAATTGTGCACAATGTAGGCACATTTAACTCTTTAAATCTCTGCATCTCTTTTAGTGCTCTTATTCCTACTCAAGTAAAAGAAAAAATAATGTTAAGCAAAATTATTGACTGAAACTCATTAGGTTTCCCCTTAAAAAGAACATAATGATGCTTCATTCTGCCAGTTAATGCAGGTTGCATTCCATCTAAAACATAAGCTAATGAATTCATGTGACTTTTTTGAGAAATCAATAATTTGGTGTCCCTGAACTCTGGAGCTTCACAGAGTGTATTATGAGCCAGAACCGAACAGATAAGGAGACACTTTTCTGGTACACTTTGTCTGGATTGATGTCATAATAGTTGAATCCTTCAGATGACAAGTGACATTTGCTCAACTTCCCCTAAGCCTTAAATATTTGGAAAGTTTGCTCATATGAAGCTCTCATTATTATTGTAAATCCCTGGTTTTCAGTTTATCCAGATTAAATGTAACCTGATTATCTTAGGCAGTGATGCTCGTGACCAATGTATAGGAGAGCGTATAAAAAGTTTACATATAGCAGTAATAAAGAGGAGAAGAACTTACAGAACGAAGCTTCATGTAAAAAAATATACGATGTGAAGCTTTCCCCTTTTCCCCTTTGAAACACAGCATCATATTTCTTTGGCACAATTGTCCATCCAAGCTCTTGTTGATGGACAAGTGTTACTGGCTTTTTGACAGCGTATCAAAATTTACAGAAGTATAACCAATCCTGCATTGCTGCATGAGAAACAGTGACTAATCTACAGAGCCAGCAAACTATTGCATTGAATGAAAAGAGTGCTTAAAGTAAAAATATGCCTAACTCTCACAACAGGAGTTTGATAGTTAAGAAACTCATATTCACGGCTGCATAACACCTGCACGTAGATACTCACCAGCAGGAGCTTACAAAACGCATGCTTCCAAACACAACCCAGAGAACGCTACGGTAAATGAACTTCACCGCCGTCCAAAGCGCTGACATCAATCATGCATGCTCACACTGTCTGGATCCCGACGGACAGTGAGTCGCATCTGTCAGCGAGAGCAAGTGCTAAACAATTCCAATGTGAAGGAACCCATTTAATGCTTATCTGCATACATGATGAGTGCGCGTGCCAGATCCGTTGGCTATCTTCCCGATCTTCTCTACTCATGTTGTTTACTTCAATTGTGAAAAATTGGGATGCAATTTGTTCTTGCTGAATGACTCTTTTTAGTGATGATGATTTCCCCACATGAAACATTTGCTGCATAGGTATGAACAGCTGAGCACAACCACCACACACGCCTCATGGGACGCCTGGGACAATTAGCCAGTATGAGTCCCAGAGACCTTTGGGGAACCCAGATGACACTTAACGGCTGCTGTTACATGTAATGTTCTAACACTGGAGGAAGCTTTTGTATCAAAAACTGAATATCAATGCAGCTTCTTCACTACCACTGACTGCATACCTCTGTGCTTCGACCAACCGCATATTTCTGACAGAACCCATGAGGCTCGGATGCACAAATTCTTCATGTCGATCAGTGTATTACCCTGTAGACAACCCAAAACGGATTCATAAGGTAACAGAAAATAAAAGAAGGATGAGAATGCACAAGGACAAACTGAGGTTAGGAGCCTTCTGCAGGAAAAGTCTAATCGGATCAGAACAAATCGATTCATGAAGAAACCGCTGATTGAAAAAGTTAACATGCTCTCTTGCCAAAAAAGAAGTTCTGAATGTTTGTAAGTTTATGTCACATTTCCAATGAGGCGTATTTGTGCTTTTCTGTTGTAAATAATTTGGATAGAGCATAAGTATTGATTTCAGAGGAAAAGGGGGGAAACACTGTTCCCTCCTTACATAAAATACGTGCAAATGCACCACCTCCTCACCCCACCCTCTGAGCTGTGGGTAATTTACTTTTAATGAGCAGGAGAGAAACTTGTCAATATCCATACTCGTAATGAAGAAAAATCCTCTGTTGTTCCAACATCACTTCTTAATACTAAGCCAGCGGACTTGCACACACCATTACCATCTCCACTGTGTCCAGCAGCTCCTGACTCACCTCATCATCAAATCAGTTATGTTTTCACCTCGGCTCGCTTCCACCTCACTTTGTGAAACATCTTCAGCAGGGTTACATGGACATCTTTGCTTTTACTCATCATTCACAAGTAGCAGCTTGGACTTTTGTGGCTAATACCAGTTGCACTTTCTTCTATAAGACCAACTCCTATAAACAATCTTCACTCAGCTGAGTGCTTTTGACAAGAATACAGGACCAAGGCTGAATGTAGAGACACTTACACCCACCATTCCATCCTTTTCCCTTGTCTTTCCTCCTTTTGGAATCTCTCTCTTTTGTTTCATTACCGAATTTGTGTGACAACAAATTATTTTATTATTTTATGTTACTTTATAGAGTAGAAATGTTCTTCTCATTGTAAATCAAGTAATATTATGCTATTAACGCTATCTCTCTCTCTTACACACAAATTAAAAAATGACTGAACATTGGATTATTACTAATGTAGAATTAGAAATACCTCCTCTAGAAAACATTTGATGGATAGAAAAAACATCATGTGATCAATAAATAAAATACAAATAAAAATAATAAATTAATAAATGTTCGTCCAGTACCTCTATACATTATGTTTTAAATAGTTTCTCTCTGCCTGTATTTTGTCTCTCATACTTTTTTAGTTTATTGACTGAAGTTGTGAAAAAAAACTGTGATCTGATGCTTAATTCTAAATAAGTAAAAAATAATAAATTCTGATCCAACCATATCAAAAGCCTGGTTAAACCCAGCCCATTAATTTTCTGATATTAATAATGTACTTGCCAAGCCCTTAAAGAAGAGAACTTATAATGTTATAAATGTACAACTTGATGGAGTATATTAGAAAAAACAGCTGGACAAAACGTGTTGATGCTCAGAATTTCCTGGAAAGACTCCTGCTGTAAATAGCTCCCACCTGAAACCCATAATCCTGAGGTCAAAAGCAGTTTCAAAGAAGATTTATGGTAAAGCTTGGCTTTATCAACGTGTGTAGTGCTTACACCTGCTGGTAAAAATAAAAACAATCCCAGATAAGTAGAAAAACTCTGGCACAATCTTTATTATTTCAAAGACGTGTTTCACAATTTCTATCAAAACAGATGGTATAGCGAACAATTAACTCCTTGAGATCTGAATCGGTGGGCAGCCTCTAAATTCACCCACCCATCTCATAGTGGGCAGCTCCACACGGTGCAATAGTAAGCAGAGCTCTCTGCTGCAAACGGTTACAGGGTGACTTTCCTCGCTAGTCGACTTGTTCTCTTTGTCTGTGAAAGCTCTTCTGCTGCCGAAAGCTCATTGCTTGATTTACATTCATTTATTTTACAACACTTTCTGTTTAATGTATAGATTTTTAAGCCTCTAAATAAGCCTAGTTCTGCTTCCACCTCTAACGATGCAAACACCTCAGAGACTCAAGCCTATGCTCCCGTAACGTTACTTTCCATGAGCTCCGCCTTTGTGCTTGGGGTATGTGGATCAAAATGTCATTACTTCCGATCTCAGCATTTCTCTTCCAGAATCTATTTTCCTATTAAAAGATGGATATTTACACTCAGTAATTTCTCTTAGATACACGGTAGAAGGAAATGAACCCATCACCGGAATCATCTACCAGCTGGAACTACATCTCTGGTCATGATTGTTACAATTTTTCAGCCAATAGGTCCCAAATTTGTGGTGTTAGGCGTCTTTGCGTCAGTATTTCTTATAAGCGGTCAGTCCAAAATACGGTTCTGCCCAGCAGTTATTTTCAGGAAATTTAATTAAACTTTATTTGGGAAAATAGCACTGTGCTCCAAAGACTATCAGCACTGACCGCCATGTCGGTGAAAAACGATCTTCTAATGGAAAGGCAGTGATGTCCTATAAGATCGTGTCATTCATTCCTTCATTCTCCATAATGCTTATCTGTGTTATTTATATATATATATATATATATAATATTATTCTTATGAGATATTTTTGATATCTATTTGCGATGCAGATGGTGTTGCGTAAATTATATGTAACAGTGCGGTAATCTGTGCATCTTCAGCATCGTGTGAGAGTTCCTTCTCCACACCGTCACAAGTTTTGACCTCCTTTTATTGCTCGAGTTATTACTCGAAAGAAAGAGGAATTTGTTGATTCCTTGTTATTGAGAAATCACTAACAAATATCTTTTTTATTTCTTTTAATCTAATTTCTTTTTCCAGGGAAACAGAAGACTGATGTTGTAGATTGATGGATGAATGAATGAGTGGATGGTGAGATGAATAGATAAAAATAATTAAATAAATGATATGACCGATTTGCTTTGAATAAAGATATTCAGGTTGCTGTTGGTTGCTGTTAACTAAGTGAAAAAAAGAAAACAGTTTTAATTGAGTATAAGCTTGATTGATAGTTATATTTATTTGGGTTTTTTTTGTCTAGTTTCAGTTTGAATAAGGCAACGTCCTAGTTTTGTAAATATTGGCTATTTTAAGGAGTTGAATGTTAAAATATGGATGAAACTTTTTTCGAATTTTATAAATATTGGCTATGGGGACAACTTCTCACCGGATTAGACTATTAGACTACTAGTCCACTTTTCTAAGCTCTGGTTTATCTACCGTCCATGTTGCTCACCTATTATTTCTACCAGCCCAGCCTCATATATCTGGCTCAAACCGGCCCTGCATCCAGGTATCAGAGAAGCCTATTTAGTTAGCAGGGACTCCTCCCGGGCCTGTGTGTGTCAGTGTAAGACAGATCGCCAGCACTCCCCCGTCTGATGGCAGGCTGCAAGATTGCTTATGACAACAGCACTCTATGCTACTATGACTAAACAGGCCTTGTTTTCAATGGCTGTCACAGGTATTCAAACATCAAAATCAAAGAATCAAAGCTGACTGATCTGTTTGCATGTTTGTCTCGCCGAAAGGGACAGGGTGGATGCAGATCTGGACGGGAGCCTGTAGCGGTAGAAAATGAGCTTGTGCAACGGGACCGACTCAAGACTGGGACAAATTCTCTGTTTTATCCTCTGAAACTCAGTATGACTGTCCTCTTTAACTCGACAAAATCAGAGCCTCATCTCAAGGAACCAGCCACCTCCTGTTTTTATGCACACATAGGGACACCCAACCCTACTTTATTTATTTATTGTTTTTCTGTTTGACACAACAGAAAAACTCTAAGGCTTTTTATTTCCCATAACAAAACTACATAAGGATACTACCTGATATAACATAAATCACTTAGATTTAAAAAAAACAACCTCTGGTGTTATGGAGCTATTTTATTCATATTTTAGAATTATTGTTTGTCAGATGTGACTCTGAATGCCAGCCCTCCCCGTTTAGAAGGGTTGAACCTGGCTGAAGAAATTTGAGCGATGAATAATTCTCTCCAAATGTAACTATTTCATTTGGATTTGGTTTCCAATATACGACACATAAAAGAAAGACAAAATTCTGAAATGGCTTTCTTTTAAATATCATGCCACCCTAAAGTAGCAAGCAGGTAATAACCAATAACCATAAATCTTTAAACGATAAAGGTTTGATCAGTTTTACAATGTGCAATAATGTTTCTTTCTATCATGAAGATTGATATCCTTCTTACAGGATACAGGTGGCTTAAACTCCACTACAGCCTCTGGTGTTGGCTTAGAAGTAATATCTTCCTCTCAAGTTAATTTTTGCCGTCGATCTCCCGGAAGCTATTCTCACAGTACAGTTATTATGCAGTCTGGCACTGGAACATGGACAATACATGCTGAAAGAAGCTGTTAATTAAGGCTCTGCGCTAATAATTGAACACATTAGCACAGCTTCTGCAGTGCAGCTCAGTCGGCCTGAACTAATAAAGCTAATAAAGCATACGCTGATGTACTTATAATGGAGAAACATAGAGCATATTCTTACCATAAACTCCTTGGCCCCAGGCGAGAGGGCAGACACTAGAAAATAACAAAATCCAGTAAAGCTCCATGTTCACCTCAGTTCCCTCATAACCTAAGAAAGAATGAAACACGTAGAGAGGGGGTAGTAAAATGAGGCATAGAAGGGACGAAGCTAAACAGTGTGAAAAACAAGCTGATTGACAGGTACATAAAAGGGTAGATTTTTTTTCATGTTATACAATGTGCCCTGCAACCCCTTAAGCCATCAATATAATATCACTGTGCTTTCATCCTTTCATTCAATCTAAAGGAGGCGTAATTCAATCACAAATGTTGGATTATGGAAAGTTTACAAGCAGGGCTCTGTGTGCTGGAGAATTGGAGATTGACAGGATGTTCCGCTGCTTAGCCTGACTGAACCTCCTCCTCCTCCTCGGCAGGTGCAGTCAGGACAGGATCAAACTGAGGATTACACTGTAATATTTATCAAGGATTAGCTATAACAAGTGGGGTCACGCACCTTAAAACCCACTAAACACGCAATCTCCGCCTTTCCTTCAGATTTGTTATCTCTGCTATATTCTGCAGTTGAGAGGAGATGCTGATAAATTAACCTAGATGTTTCGATAGATTGATATTTTCCTTAAACTCATTTCAGTTGGTCACGTCTTGTTATTTATCTGCAAAATGCATTAACCTGTAGGAAACCTCTAGATGAGAGGAAATCCGTTTCAGGGTAAGGTGATTTACTGTTGGTCCACGGTTGTGGACATTGACGCGTGGCAAAGTGTGCCAGAACCAAACTTTAACTGTGCGTGCGAGTTAATAGCATGCACTGATGTCAGGATGCTGTAAGAGGAGATTGTGGAAATGAGGGAAAGGTTGACGTCTCAGTGGGTGCATTTGCTGTAATTAAAGGATAAACTATGTCTTAGAAAAGTCTAAACTTGATCCCCTGCTATCTAAGATTGTCACAAATAATTCGCCTATATGTACATTTAATATTTTAATAAATAAAAATCTGCGCAGACCAGATGCAACGCCAATATGCATATGGGACGATAAAGATTGGATGATAGAACCGACGGACGCGGCTGGTGTCTGTACCTTGTCTGCGATGCGTCGTGCCGTGGGTCAGTCTGCTGCCCGGCGCAGCGCGCGCCTCTCCCGGCTCAGCGAGGAGGATTCCTCAGCTCTCCGCGAGGGAGACCCAGCAGCTTCCTGGTCTCCACAAATTGTTAATAAAAAGTTATATATCCTCCTCCTCTGGAGAAGCCTTCGGTGGGATCTTTACAATTCCTGAGGAGAGTACTGGAGAGTGTCCTGAGCTCGCAGATTATGTCCTTAAACTTTTTATGTGCGCACTGAGGAGCGGCAGGAGGAGAACTCTGCGCCACTGGAAACTCTCTCCGCCCATCAGAGAAATACAAAACACATTCTCAGTGGAAAACAACTGCAGGGATAGTTTGGCGGACAAAAAACAAAAGATGCTGCCCACCTCCACTCTTTATTGTTGCTTTTTCTAGGCTACCTTTGAAGGTACATGTGGAGCTGGCATCCCTCTGATGGGTGACGGTCAGGTGGAAGCCCTCTCCTCTCCCAGCAGCACCCAGCGCTCTCTGAATCAGAGCTCTGTCTGAGGACTCACACCGGAGTGTGTGCGCTGACTGAGAACGACCGCCCCTGTCTATGAGGGGGGAGAGAGGAGAGGAGAGGAGGAGGAGGAGGAGGAGTGAGGAGTTGGGAGGACAGAGGCTTACACATACCGGTAACGGATCCACAGCTTCACATTGAACAGGTTGTCAAAAGTACAGCATCACCCCTCTCTCTCCTCACCCCCCTCCGTCCCGCTCCTCTATTCACCATGGAAAAGGGGTTTCAAACCCTTTAGGGTGCCACAGGATGTTTTTAAGAGCCGAGGGGTTACTGGTGGCTTTGTGTTTTCCTCACTTGTCAGCTCTTTGGAGAAGCTGGCCCCGCTGCCGGTGCCGCCGATTGTCGGTGCCAATTAGAAGAGAAACATTTAGCCAAATGGAGGAACCCTGAACACAAGCACCCTCCTCCCCGTGGACCAATTATTTATGACAGCAAGAATAGACTCACCGTTGAACCCAGTACTCTCTCTCTGTTTCTCTCTCTCTCTCTCTCTCTCTCTCTCTCTCTCTGTCTGTCTCTCTCGTTCTCTCTCTCTCTCTGTCTCTCTCTCTCTGTCTGTCTCTCTCTGTCTCTCTCTCTCTCTCTCTCTCTCTCTCTGTCTCTCTCGTTCTCTCTCTCTCTCTCTCTCTCTCTCTCTCTCTCTGCCTGTCTCTCTCTCTCTGTGTCTGTCTCTCTCGACCTCTCTCTCTCGCTCTCTCTCACACACACACAACGGTGCGTGTATTGAAGCCCCGCATCTCCCCGCCACTCAGACCTCAATGCGTGTGTGTAGCCTACAAGCATGGCCACACGGGGTCGTCTTTCAGCTCACTATCAATACACATGCGGATGTAGTGTGTCCGTGCGTGTATTTGTGCGTTAGAAAAGGGGCTTTGTGTGTCTCGCCTCCCTATGAAATAGTTAATTACTTATCAGGGTTGGTGTATTTAGCTGGATTTAGAACTAAAATGGACAAACATCAAATGTCTGCTGGGAAATCTGTCACTGAAGAGAACTATAGGCCTATGCCATTTCCAGGTTCTTTTCTTATAGGATACAGATGTTATGATTGATGTATAATCTTTTCAATCAGTAAATGTAAACTTTATGGAGAAGAGAAACAAATTCTTGTATCAAACGAGACCTTGCAAAACAGACACATGATTAAACTTCATTGTTTCCATTTATTTTAGTGTCATTTCAAATCACTGCGCGTTAAATAATTCCACATTTCACTTTGAGGGTCGAGTGCAGAGGAATATTCTGTTTATTCTGAACCAGTGTGTAGACAAATTTTTCTAGTTTTAGGATGATGATGTTGTAAGTGAGGTACGTTTGCCATCCATATGAACTACATTATATCATCAATCGTCAAGTATATCCCCAAAAAGTCGAGGATATTACGGAACAATCATCGCCTCTGCATCCGCTGAAGATCCTTCGCGTTAACACGATAACTCAGAAACTATTTCACGGA
This sequence comes from Lophius americanus, assembly GCA_037951165.1. NCBI lineage: Eukaryota > Metazoa > Chordata > Actinopteri > Lophiiformes > Lophiidae > Lophius > Lophius americanus. The sequence continues at coordinate 13,993,972 of JBBDHG010000014.1, read as the reverse complement.
TCATTATTTTTCAATTTTAGACAAACATTAACCTAATTGTGAGGAAGAACTGGAAAGTTTTTGGGAATGGTCAGTTGTATATTTCCAAAACTAGTGAGAGCTTTATCTTCAAATTTGTCAGCCCATAATTTCTCAACAATTGGTTCTATTTAGTCAAAATTGGTGTATATTATTGACTCCATGGGATTTTTCTCTTAAATATCATATTTTACTTGCTAGAGGGAGTTTTTTGGGGAGGAAAACTGTTTTCTGGATTCAGTTCAAAAAGTATTTGATGGTTAAATTCAAGTGGGAACTTTAGCTTCAAAAGTTTTCGACTCAGTTTTTCTCAGGCGTTAGTCGAATTTTCTTTTCAAAAACTGATGTATATTAATGGCCTGGATGAATGCATAGTTCATATTCTACTCACTTGGGAGTGCCATTTTTTTTTTAAACGGACAATTGCTTGCACAACGCAGGGAACAGTGGACTTTTTGGGAATATACCCTTTCTGTCGGTGACGATAGCATAGGCCTAGTTTCTATGTCTTATTACGCTTTGGGGGGTATGTGCCTACGGAAGTCCACCACCAGTTCCTTGGTCTTACCCTCGTTGATCTGGAGGTGGTTCCACTGGCACCAATGCATGAAGTCCTGCATCACTCAAATATAAGAACTGTGTTGACCTGTGATATGTGCTGTTAGTAATTTCCTGACTGAGTTTCTGCACATCGATCATCCCCTCAAAGGTTTTTCTTTTTTACTGTTTGGTCCTTTCTCTTACTGATTAATTTCATGATTTGTTTCACAACATGCAGGCTGCATGCAGTCACCGTGCAGTTCAGCCGTTGGTTGTGTGCTTTGTTGAAGGGCACCTCAGTAGTGAAGGCAGTGAAGGACATTATACTCAACTGCCAATATTTCTCCTCAAATTTCTTGGATCTGAACCAGGGACCCTCTAATCAAAAGTCCTTCTGTCTATTCTGCAGGATGTCAGAGTCTCTGATGTGAAACTTCAAAGTGCTCTGCCCTACTGTACTCTGAATGCCTTCCACATAGACACTGCTGAGACAGGCAATGTTAATGAGCCCAACATCACAGTTTGGAGCAAGTCTACTATCTTCCTTTTTGTCGTTCAGCTGATCCCTTTCTGCCACAGCGGCTCATCTATTTCCATCCTTAGCTTTGTACCATGCTGGCTAACAGTACCGGTGTTGGTAGTTGTTAACCCGACTCCCAACCGATCTGGTTTGTAATCAGTTTTGTGTTTTGCATATTGATTTGTCATAGGTTTTAAGCCTGATGCTCTACGGTCCTGGGACAGGCACCAAACATACACTGAATTCTGACCTTTTTGTGGCTGAAGCACATCTACAATAATAAGTCTAATTTACACTTGTAATCTTGTAACATTAATTCTAGCCTAACAACATCTTACTTAAAACATCTGGATAGGACTTGTTGATGTTTGAAGCAGCAATATATATATATATTTGATTAATTTGTTCCTCACTCAGCTTATCTAGACAGTTTTAAACAGTTTTGTTTGCCAGCTGATATAACTCTTAATTATGATCACATGAAACACTCTGGGAAAGGAACTTCTGTTCTGTGCCAAACGTAGAGGTACATTTGTTGACTTCCATCATTTGAGCAGTAAACATTCCTAAATAGAATCAAGACCATCATCAATTATCCGTCCAATCCAAAACAGTCCTTTGTTCAAAGTAAACAAAATCATGGGATCTGGCGGAAGAGTCTGTCTCTTTGCTTCTTTCATTTCCTTTTTTGCATCTCATCTTGGGTTAAATCCAGCACTCTTGGCAAGTCTTGTTGGCAAAGCATCTCAAAAGAAAACGTGTGGTAGGAACAACTTTGGGTGGCAGCCACACACAAACACAAACACACAAACACTGTTGCACACACACACACAAATGATCACACACAAACACCCAGAGCCAGATTTATCTCACCAAATAAAACCATGTTTTCCATGGCAGGTTTTTAAAAGGAATAGTTGCAATGAGTTTACAGAATACCAAATGAGCTGTTTTGACAATGAGCACTCATTCCGATGCACCTCTAAACTGTTGGTCAGCTGACGCAGCTGCAGGGTCACTGCAGAAGGGAATCATCATCATCGGCGTTTTCTTGTGAACATACAAAAGTCAGTCTTGCATATTAAAACACATTGAGTGAATCTCTGGGAAATTGGTTGATTGTTTACATTTTAAAATTTGCATTTTGCAAAGTCATTTTTAAGCACCTCAATTGCTGTATTGTTTACATCCATTCTTAACAGCTTTTCCTCTTCAGTGTTTTTTTTCCAGGGCATTGCTGTGTGCCTTGGTGAATTACTAAAACCTGTTGATCAATGGAAGAGTATTGATCAGTGAAGATTGTGTATGAGATTGCTAATTGCACAAGCATGAGACAAACAAAACAACCTATTCACAAAAATCTTCCGTAAAGCTTTAGTGGAGGTCAAAATCACAACAGCACATATTTACAAAAGACAATAAGGCCTATGCTGTCATCCCCAACAGCAAATGTATGTCCCCGAAGAATCCCCAATACCCTGTGTTGAACAAGTAATCCTGCTGATTGAACTCCTCAAATTGGATGTGAGGTTATTTCCGAAAAACATTTCTGTAATGTAAAACATTACAGAGCCAGCATAGATGAAGATCTTGTTGCCCCATTTCTTAGGTTTTGGTGGGCTTTGGCCTTATCTCGCCTTCTGATGGCATGTTGTACCATGTGGCTTTGCTTCCTGAAAGGACTGCCCCAGCCCCAAACAAAGGTCAAACTCCCCAAAGCTCTCACTTCACTGGTCAAGACTTGAAATGTTACTTACTGAATGATATTTTATAGAAAACCCAGGTTGTATCTGTAGCCCCAGTGTACAGATATTCTATGAGCACATGATAAGTGGACTTTTGGAAGGAAGTTTGCAGACTGCTTAGCTTCTTGCTCATCTAGGCCAACTTAGGTTATGGACGAGCAAAATTAGATGATAATAAAATCTTTAAAACGTTAAATTGAGCATACCAGGCAGTGGCTAATGCCAGAGAGAAAGCTGCTAAACTTTTACTGGCTTTTGAAAGAAATGATCAGCTGTTATATCTTTCCTGTTAATTTATTTATCCTGTGGAGTTAGCATCTCTTGGTGTTCAGTTATTTGATATTTTACTTTTAGAAACATGGTAAAGCAAAACATTGTACACAATATTTAGTGTGATAAAGCGTTGGCTGATGGGTTTAAAAATTGGGGAGGGCGGAGGATTTTTATTTTAATAAGTCAGAAATTGTAACTTTCTTTAACTGCAGAAGGTATTTATTCATGACCAAATACATGTTTTGCGTAACCTGGAACCGGATTAACACATGTAATAAATTTCTATGGTTTTAGCCTCAGAAAACACCCCAAGTATTTTCCTGTTACCAAGCAGGTTCGTGGTTTATTTTAAGTGCTCTTATTTTGAGGGAGTAGAGTGGAAGATGAGTTGCCCAGTGGTTTGTGAGAGTTCTGCTTTGATGAGAAAATAAAGTATGAGTGGTCCTCCTCATGTTACAATACATCGCCCCATGTTATATTATTTTACGGTTTCAAAGTATAAGTGTGTGTCATAAACCCCAGGTACTCACACACAAACACACATAACACCAAAAAAATATAAATAGAAAAACAAAAAACTTTTCCAAATCTATCCTCATTGGTAAGCTTTTTAGTTCTTCAAGCTGACTGTTAACAAACAAACAAATACAAAATATTTGGAAAAAGTCTTTATTAAAAATTAACTTCTTCAGTTTTATTTTTAATACAGTTCGCAATAAATGAATCTCTCCTTTACCACTAGAACGTCACACTCTGTCAAAAAATTGAAGAGCAAATGTGGACGAACGGAATGTCAATATTTTGTTCTGGTTTTAGATTGTTTAGGTAGGATGTTCTCCATTGGTTCATTATTTTAAGTGTTTTTCACCAAAAGCAAATCAGCATATTTGCTTCTTCAACTGCGAAGAACGAAGTCTGTCCTCCTCTGCTCTGTTATTTTGATCTCCCTCTTTCCTCTCGAAAACAGAGGACCTTTGTACTGTGCCTCAATGGACCGGCCTCCTCTGGTGTGACGTGAAGTTCATATGGCCCAAGGATGCTATTACACCTGAAAGTTCCAACCAAGGTCTCATCAAAGGTTGCGGGTTTTTTTCCATATGTTGTAAAACTTTTCACCCAGTTAGTTTTTCGTTTAACATACAAGGTTTGGAAGCAGTGTTTTTAAGCATGCGTCTGGCATCACCCTTGCAGAAAATAAATTAAAAGTTTCAGTATATTTTTATATATATATATTTTCTTTCATCATCAACCATATCCATATCACTACATTCTGCGTCCTTGCCTCTCGTTTGTGCTTTAGATAATGTAAAGTCAGATGATCAATATTCTGAAGCAGAGATAACAAAAGAGACAATGCACGTCTGAAAACATTACATATTTGCTGCACATTAACTTGTGTTTGAGTTTGTAAGTTTGAGTCAAGAGGAATTTTTTTTTTTACAAAGAGTCTGACGGTTGCACCAGAGATGTCAGATAAAGGTCGAACAAGAGCCTTTTTTATTATATTTTCATTTTGACTTTTCTAAGACACAGGCTGTGGGACGATTTGTATTCTGGACATATAATTGCTAACACACAGAGTTTACTGTATCAGAGTATTACCAATATCTAGTTAGCTGGGAACCTGTTACACCTACAACTAAACTGATCTACAATTTGAATTAACATCTGATAAGAATATTACACTAAATAATCTGAGATATTCTATAAAATAAATATTAAAATATATCAACTGTGAAGTTAATAAAATATTCATTATTCTAAGTAACTTCGCTCAACATTGTTTTCCATTTTAACACCAGGGATCTCATGTATCAGATTCCTTCTCAAGATAAATAAAATTATTCAGCCCAGAATTATTTTCTCAGTCCATTGCAGTAACCCCACACACGGTAATCTGAGGTGTTTGGTTACATTTATTTTTATTTCTGGGAGCATGCTTTGTAATTGATGTTCCCATTAGTGTAATCCAATCAGAGCGAAGAAGTGCTGTATATCAGCACCAAGCACTTCCCCACAAAATTTCCAGCTAAATGGACAGAAAAGATACACTCGAGACTACTGATAATTCTATTTTCTCTCACTGTGTGTGTGTGCGTGTGTGTGTGTGTGTGTGTGTGTGTGTGTGTGTGTGTGTGTGTGTGTGTGTGTGTGTGTGTGTGTGTGTGTTTGTGAGAGAGAGACACTTGGCAAAAGAAAAGCCATACAACTGTTTGACAGCGATGCAATAACAGGCATTTGATCTTGACAACTCAACACATCAATGTACAAACTAGGAAGGAAAGTAGAACTTGCAAAGGGCTGAGAGGAGTACGACCCACTGAGAGTGATTAAAGACTGGAATTTAAATTAAAAGAGGAGGAGGGAGAGAAGAGGGAGAGGTGTCATTCTCTTAAATACACAGTACGCAAAGATCATTAATGTTTATCCTGGCTATGTGAGCACAGGAGGAGAAGCTCAGCTTCGAAAGCAATATCCACCCACTTTTTCAGGCAATGGTGGTAATCCCACCACCCAATAGGCGATCATTACACACCCTACTGACCAGCCACACAATTTTTATGACATCCCAACAAACGCTTCTTGACCAACATGTGCTATGTGCTGTCATGGGGAAAACACAGCGTGCCTGCGTGCATGCATGTCCACGAGAACAGGAAGATAAAAGTGTTGTCTGAGCATTTGGATGTCCAAGCCTTATCTCAGAACAGGTAGCTGTCACCTTTACTCCTGGATGGGAGGGGAGTTTTTTTAGGATAGCTCATATTGAGTCTAGGTCAGAGGGGAGAAAACAAAAAGGTCATCATGTGATTTATTGTAGTGCCCTCTCAGTGACTGAGAGAAAATGGAGTCCAGGTTATTCTATGAAGGACATTTCTGTTTTTCCAAAAATTGTCGTTTTTTAGTCTATCAAATAACTGGCTCTAAATTCAGGCTTTTAATCCCCTTCTGCATAATTGTCAAATGTTAACAAAATATGCCGAAGAATGATGTTGTGTGCTTTTCTCATGTATCTCATTTTCCTTTTCCAGTACACCAATCTGATAAACTGAAAGCCATCCCTCATTGCAGTTTGTTAGAGAAACACATTTTTGAACATACACATTTTTAATTTTCCTCTGCCACATAGTGAGTGGGAGATTCTTTTTTCATAAAACATCAAGGTCAGAAAATGGCATTTTGTGGAAAGTTTTAATTGATATACACTTTAGTAGACTGAGTTCAAAAATTACTACCTGAACTATTTTTAGTGGAGTTATGACCCTCAATTCAAAATCGATACTTGTTGCAAAGTTTTGCCGACTGAACTACAGTTCAACAAGAGTTTATAGACTCCAGTGAGCCACCTGTTAAATATTGTGTAGGTCTCCCTTGTGCTGCAAAAACAGCTCTGTAGAACTGTGTGCTCTAACACCTTTCTATTGGAACTTTTTAATCAATTCGTGATTCAGAAGCTCTTCTGTGGGATCGGAGAAAACGGGTACAACTTAATTTCCCATGTGAAACTTAAGTGCTCATAACCCCGTCATCTGTTCTTCAGATGTCCTTCCTTAGACAACTTTTGTAGGTACTAAACACTAAATAATGGGAAAACAACAAAAGATCTGCATTTTTGGAGAAGCTATGACTCAATCTTGTGCCATCAAACGTGACCCTTGTTGAAGTAAGTCAGATCCTCAGATGTTTTCCCTTTTTTTATGGCTTCTGACAGATTACATTTGAGTATTAAATGTTCACTTGTAGCTGAAAAAACCCCACTGAATACACCCCACCCCACCCCGCTCTTCATCAGTCACCAACCTCGGCGAGAAGATTCAACACTCAACTCACTTTTGAATCCCACATCAAAAAACATCTGCAAGATCTCCTTTCATCATCTCAGAAATATTTCCAAACTCTGTTGCTGAAAAGCTGGTCCAGGCGTTTGTCTCCTCCAGACTGGATTACTGTAACGCACTTCTCATCGGGATCCCTGATAAAAGTCTTCAAAGACTACAGTATGTTCAAAACAGTGCTGCAAGGATCCTGATGAGAGTTCGTAAACACGAACACATCACCCCTGTTCTTCATTCCCTTCATTGGCTTCCCATCTCCACCAGGATTGATTATAAGATCTCTCTCCTCACTCACCAGTGCATCCATGGTAACACACCCCCCTACCTAAAAGAACTACTCACCCCACTGACCTCAACACGATCCCTCCGTTCTACCCACTCATACCGCCTCCTCCCTCCCCGGACTAAGCTCAGCACCATGGGTGATCGGGCCTTCTGTTCTGCTGCCCCTCGTCTGTGGAATGCCCTCCCCGACCATCTGAGGGCTCCACAGATGATTGACACGTTTAAAAAAGGACTAAAAACTTTCCTTTTTAGCAAAACCTATAACTTGTAATTAACATTGCTGCTTTTTGGTCATGTTTTTATATATATATATATATATATATATATATATATATATATATATATATATATATATATATATATATATATATATTTATATATATTTTTTTTTATTTATTTTTTTATTGATGGTTTTATCTGCATTTACTTTGTAGTACTTGAGATTTGATCCAATTGTAAAGTGCGTTATAAATGAAATGTATTATTATTATTATTATTATTATTATTACTGTCCAAAACATGCCATTGTAACAAGATAACTTGATTCTGGCTTACCCTGTCAGTAGGTGGGTTTACATTGAGCCCTGAATAAAATAGTATGAAAAGTTTTATCATAAAGAAAAATGGTCTATGTAAACACCCCTTTCAAAATGAAAGGGCCCTTTCCGATTGAGATTTTATTCCTTTGCAGGGAGGTAGTAAATGTCCTTTTGGAATGACGATTAGAAAGGCAAGTGCAGCATGTAAACTTTGGATCAGAATAATCCCTGCATATTGAGTGCATACCCAGTGGTGTGACTCAGTTACACGATGCTAGCATTTCATGATCTAGACCAGCCTTTCTCAACATGGGGGTCCCGATCTCCACCAGGGTCGTGAGATGATTTCAAGGGGTCTCCAGATGATTTCTGGAAAAAATATATATTTACATAATAAATATTAAATTATATGATTTTAACGAGGGAGTGGTTTTAACTTGTTTTCTGTTTCATTATTTGTCCAGAATTAATTGTATCAATTGAGTTTGTTTGAGTTGAATTGTGTGCGCCTGAGATTCTGTTCAGCCAAACACAGCAGAGAAAAAGAAACAGACAGCGTTTTGGCGCTGATGATGCTTTAGCCAGCAGCTGCAGCAGGTTAGATAGCTTTCGTTTTGATGAAAAAATCGAGCGATGGCTTCCCAGAAAAAGTGTTCCAGCTCAAGAATTGGGTCAGCAGGAACGGTCTCAACGTGAATCACCTGAAAGCCTCACAGCAGCACCACCACCTGATAGCCCAAAAAGGCGGGGGCGTTACCGGCAGATCTTCGATCTGTCCAGTGTCAGTGACAGAAAAGGACACGGAACGCTTTTAAAAGTTACGAAATTAAACAAAATGTCATGAAAAAACAAATAATCATTGAGACGTATGTACATTTATTCATCACATCATTCAGAAATGTTGCTCGAAATCTTGGGTGGAAGCTCGTCCACCGAGGCAAAGCTTCTTCAGTTCTCTTGTATCAAAATCTTTTTCTCTCTCACACTTGTTGACTATAGCTTCACTTAGTTGTTGTTCCTCCGCTATCTTTCCATTTCTGCAATCAGAAAAGTGTGAAATTAGAGCCAGAGTTTTATTTACAACAATTAAAGGGAGAAGAATGAGATATTTTCAGCACCCAGCAGACAGCGCTGTGTCCATCCACACTGGGATGACTTAGGGAAGGGAGAGCATGGGCAGGGCCGGGGGCGCACACAGGGTTGTGATTGGGGGTCCCGAACATCAGTGAAAGTGATCTTGGGGGTCGCGACTCAAAAAGGTTGAGAACCATTGATCTAGACCACAGCAAATCCATGAAAACCCTTCAGGAGTTGTGATAGACCGACGTTGTTAACAAATTAACATGCGTTGGAAAACATCGACAACTTCAATTTTAATCCACAACAACAAAAGTGGATCAGAAACCACCAACTTCATTTTTTATGCAACAATAAATTAAGTAATTAAAGAGGAGGTAGACCTCTGTAAAAGTCTCTGACCATAAGTGGATCTGGGTTTTCAGAATGAAGTGCACTCAATACAGCCTGACTAATGACGTAATGTTTGCTAACGTCATAATGATGCAACTTTAGTCCGGGTAAAACCACTCTGAGGCACCAACAGTTCTTTGATGTGAAAGCCTTTTCATCTCTTCCTCCCTCCTTGCTGTCTCCAGTATAGGTCATAGAAGTAAACATGAGTTATTATCAATCGGTTCCTTCATAATAAAGCATCACAACAACAGAAAAAAACAAAAGTGCCTTGGTCGAATGATAGGCGCCCAACTTCTGATGAAACACATCATCTAGCACAGCTTTTCCGATTGATGTGTCAGTGCATGTAAACAGCATTTCTGATTAGATCACTGCTCATGTAAACAGTCAAACAAAAATATTGTTTTGGAATGATTTCAAACGGTAAGAAGAAAAGTGTCGATGTAAAACCAGTGAATGGTTATAATATTATGCCAAATGAGAGTATGCTGGAGTAGAATGAGCAGGGGATACTGATAAGTGTTTCTTGTTATGTGTGGGGCTGACAGGAGAAAACTGCAAAGGGTAGCAAATGTATAACAGGCTGGCAAAAGAGTAATAAAAAAAGTGGAAAAAGTTTATTGTTCAATTTTTTTGTAAGTTTTTCTTTTCTGCAGTTATTGTGTTGATTGCAAAGCTGTTCACCACCAATGAGTAATGCCTTCCCTTGCATGTAGTATTAAAAATCATGTAGTCCTTTTAAGCATGTACACGACCGCAAGAAAAAGAAATATCAGTGCAGTGTGTGCTTACATTTGTGTGTATTTGTGTCAGGCAACTAGATAGAGAAGACATGGCACTCCACTAGACTGTGACACCAGCTGGTCCATGTCAACCACCTACTCCACACACTCATATCTGCACGAAACACACACATGTACAACCAAGAAGAGGTAATTTTTCACTGGGTAATTGGCGGCGCGGCACATTGCCCTTGGGATTCGATAATTCATAACCTCCTCCCATCTGATATCAGATAGTGGGTAGAAATGGGCTCAGACAAGGGGTGGTGTGTGCAGAGAGGAGAGGAGGCAGAGGCTGCATCATTAGAGGGAAGAGGTAATAGCTCTTATTGATTCCGCCCCACTAAGCCCCCTCACCATTTCATGTTTAAAACAACACTGATCTTCATTACACAGTCAGCCGCCACAGCCTGGAAACGAGATGGGGGAAAAACAGAGGGGCAACGTAAGAGGGCAGTAAGGAGAGGAAAGGGAAAAGATAGTGGGAGTGGAAAAAAAAGTGGAAGGAAAAGAGAGTGGTAAGAAGGTTAGTAAGGAGGATGGAGACAAGATGGAAACAGAAGGCAGAAATGAGGAAACCCAAAGAGGAAGGAGAAGGAACAAAGTGGGAGCACAGCTTGCTTTCTGCCTTAATGCCTCGGTTTGAGTGGTATAAGTAATTACTGTCACCCTTTAATCCCTGTAATGCAGTATTACTTGTTTAAATCTCTCTCCTTCCTTTCCCACCCTGGAGCCTCCACTCCCTTGCAGTGTGTAATAAGGCTAAAGAATTGACTCAAACACAGACTGCAAGAATCTGTCTAATAATTCTCTGTGCTATTATCCTCACTTTGCTGCAAGCACACAGCTCTCGCTCTCTCTCTCTCTCCGTCTGTCTCTCTCTCTCTATCTCAGTGTGTGTGTGTGTGTGTGTGTGTGTGGGTGTGTGTGTGTGTGTGTGTGTGTGTGTGTGTGTGTGTGTGTGTGTGTGTGTGTGTGTGTGTGTGTGTGTGTGTGTGTGTGTGTGCGTGTGTGCCTGTAGCCAAACACCATCATTACTGCAACAGTGGTATTAGTCCAGCCTTGCAGTGGGTCTCTGTTTCTCCCTCCCAACTCTCCTTGACTTCGTCAGAATTTAAGTTTTTATAAGAAAGAGGTAATTTGCCTGCTCAAATTGCTCAAATCTCACAAGCAGGAGATCAAATGTTTTAATAATATCCAAGCCCATATTGCTGGTATTAAAGGACTAACTTCTTTGTTTTGTGTGGGAGACATTTTTGTGTGTGTGTGCGTGTATGTGAAGGCGTGTTTGATAGGATGAGGGTCTCTATTGCACACAAAGTCATTACATTGATTAAATAGGGTTGGAGTTGCATTTTAAATTTTAAGGCCAAATCATTTCCTGTGATTGATATGGGCGTTTGGGTCAAGAATTAAAATAAATATAATATAATTTAGTTCTTTTTAATCTATGCAAAGTCTAATGCTCCCATCAGCGATATGCTCAACTTCAGTTTCTCAATACATCCAATGTCATCATCTGACTTGGAAAAAGATGAGCGTTCATCAAGAAACATGTCTTGTAACACCCATGTCAGACTCACTCAGATAACTGGGGTTGATAGGTGGCTCCCATGGAGTGTCAGCAACTTGCTTACTCTCTGCTTACACTTGACCCACTGACACCAGAAGGGGATGGTTTGGTTTCTCTAGGACTTGAGCTGGATACACAGCCTTTATCTGCTCTAAAGTACCCAAACAGTTCTTCCTGACAGTTCAATATCGTGATAAGTGGAGTTTTTGCACATCGAAAACAATGTAAGGTGAAACACCACTTTTGAGCTTTACCAAGGTCTCACAGAATTCAAGGCCCTCAACGTACATAGGTTTAATATCAGGCTCAAACGGAAGTGTAATGTCTTTTTTCTGTGGTTGGGTCGTGCATCTTACAGTTGATCTCAACAGAGGTGTGTTTTGGTATGGTAATCTTCTCTTTTGTTGTTTTCACAATGTAGTCGCATGAATGTTCAGTCGTCACCAGATCAATGAAAGCCGTGACATTTTCCAACACAAGGCAGGCGAGAAGCTACTGTTAATACCTCATACTACTGCTCTCTCCTTGTAGGATCCAGTTGTTCTGTAGTGTTGGTTGTTAGTATTTGCTCAATGACATTGAAGCCTAAGATGGTATGCGAGAAACTTCTGCCTTTGATCATTAGCATGGGCACAATGACTTCTTTGGGGTCAGTTCCATCAGCAGCCAATCCAACAGCAGCTCAGATACAATACTTAGCTTTTCAATAGCAAATGTCTCTATTTCCACTTCTCATCAACAATGCAGACTTGGGAGCCTGTATCCCATATGCTCGGGTTCTGCAGCCTTCTATGTAATACTCAACCAAGCATCCTTTTCCTTACCAGACTGCACGTGGCCTTTGAGCTTAAGGGAGACTGCTGGTTTGCTTGTGGGTGCAGGTGATGGTTGCAACGTTTTTGGTGGTTTGGCTAACGTTCAGCTTGACAAGTTTAAGAGCAGTACATGTATTTTCTACAAAATGCATATTTTCTTAATGTTTGGTCTTTTCCAGGGGTGTCACAGAAGGAGCACTGCTGTTTTGTCTGGTTTCTCTTCTTATCCTGTAACCAGCTAGGTAGCGTTTGTTACTTCCACACCTGTGACAATGGGTGCAATATTCACTTCTACCTTGCTGACAGCCAATACATTGTCTCAGGCGTGCGCGATTTGGCCTAATATAGTGGACTGTGGACCAAATCTCTGTCGATATTGAGTCGTATCTCCTCTTCATACTGATCTGGGGGAGGCCAGCAATTTTTTGGTGAATACTTGAACTGAGAAGGGGGAATGTATTCTTGTGCCACAGTTGTGGCCATATAGTGGGTCCGTGCTGGATTAGGGTGTTGAATAGATTCTGGGATTTGTACAACTTCAGCACTTACATTTTTCAATATTGCCATGTCAGAGCGCATTTCTTTCAGTTAATTTAGTACATCAGGCTGGATTTATTTGTCCGTTCCTGATTTAGATTTTTCCTTTTTTTCTGCTGGTGTTACATTGGGCTGGATTGGGTGTACAGTTGCTGGCCAATGTTGGGTAAGTAGTTTATTTTCATTTTGTCTCTCAGCTTCGTTTGCACAGGCAAGGTTGATTTTCTCAAGAAACTCATCACAGGATGATGTTTGCTGCAGGTAAGGCTGGAGGTCACAGCTGATACTATCATTTTGCAAGCCTGTATGGAGAAATATGCCCTGTACAAGAAAAGGATCATACCTCAGAATAGATTTGACCTCCTGTGAAGCAAACAATATTTTTTTGTCTCAAATCTAGGGCTCGGATCAGAAATGTTTAGTGAGTTTCTTCTGTTGCTTTCAATAAACAAATTTAAATAATACTACTTAAATGTTTTGTATTGCAAATAAAATTAATTGTATTGTAAAGCCTTGTTTCTTTTATACCTTCTTTCTTACGCACACTTTCTTAAGAAATGAACTCACAAAGGAATTAATAATTAACACCTAAAAACTAGCAATAACTTTTTCTGTAAGGCTCTTAATGCTAAACACAAGTACCATACACACCATATAGGCCCTAATTATGCTTTACGAGGTGCCGCATAAGTCGCTCACTGAGAGGACTGAGGTAAGCTAGCTGCTTTAGCTGTGCACGAGTCAAAGGCTTAAACATTGAAATAAAGCTTCAAAAATACTCCAAATCCTTTCAAAACATTTAAAGAACACACATGAAGCAACTCAATAAACACAGCCAAAAGTTTCAGAGCATAGATCCTCATTATGTAACTGATGAAGGGGAAATATCAATGAAGAGGCTCGTTCTCAATGCTTCTTCTCCTGCAGCATTATTGAGAAGGAAGCATCATGGCGACTGCTACCCCTTCCAGATTCTGCAGGCACAACTAATTAATAAGAGATCATTTCTCAAAAGGCCCAACAGGTTGATCTCAGATCTAACAGGTGGGTATATTTATAACCTTTTAATGTTTTTAACAGTTTTAGCTTCATCCATAGAAAGTTTCTCATTTCCATTAATAGCTAACCTAATAAGAAATTAATTATCGTATTACTTTTACTGTTTTCACTGTTACTGTCTTTAACTTACATTCAAGCTTACCTTCTTAAAAGTGAAATATCTTCTCACTGCTCAGTGGTCGAGCAGATGAGAGAAGCGTTATGTAAGACCATTTACACTCATCACTTTTACTGTTTTTAATGACTGATTTTATCGACTGTTTTTAAACTGATTTGAATTGCTTTTTTACTGCCTCAAGGAATCATGAACATATTTTAAAATCTATATCACATCATTAGAGGAACATGCTAATATAGTATTTTGTTCCAAACAATGACAGATTTTTGTTTTGTTTTGATTCAGATTTTGTTATGTCTCACATTTGACATGTTACTGTAAAATGTAAAACATAAGAAAATATAGATGCTGTCGAGTTAAGGATTTGATGCAACGCAAGCTTCTTTACACAAGGCAAGAAATTTGCTCCCTTCTCGGTTCTTGCTGTTGTGTATAACAGTTACAAAGGTAGTGGCTTCCCTTCTTAGCCAGCAGTAGACGTGACTACAGCCCAGAGTTGACATTTGTATTAAGAGTGTGAGCCAGCAGAAATCAAATTTAACAATCCCACTGTGGCACTGGCATCAGCTTATCTTGATATTCTTACCCCCAAACTAAACAGTAACCACCATTTATGCCAAATTTAACCAAGAATAATAGCAATCACTAGCCATTCAAACTACGGCAGGGCAGCCTTTAAAGTAGTAGGAATTGAAATTTTGCGTTTTGATAATGATTTATGGGTTGGACCCACAATTGGATTTAAAAATAGCAGTTAGCAGCCAATTCAAACTTGAATAACTGAAAAATGTCAGTAAATGGCAGAGATGCGATATAGTATGGAAGTATCTTACTCTCCGAGGAGAGGAAAAGATCAGCTGCCATGGATCAGGGTAAATCATTATATTATATTATATATAACCATCGTTTTAGCCATTTTATTCTATATTTTGTAAATCAATGCTCGAATGAACATTAAATTCAACACTCATGCTGTTGTGTTACACCTTTCACCTCTTTTGCGTGCAGAATGCCGACACACAATGTCAAAATCACACACCAGGTCCGTTTTACGGGGCTGTTGATGTTTTTGTGTAAAATATTAGGTGTAGTGTATTGTATTGTTTTTCATTGCGGCAGTACTTCACAATGTCTGTATAAAAGAGCTGGTGCTGAGTGCAGAATGGTGAATCTCTACAAAGACTGTACTCTGATAAATCATTTTTGTTTTTTCCATCATATAAGACATTCTGAGATAAAGTGCATCAGCTCCAGCTCCTTGAATAAGTTCTCTGCTCACTCTGACATCTGAGGGATCTGGCATACCAAAACAGTCACTTGTCTCCCTTCCCCTGCCCCTATATTCTCTCTGTCCTTGCTCCATGACAACAAACGAGCAGTCAACATTCTCCCCTCCCTTTCAATTTCAGGGTCTTTTTGCCACTCACCATCCCTATACAATACAAGGTCTGTTAGCACGGCAGAGGATGTGCAAGAAAGACAGTAAATTGGAGAAATCAACCCCTGAGGGGTTAATTCTTGTTCTGTGTCGTGTTGAGGATCAGCCCTTCCCACCCTGCTTAGAGAAAGAGGGACTCTTGATGACTAACTGTATTTTCACATCCAATGACACCAGTGCAGAGCTGCTATCTACATGTACATTCTCACAAAGCCTGACCAGACAGCCAGCAGATCCGGAGATAAGCTAGCTAAAGGGCAAAGGGTCCAAAAAGCGCACAGAAAATCATCAGCGGACTGGCATGTCGGTCTTCATCTTCTGACATCACAGATAAACCATTAACTCCATCAAGTAGCTGTACTGGAGTTTGAAAAGCAATCAAATAGGCCAAAGAAGCATGACTGTGTCGCTATAAAACACTGAGTCTGATTCAGAATCAGACATTAATAAATAATAATTTCCCACAATTCGTCTGTCCTCTGTCTCTGCTTTCCAGTTCCAGGATGTGCTGTTGTTACCCTCTGTGTGTGTCTGTTTGTGTGTGTGTGTGTGTATGTGCGTGTGTTTGTGGTTACTAGTGGATACATACTTTCCACAGACTGCCTTTATTGATGGTAGTCAAGTCAATGGCATCTTTGCAGTATCCACACAGTCAATTACCTCATAGAAAGCCGGATTCTATCTCACAAATCAGTCTGTGCGGGAGGCGGTGGTGTGCCCAGAGTGTTTGTTAGGCATGAATATCTTTCTCCTTTTTGGAAAATAATAGAAATTGTGTCTGTTTGTATTTTGCCCTTAAATGTGCTGCAAATCCAATATCAAAGGAGGATAGTTTTGATTCTGTATGAGATCTGTATTGTGATGTTGAGTTTTGAGCAATAACCGTTTGTACCATTTGAACACCATTTCACACAGAGATGGAACATGCAGACTACAGTTGCCGGGGATCGCACTGGCAACCTTCCACTAAGTGAATAACCATTCTAGCTCCTTGGCAACAGCGGCTTTGTAAAGGTCCAAGGCTACAGATGCCACTGCAACTCAAAAAACTTAATGCTGATGTGGATACACCACATTTTCTATTGGGACGGAATAATAGCAAGACGAAAAGCACTTTTGTTCAAAATGTGCCTAAATTGTAAAATGAAGAAACAAATTGAGGTGCAAACATCCAGCACCTCACCAAAGCAGGTTTGGATTTTTGGTTTAAAGAGATGTGGATAGATCGGAATCACATCAAATGTTAAATATTTTGGGATGGATGGATAAGAGTAAGCCTATATGTCCCCTTTACACAGCAAATAATAAAATGGCAATTTATGGTATAATTTCCTTGAACAATTATTATTTTACCAAATCGTAATGCAGCTTAAACTCACATATTTATGCAATTCTATTGGTATAACTAAATGCACTGGAAACGGGTCAATAGATGTTATTTAGGTTGATTCAAGTGTGTTACTTGGAATATCCGACTTTATTTAATAGGGTTGGTTAAACAAATTTCGTTATGGTAATATTACCCAACTAAACGGAATTTATCTAACCTAAATAATATCATCAAAGCCATTGTGATGGCCCGAAAGTACTTCTTATTGCTAAAAGAAGGTGCGCAAAAAATGTGAACAATAACAGAAATTTCACTTTTGTAATAGCTTACATCAAGGGTGGACACAAAATAAGAGGAAACTGAATCGTATCAGTTCATGCCCTACCCACTGAATCGTGTCAAAGGCAATTTGTTGAATTTTGTGCAAAGCTTATACGATGTTATCATCTTTATCTTGCAAACATGTTCTTATTTCATGAAAGAATACATGTTGCATTCAAGTATTGTAAGAGTAAACCAATTTCCTTTTTTGACTGTACATTCTGAGATTATTCTCATCACATACAGTTGATACTTTAACCCTGAGGTCTTCATACTGCCAGAGAGCGGTATGAAGACTAATCTCTTAAACATGCTGTATATCTATAGTTTTAGGAAGTTTGGAAAAAGGTGGGTTTACACTGACAGCCTTTTTTCGAATAGCTTCGGATCAGGTGCCTAATCAGAAAGAAAATGTTGCAAAAAGCACCCCGTTCCGAAAGAAAAGGCCCTTTCGAATTAAATTTCATTTCTTTGCAAGGAGATAGTCGAAGTCCTTTCGGAAAGCCTTTCCAATAGCCAGTCGCTGCATGTAAACGCTGTTTCTATCTGCCCATGCCCAGCATCGTGACGTAATGCTCTGATGGAGTGTTTTCAGCGCAGGCCCAGTGCCACAATGCATTTTAAATATGGCGACTTCCAAACAGTACTGGTCTACATCGAGAGACATTTATTCGTTGCATCTTTGAAAGAATTTAACATATTTGGACCCGTGGAAGGGTCAAAATACCCTTCCAATACCCCGGGAAGGTACTTTTCGTCCCTTCCACGGATGCCCTATTTGTCGTATTCTTCTTCTGGGCACTTGTTGGCGGTCGGCACCTAGCTTATTGTAGAATTATCAATACCTTATGAGCTGGAGTGTGGATAATCTTCACATGTTAGAAAGCTGTTTCCAATGAGATGAGTCGATGCGTGTAAACACCGGGTCGGAAAGGATCACAGGTCTTGTAAACAGGCCAATGACATTGCAATTGAAAGGTCTAATTCGGATAGGATACAAGTGTCCCATGTAAACCCACCTAGAGACTGGGTTATTATTGCCAAGCTATCAATTTTCTCCTTGTTTGTTTATTGTTTTTTACAGAATAGGTTTCCCCTGCTGCTTTTGATGTTTTACTGAAGAATGTGTCTGCTAGCAACAAGCGAGAGATACTTGGAAAATAAGTCATTGCATCACTGACTCATAGGCAGAGGTAATTACTTATATACTCCTAATGTCTTATCTCCGTCTGGCACGCCTTATCCAGCAATATAGCTGCCACCAACACATCCCAAATGAAGGAAAAAGAGAGAAAAAAACGGACACTCTTGAATGTAGTCTTTGCCGTGGCTATATAGCAGCCAAAAAAAAAGACACAAAGTTTTAGTTCCAAGGACCAATATTCCTCAGCAGGCTATATGCCTTGACTCAATATCATCTCCTGTGTGAAGTCAACAGGTTACGTATCAGTGTAGTGATGTTAGATTCATGAACCAATGTTTTTTTATGAATGGGTCAGAACAAGCACAAGCATAAATAATGCTGTTGTTGCTATTATAATCATCTATTGACCATTTATCAATGTCTTATGTTGAATGAAAATAAAATTGTGACAGTCATCACCGTATCATCTATCTTCAATTCTATGTCTCACAGATTACATCACCATTTACCCTGTCTCCAAAATAGTTATACATACGTGAGAGTTCTAAAGTACAGGCACGCACATTCTCCCATCCAATTTCTTTTTATGGATTATGAATTTGGGTGTATAGTGTTGTGCAGCTTTTGTTTGTTCACAGTAGTTATAAATGAGGTGTTCATCACTAGACTCTTGCCTCCAGTGAACAGACTGAGACTAGATTTGTATCAAGCCTTCCATCTGGCGAGATGAGCAGACGGCCCAAAGTGTTGAAATGACAAAGCATTTCTGGGGTTAGTGACTGGAATTTGATGCCTGCATTTCAAATCTAAACCCTTTTAACTTCTCGTTACTTTAAGGCAGGTGGTATGCTATCAGGGCCAGCAAGCCATTTTCTGGTCCAAACATTGTCAGAATTTTATTTTTAAAAATGATAATTTAGGGAATATTTTAGTTGACACTACATGTATTTGAATTCCTGTAATCTATTTCATTCCTTGTAATACATTCCTCTGGCTGTTTAAATACAGGGAATGATTTTGTTGATTGTCAGGGTTTTTTTAATCATTCTGATTTCAAAGATTTGGCTTAGGATATGTTCTTTGACATGCCAAAGTATGTTCTTAAGGTCGGCTCGTACTGCGTCAGTATTACAAATGAGGAATACGCTTCATTCATATTCTCTGCTCCTGCTGAGCACTTATTTTCAATTCAAACATAGTATTAATGTAGAAACGGGACTGGGCAATGGCCTCCACGCCAATGTAAAAGGAACTTAAATGGAACTGTGTCCTCCACGTTAATGGACTTTTTTTATAATGAAAGAAAGGAGGAAAGACTTCAGATGAGGAACAGCTTTGGTGTGACTAATTTTTAAGTTTCTTAAAAATCTGTTAATTATTGCTCGCTTTTGATAGTTGCTGGTGTTGTGGTTTTTAACAGAGTCCGGGGTCTGGCGGTGCCAATTTGGCTGATGGCACTATGTTTATGCCTAGCAGCTTGGTTGGAGTCTGTGAGACACTGCTGCTGAATCCTGTATTGAAGGCATTTTTGCTTTTTTTGTAGTTGTATGGGTAAATGGGACAATCACAGTAAATATGTGGTTGGTGAGAATGAATTAGTTTGTAATGACAGTTTCTTTGAGATATATGTGATATCTATTTGTGATGCAGCATCATGTCATTCCATGTGATAGTCCTACATCCTTGATGGATTCAGTGTCTTTGCAGACAATGTTTATACCTCATAGCTGTGGAACCTCGTTTTAACCTTGTTTTTTTCTGTCTCTTAGAATATGGGTTGGTTACGTAGCCACTCACCCAAGGCCTGCCATTGCTGTGAGGTAATCACATTACAATACAACACAATTCAGACAGCCAGTAAGTTATTTCAACAAGAATAAGAGTCTGCAGCCAAGCATCCATCACATGAAAGTTTGAAGTAAAGACTACAATGCAGAAAATACCATAATTTTTACCTAAGCATATACAGTGTACACCCATTTATATTGAATATGTGTGTGTGTGTGTGTGTGTGTGTGTGTGTGTGTGTGTGTGTGTGTGTGTGTGTGTGTGTGTGTGTGTGTCTGTGTGTGTGTGGGTGTGTGGGTGTGTGTGTGTGTGTGTGTGTCCGTGTTAGCATGCTAACATTGATGAATTGAAACTGAACACAAATAACAGGTGAGACTGATCATTATCAGCTGCTTGAATCTTCAACCTCATTTTTTCAGTCACTACCCCGAGCTCATGACCATAGGTGAGTGTTGGAATGTAGATGGACCGATACAACAGACGGATACAATACCCGCATAACTGCTGATGCAGCAGAGAACTAGAGACCTATGGACCTATAGATAGATCTCCAGGGCCATTTTCCCATCACTCCAGAACAAGACACCAAGATTCTTGATTTTGGAATCAACTCACCTCAACGGTGGCGTCACACTCAGCTGCAAACCGCTCAGGAGCTTGATGGAGGTCACAAACTGTAAATAAAACCCCATCATCTGCAAACAGCCGCGGTGCGATTAAAAGCTCCCCAAACTGGAGCTTGATACTCTCTTCACCTCGACTGTACCTTGAGATCCTGTCCATGAATGTCATATCTCTAGTTTTCCTCTTGCTCCCTTGTTTTTCATTCTTAATGTTACGTAATTTTGACTTTGCCAGTAAAGGACTTTTAGCATTTTCCTTTATATTATATACTTTCAACTTTTGAAACATTGCTTGTGTGCTAATACGGGTTTTCCATGTCCCTGGAATTTTCCTTTGCCCATTTGACTGTTCCCCCGTGCCTTTACCCTGTCTGTACCCTACACACACACAAATTATACTATTTGTATGATTCTATGTGACAAAATAAAGGCCTCGTTTTCTTTCATCTGTATTTAAGGCATTCACATGTCTTGTGAATAATTTTCCCTCATATGTTACATCCTATCATTATATCCGTGAAAAGTTGATGATATTAAGGAATATTCATCCTCGCCACCGATCAATATCCACATCTGCATCCGCAGATCGTTCGTGTTAGCAAAATAACTCAAAAACTATTTCATGGATTTCTCAACTTTTGGTCTGATTTTGTCCAAATTTGGTGCATTTGAATGGACTCATGGGGATTAATCTTATATAAATTGTGTTTTACTTTAATATTTTTTAAATATATATATAATATAAGCTATTTTGTAAATATCATACGTTACTCTTAAAGTTTATATTTTACTCCCCCGGGGGAGCTCTTTTTTTCTTTTTCTTTTAAGAAAATAATCCTGTCTCCCAGACAGAACTTAAAGGAGAGATTGTTTATTTTTGACACAAGGGGAGCTTTATAAAACAACTAACAAAATAATGAGGTATAAAACGTAGAGGATATGTAGCGAGATAGAAGATAGAAGCAGAGAGACAATATGACAGTAATACGGCTACACCCAGGAGTTTGTACCTAAGGTGTGTTAATTAAGAGATGCAATAAATAAGCACGCATCCAATGAGACCTTGCAAATCAGATGTCGATCAGCAATGGAAGAGTGATGAGAATTGACTCATTGTCTCAATTTCCAATAGCAATCGCAGTGTGACATCCCCCTCTCTAATTAGGCTTGGAGATGAGGAGAGTTGAATCCAGCGGGAGCTGGTGTTTATTTGAGTAAGCTGTTGTCTGGCTTAATAGTCTCTCTCTTCCTCTCACTGACCTGTGAATGATAAGGACCCCGCTGATCGCACAAACAGATTCTGGCAGCAGCTATTGTGTGCTGAGGAGTAAGTTACACATTATATTGTGTTACTTTTAAACAATTTTCATTTGCGTCACTTGAACTGTTCGGCTCAATAGGAAGTGCTAGTCATCCAAGAAGACTGAACTTGTCAAGACGATAAGGAGATCTTTGTTCCAAAACGTGTTTGTAAAATGAGCAGGAAAGAATATGATAATATGCAGTTTTGTGGAATCTTTGCCGTAGAAAAGAAAAATTCATGTTATCTTTTATCGTATGTGATGTTTAAGGGGAATCACTATTCCTTCCTCCAAATTCCTCTTTGACTGCTGAGATTAAGATACATTTTCTGTTAACATGTATCTTCATGATTACCACAGAGAACATACATTCCACAGAGACAAGTGTTACAAAATTAGTGGCAGCACCGCTGATGGAATATTAGACTTGAGTTGTGTGCACAAAGCACAGCAGTACAAAAAGAACCAAATAAGTAAATGTAGAACTTATTAGAACCTTGAGTCAAAAAAATGTTATTCCTGAAAAAAGAAATTGTGCTTTTCATGTTATATTTATTCTTTTGATTTATTTAGCATGAAAGAACATATCAGTAACTAGTGTAGTTAGTTTGTCCCAAAGGGGAAAAGTAAAGAATTTATGCTGAAAATAAATGTGCCCAATATAATAAAAATGAGGCAGTCTGGACAAAAGGGCCTGCCTGCTATGGCTCTGTCATCTTATTACATCTAATTAGCATATTCCAATTACTTGCAATAAAAAAAAACACTGTAAAGTGCTAGATATGTTGTCACTATCGAATAACGTATTTCCCTCTATAATCAGATTATATACAGACTAGACAGATACCTAGCAGTGCAGTTCCAAAGTGCAAAGCAATACTGTATGAAATAAAATGCAATTGACTGTTAGTGTTAATGGATAACCGTATGGGTAATTAAAAACGCATTTAAGTCAGAATAATAGAGTAACTACAATGAAGGAAGTGAGATATGTGTTCATCTTTAAATGGAAACACACCAAAGCCAATTGTCAGTGTGAGTTTATGAACAGTTTAAGTGGTTTAGAGATATTTAACGGTATTACAGAAGAACCTTGTGAGATTTGCAGTAACAATGATTTCACTTGATGTGCTGACATGAAATTGAAACATTGTATAGTATATTATTCTGTGTCATTTAATTGTTTTATTTATTTGTTTTTATTTCATATAGCCATTTAATAGTCAGCCTTACTGTTTATTACTTGCAATCTTTGTCTGCTTTTGACATTTGTATTGAATTCATGTCTTTAATATCAATAAATAAATTAGTTTAAGTGGAGAGGACAAGCATAGTGTTTGTCAATTGTCGTTCCGACTCATTCTGCTCATATGAAGAATGAGCCCACACTGGGAAGCTTTCTCGGTGGCTTTATTTGTACACCCATAGCACTGCCACCAACAAGCACTCTACATAGATACTTAGGACAATATCTTTTGATGTGATTCATCAGTATAACATCCATTTGTCAGCTTTCACGAAAAGCAATATTCCCAGATTCACATGATTGGCGAATGTGTCGGCAAATCCATCAGGTTAGCTGGATAACATCGTAACATCGTAACATCGTAACATCTCTACGGCTCAGCACCTTAGAAGGTTGAACGGAGGGCAACTTCAGAAAGCCACTATCTTATTCTTGATTCAGCTTCTTCCTACAAAGTATTCTCTGTTTTATCAAGAATTTGCCTAATAGTTTTTGGTGACCTAGCCACCTGGCATATGGCGATTGGCTAGCTCATTTTAGCCACACACTAAACGCAAAAGACATCAGTTATATCTAAAATATCAGTTAAAAACCACAGACGTTCTGCTACACCTCTCTGTGTAAGGTAAAAAGCAAAATACTTTAGATCAAGTGTCGAACCCAAGGCCCGCGGACCTCATCTGGCCCGCACACAATCATATCTGGCCCGCTGGTATACGACACAAACACCACAGATACTTCAAATTCCAGCGCTTCTCAATGCTCCTTCGTTGTCAGATTTCAGATCTAATTCACTCTAATAAATTTTAGGCTTATCCCGAGAAGAGATGATGTGGAACACAGGAAGGGATATAGAATGGAAAAATGTATGTAAAGAATAATAATAAATAATGATATAAAAAATAATAAACGTATTAGCAAGTCACACACGTGTATTAGGATATAGGACAATGTTTTAATTAACTGGCGGGGTGAGTTCACGTCCTCCAGCCATTCAACGTGTTTCAGTACTGTTGCGTTAAAAACAAGAAAACACAATACGTTGCTTACATTTAAACAGATATGCACCTGTAAGAAGTTTGTGCACCTTACTGCTTTTTGGGAGCAGCTGCTCCTGACTGCAATAACATATATAAGGAACAACAGTCTGCTTTTACTGTTTTATTGTGACAGAAGAAAGGAACGGCTAAATCTGACATCTTGATCCAGTTTATGATTGAGTTTGACACCCTTGCTGTAGATGGTAACCAGGCAGGTTTTCTTCATTATTGGATAAGAAGTTGCTTATCAGTTCTCGCAAACTGTCCACTCACACAGCAACATGGCATACGCTGTGGTTTAATGTGTCTGCATAAATTAAAGGATATCTGAGAAAGCGCAGAGATGCTGTTTTTACCATTTGGCCAGTTATTTGGTTTCTACGGTAACTTTAATCAGGCTTTCTCTAACATTTTGTCAGTGTATCGTTTACACATTAAAAATACACAATTTGATTTCATGGTCCAGTTAGCAAGAATAAATATGCATCATGCAGTCAGGTCACCAACATGACGGTTGCTGAGAAACAGAGGTGACTGCTTCTGTATGGTGGAATCTAGGCAACAAAACTAAAAAATGTGTTAACCTGAAGGAAAAATACTAAAAAGCCTTTATTAATTGCTCCACTGAACTCCAAACTTCACATATTTGTGATAAGGATCTGTACTGATCTGCCAACCACTAACAGGTGAGGTAGCATTGATAATGTCAATGACACCTGTCAGTGGGTGGGATATTTTAACCTGCCAGTAAACCTATTGTACTCAGAGTTGATGCATTGAATAGAAAATTAAAATCAAAGTCAAAGTCGACTTTATTGTCATTTTCTCACGTGCCAGATATAAACTGAAATCTCGTTTCCCTCCATCCACGGTGCAAAAATGCAAATGCAATTGCTTTATTTGGAAGCAAACATTCATTCTTGATTACAAATACTACACAAGGAAGAAAATCAAGTGTCAACTTCTAAACTTCATTTCAGGTCAAAGCAAAATGGCAATCTATATCACAAGAGAGCACAACCTGGAACTGGAGCACTCACAGGATTATGATACAAAACTTTGCTTGAGAAAAATTATTTGCTTAAATATTGGTCATAAGTATTATTAAAATTTGATAAAGTTTGGTGTTGGAATAACATCCTTTGTTCCATAGAAAATGGAAAACTCCTTTTTGGAAAAAGCCTTTCATGAGGAGAGAATTTGATATTTTTGTTTCTGTTTTGTCATATATGGTTAATATTTTTACCATACGAAAATCTTGGTTTGTTTATTTGGGGAGGCTTGTTTCTATTGTGGTCTAAATAAAGAGGTGTGAAAAATGATAATCTCTCTCTCACACATGATCTCTCTCTCTCCTCCTGAAGCAGACGAGTGGCTCATTCGGCATCTTGGATGCGCGCTGTGTGTCAGCAGTTCAAATTTCATTGACACTATTTGACCTTGCAAGCTGACTTGTTGCTCCCCCACACCCTGGATGCCCTACGCAAGCACATAGTCTGCATATAGGAAGGGTGTAGACGTGTATGTTGTAGCACTTTAAATTTCTCCATCCACAAAGAAGCTATAAATACCCAGATTCACCTGCGGATGCTCATTGCTCTTCATATGAAAAATCCGCATATATTTTATATAATTTATTTGAGCAATAGCATTTGATATTTTGTAGATAAACTCATCAAATGTTGCACCACCGCTCAATGGTTTCACTGGTCGGATCTTCATGTTTCAATTCTTTGATAGCAAGGGTTTACGGTCAGTTGCTTTTTCTTTGCTAATGAATCCCCCATCTATCAAAATGTGGGTTCTCCTCCTTCTCCGTAGGGGTAGGAGGGTTGAGGGCCCTGCTACAACTATCGAACATGAATGCTGTAACTATAGTTTTGCAGAAGAAATAAGTAAATATAATTTCTAAATATATCTATCTAAAGGAACCTCATCACTTGACTGACTTTTATTACTATATGTGGTCATAGACGATACCGTAGATTATTAAATAGGTATTGGTGAGCTGTGATGCAACATAGTCTGCAATCTGGAGCTTCCCTGCAAAATGACACTAAGTTTTACTCACTGTACCTTTAAGCTCGATGCAAATATACTTGGATAAAGTAAATGAAAAATAACTTCCAGTATATTACTGTCTGGCAAAAAGTACATAATAACCATCAGTGTGTGTGTGACCCTATTCATTCTCTAGATGCCTGTCACTATAGTGCCTACAGTTTAGTGGTATTGACTTATTATAACAGGAGGATGAAACCTCAGGGGTTTTCCTTTACATCTTGGGGAAGTGCTATAGCTACTTCATATGTTTGTTTGAGATTAGCATTTCAATTTCTTTACCTTCTGGTGTAACTATGCGTCCCTCAAGTAAAAACAAGGAAGTTATTGCTTCAGTGAACGAAGAAAGGAAACTGTGGTGTTACTTAGATTTGTTCTCGGTAACTTCCAAGGGATCAATGAAGCTTTGTGAGTGTTGAATCTAATTGATTACTCACATATACAGAATTTGGTTTCATACTGATTCACTTCTGTAGTGATTTGATTTTGATCTGTTGCACATAATTATATTCCAGAAAAGTCAGGGATATTATGGAGTCGTCATCGCTGCTGCTTAAGACTCTTCATGTTAACGAGATAATGCAAAAGCAATTTCATAGATCATTTTCAAATTTTAGACCCACATAGACCTTAGTGCAAGGAGGAGGTGATTGATTTTGTGAGAGCTTTTTTATATATTACCGACACTAAAGCGAGAATTATCTCCAAAAGTTTTTTAGGCCATAACTTCTCAACCATCGGCCCAATTTGGTCCAAATTTTGTGCATAAGAATCTGCTTGATTTCATGATGATGACTTTAATAATTCAAAACAACACTTTGAATTTAACTCTAATAATTCATATTTACTCACTAGGGGGAGCTTCTTTTTCTTTCTTTTTTTTTACAAAAAACCTCAAAAAACCCTTTGCCATAATTTCCAAACCATTGGTCAAATTTAACCCAAATTTAGTTTTCATGAATTGACTTCAGGAGAACAATCTTTTAAACAGTATGTTATATTTTACTTTTATAGAACATATTTTACTAACTGGGAGGATAGCTTGTAAAATGCAGGTGATTTGGGACTTTTCGGGGATATAATGATAATAATGTATCCTTTATTGATCACATACAGTCATACACAGTACAGCAGTGAAAGTATTTCTCTGCATTTGACCCATCCCCGAGGGAGCAGTGGGCAGCCCTTTTGAAGCACCCGTGGAGCTAGGGTTTCAGGGTCTTGACAGAGGACCGTACAACAAGTAGACCCTGCTGGGATTCGAAACGGCTACCCTCCGATCTTCCGATTGGGAGACGGCCGCTCTACCCACTGAGCTACAGCTGACCTTACACGCCCTTATTGTGGGTAACGACAGCGTAGGCCTAGGTTTTACTTCAAAAATACCTTAGTAGGATCACTTTTGGAAAACATGTTATGATTTATTTTGAAAATGAATGTTTTTCTTTTTCATGGATACACACACACACACTTTAATCCCCACTTACGAACAGCCTCTTCCATGAAACCCAACCTGGATGGGGTTGTCCAATATCATGGATCACTCTGGATAAATAAATTTGCTTTACCACTTCCTCTCCACTTAATCCGATTAACACACCCACACAGGCACGCACACATACACACACCCAAATACACGCACACATAAACACACACTCACACGGACACACACTCCACAGGCTTCGGTAAATTGTTGGCACCCGCTGCCAGTAATGTGATATTACAACAATTAGCAATTAGACACCATAGAACTGGTACATTGAATTTATGTTTCTGTCTACGTCTTTTTCAGATGCAATGGTGCTTGGTGTCATTGGGAAATTGTATCACAGCTTGGGTAATGGGATTTGGGAGGGAGCTGGTAAGGATCTGAGAGATTATGTTGTCACGGTTTCCTGACAGATGAGCTGGGCTTTTCATTGCAGACCTTTCCCATCGTCATCCCCCACTCTCACTCCTTCCTTTGACTCTCACTTTAATGAGCGTTATTGGTATGATAGTTCACAAACAATATTGGCAAAGCAATTACATACAAATGACAAGCAATTCAGATCATTATATTTCACATGAGTGCTTACTGAATTGGTGTGTATATGTCTCAGAATAATTTAATCTATGATAACCGAGAAATAAAATAATTGCTGTAATGTTACATCTCATCAAGAAATGAAACAGATGGGCCAATACTAATGAAAACTGTTTCATGTGTTGGTACATCACTGAGGCATAAAGATGAAGTGTTTTCCTGCCTTCAAGCACGGAAAATGTTGGTTTCAACTTAGGTTTTGGATTTCCAAAACTAAATACATTTATTGGTAGCATAGTACATGCCCTCTTCCAACACTGATTAATAGCCTTTTCAGTGTCTGGGAGAGAGAGGAACCTTCACGGCCATCTAGGCCATCAGAAAAGGCCAAAGAGCATTTCAAGTGTTATATTTAATTTCTTTCATTTAATACTTATTCTTTTCCTAACTCTAATTTTAGAATTATTTTTTCTATCAGGCTTGCTTCAAAGGAGAAAATAATCTGTCCTGAAAACATGAGTTGTCCAGTCAGATTTTTTGTGATTGTTGTTTCTAGGCAGAGAAAATCTTAGAGCCCCCTCATTGAATGGCTATGACTTCAACTCCATGGGAAGAAGACCTTCCTTGTGTGTTAGTTTAGAAAGTGACAGGTGAATTACCAATCACATTTATATTACATATCTATAATGGTTGGGTCAACAATAAAATCGCCCCAGGCCTCCCAGAAGGTCAAAGCTTACTTGCCTGTAGTAGGCCATTAAGTAGGCCTGGGTATGTTCTTAAGATAGGCTCGTCCTTCATCATTACTACACATGAGGAAGGCGCTTCATTCATATCCTCTGTTCCTGCTGAGCGCCCATCTTGCTTTTTTTCAACAAATTAAAACTTATTGGAGAAATACGATCCCATGCCAATGCAATAGGAACTGAAACGCAACGGTGACGTCTACAACCATGTTATGGAACTATTTTTGAAAACCCAAAAGGAGGACAGACTTTGTCTTCAGATTTGGAACAGGTTTGATAAGTCTAGTTTTTAAGTGTGTAAATATCTGTTGATTATTGCATGGTTTTGATAGTTGCTGCAGTTGTGTTGTGAATGATGTTCCTATTCATTCAAGTTTGTTTATGCAAGCACCTTTGATGAGTTTGTAAGAAAAAGTTGCTGAATATTAAAACTTTTCATGGCATTTTTTTTTTTTATTGTGAATGTATGAGTAAATGTGACTGGTTGTTGACAGTCTTTTAGTTAGTAATGACAGTTAGGTGAGATATGAGGCATCTATTAGCGATGCAGCATCATGTCATTCTGTGTAATAGTACTACATCCTTGATGGTTTCTGTGCGTATTGAATATATTTGTTTTAATCCCTCATAGGTATGGAACCTTGTTTAAACCACTTAGATGATAGGTTTTTATACAAGGTATACGAAGATATCCAGCCACTGATTGCCATTGCATTTGATCATTCACCAATTGACCCGACAGTGAGTACCAGGAAGCCTCAGTCTTTTACCAATAGTTTGCTTATTATTGTAAGACAACACGCCTCCTGCTGGAAAACCCATCAAATAATCGTAGAATGCATCTGAATCATCCATATTCAATTATATATTTTTTTCATCCTGATTTTGCAGGTAATGCAGAGCTGTCACTTTCTGCTACCAGTTAGCTACGCCCACAAAACACATCATCGCTGTTTACTACCACGAAAATGATCTATAGTGGGAGTATAACACTGAAAACCCAGGTTTAAAACCCATAGCTCGCCACTGGTCTGGGAAGATAAAGTCCTAGGTGGCTGGGCTCGGGGGAGTCAGCACTCACGTGTGGAGTTAAATTTCTGCCAAAAGCCTGCACACAAACGCAACACGAATCGCTTGCATAAAACACGACTCGTGTACACGAAACACGACTTGTGTACACGAAACATTATTTGGGTGCTCATACAGTGTGATTTGCCTGCAAACTTGTGGTAATTTGCAAAGAAAAAACATCATTAAAACAAAACTTGCCAGATAAAACTACAGCCACCGTCCAATAAAAAATCCAGACTTTTAACCTTCTACAATGGTAAACGTATAAAATGTACAAGCAAAAGATTAATTTAAATATGACAATTGTTCAAAGGTCAAACTATGAAGTCATTTGGACAACTTTCACAGGAATTTAATTAACAGTTAACACCTTTTATAAATTCTTACAGCTAAGACATTATCTTCAGAAACATAAGGAATGGGAAAAATATCTGTGAAGAACCAGCTAAAATAGAGGAACTGTTGATTCCCTACACAGAGGAAAAATCAAATGAGGGGATGTTGTCAAAAATGTACCAGGCATTACAGCAGGAATCCACTGAAAAGAATATTTGTGTTAAAGAACGATGGGAGCTGAAAACAAACATAATAACAGATGAAGAATGGGAGGAATCATTTAAAGCAGGTCATAAATGAACCAACATATGAGCCCAACATAGAGGAAAAATTATTGGGGAGTGAAGACGCGATTTTTCCAAACTCCACTGATCACACACACAAAACTGAAGACGGTGGCGTACAAGTAGCAGTTCTCCGGCAGTAAATTTATGCCAAAAGTTATGTGTGGTTTTCATTTGGGGCATTTGTAAGATAGATTTTCTTGTACTTGTAAACACGCTTGATACACACTCTTTGCTCGCGAATCATCTTTTGTTCACGCGTATCGGGTTGCGTTTGTGTGCGGACTTTTAGCAAGAATTTAACTCCATACACTTCCTGCTGATTCCTCTGTGTTCCGAAAAATACGTTAATCGCAATGCAATACATGTCGAGAAACATTAGCTTTGCAAGTAAAGTCAAGATTTGTCTTAATATTTTCATCGCCACGTAATCGAACGTGTCATGAGGCAAGTAAAGCAAATTAGAAGAGAACTTAAGTAGGCAACTTTGTTGCCACGCATTAGTGAACATCTTAGTGTTGCTTCACTTATTTTTCCAAGGGAGGGAAGTTCTGTGTTGACAGCAGAGGTAACCAACTAACCCAGACATCAATTATTCCACGTAGCTTTGACCCTATAAGTAAATTAAGTGTTGATTCAAGGTATCATCAACACAACAGGACACTGTACACTTTTTTTATTTTATAGTATGTTTGCGTAGAGTATTCTGGACCGCGTCACCACGCCTTCTATGGTTGAAAATGATTAGGACAATAATGAATGAACTCTGGAAGACAAGACCCACATCAGACATTACTTTTGGCAGTTCATTCAAAATGGAATTGTTCCTTCAAGTGTTAGATTTTTTTCACAGTGCATTTAATGTATTTTTCATCATCTTATCTTATACAATGTAAATTGTATAAATACAATTTACATAGTATAAGATATAATTTATATTGTATAAGATATATATTTATAGTGATACAAGTTAGAGCTTTTGACATATATATTTTTATTTTAATAAGAACTTGAAACAAAAGCATTAATGGTGCTAAAAATCAAGAAATTGAACTTGTAAGAAAATAACTGAAACAAGGAAAAAAATATGTTTTCATTCAATGGAAGATTCTGGACTAAATAAAACTTAAAATTAATTCACAGACAAAACGACCTATTCAATCATCAGTGTATGATGATTGAATAAACTTACAATGTTATACATTAATTGTGAGATTGCGCAAAGCTAGACCGGGGTTATTTGCCACTTCCATTACAAGCCAAAGTCTCTCAAAACACTTCCAAAGAATCAGTCGCCATACAGTCAATTTGTGTATTAAAGTCCATTAAAATGAAGACCATATACAGAGGGTTCCTTGTCAACTAATTTTATAACAATCAATTAAATGCACTCATGAAGTTCTGGGTTATATGGGACAGGACCCACAGTACACTCTCAGTCAATCACAGTAGCCTTCCAAATTCATTCACATGCTTCGACTCGCTGACTTGTGGCCCACTACAAAGACTTCCCAAAAAATAAGAATGACCTGATAGCATGCATCAACACAAGTGACACTGGATTTGGGCTGGTGTAAACGTACTTCTGTAAGAGTTTGCAATATTCCTGTTGATATCTAATAGTTTGCAGATTACACGCGTCAATGTTAAAATGTCATCAAACACTTTTTCAATTAAGTAAGAAGAGTAAAAAGATTGTCTTTGTGAGTTTTATTGAGAAGCCATAGCTAAAGGACCATCAAGGACAAGAATTAGCCATATGAGGATAACATTCTATATCCGGTGCATAAAAAGAAGATGGGTTCCTAGACATTTGGTTTCTCTCAGGCAGCACAACAGTTATACTTCGTGTCACACCAGGTAAATACAGTACAGCATATATAACATAAATGATTTGTGATTAAGTATACTATAAGTTAGGTTATTTATGATGAAAATTACCACAACAGTTCTCTGGTGAAAGATATTTAAAGGTCTGAAAACAGGACTGCTAATGCCCTTCTCTAATTTCAAAAGGAAAACATTGTTGCCTTTTTTTCAAATTTCCAAATGACGAATGTCTCCCTTATAATTGTATAATTATTGTGTACATATACCGTACAGTTTCTGCTACTACTTAGTTGAACCCCGGACTCGACTGCTATCACCCCGCCAGAGAGGAGATGCCACAGGCGGTGCGAGCGGAAGCAGAAGAGAGGCAAGCGCGGATTTATCCAGGCTAGGCTAACGGCTAAAACCAAACCGTCTGGCTATCCCAACCATACTACTGGCTAACGTTAATTCCTGATTTCATGATTGTTAAATGCCGCTCTTTCTACATGCCGGGGAAATTTACTGTGAATCTGCTGGTCGCTGTTTGTATCCCCCCTACCAACAACAACACGGATAGAGAAGTGGCTCTATGTGAATTGTATCAGGCCATCAGCAAACAACAGACTGTCCACCCAGATGGGTTTATCATCCTCGCTAGCGGTATTAATCATGCAAACCTCAAGACTATGCTTCCAAAAATATACCAACATTTTTATTTCCCAAAAAGAGGAGATAACATACTGGACTTGGTTTAGACAACCCACAAGAGAACATACAAGGCTTTTCTCCTCCCCCACATCGGACTTTCTGATCACATCACTGTTATGCTAAAACCAGTATACAGACCGAGGTGACAGTAAAAAGAAAAGAAGAAAAGAAGCTTGTTTAATTTGGTGTGTGAAGTCATCAAATGATAAAAACGAAGGTGCTTATGTAATTGTATTTGAGTAAAAAGTAAAGTATTCCCATCTGTGAAAAAGTTAAGTATAAATACAAAGTAGCATAAAATGGAACTACTCAGAAGAACAAAAACTTCAAAATATGTTTACGGTATGATAAACCCCTTAAAAAGTAACACAGGTATATTTGATGCATAAAGACACCCTTTCTATAATCCATGTTATTAAATGAAAATGAAAAACTAAATTACTGTGAAAGTTGTTCAAATTACTTCATAGTTTGAAGCTTTAACAGTTGTCATATCTAAAGTCATACCTAGATTAAGATTTTGCTTGTCCATTTATCTATGTAGCATAGTAGATGGTTAAAAATCTGGATTTTCTTTTTATTTCCATGCAAATGGATTTGACCATTTTGACTTCATGTTGTACTGTTGACCGTACTTTTGTTGTTGCCATGATCAAACTGTTACCAATCTTAAGCTCCCTCAGTACCATTTCTGTCATAATGGAAGTGATCCAAATAGACAAACCTTATGAAAGGCTTTTTGTTCCTTTACCAGCCACACTTCTTACTTTTCCCCAGGCATCCAAATAATCATAGATCTCAGTTGTGCTGCCCAATAACAATTTCTTAACTTCAGTAAGTTTAACCCACCTTTTTTCTTTTGGAAAAAGTACTGGCTTGTATATAAAGCTCGTTCTTATTTTGCTATAAAAAATCGTATATGCCTTTGGCTAGTTTTTTGAATGTGGAACTAGGGATAGCAATTCATAATGACTGGAACAAAAACAACAATCTCGACAGTACATTCATTCTTACGTTTTCTATTCTCCCTACAAAAGTCAGGTACAAAATCTCCCATCTCCCCAAATCCTTCTTTATGTTATTTGTCAGTTTAACATAGTTGTCTTCAAATAACTGTGACGCCGCAGGACTGATGACAATGCCCAGGAGTCTCAACCCTCTATTTGTCCGTTTGAAATGAACGTTTTCCTTGACTTCTCTTTCCTTTAGTCCTGAGAGCATCATAGCCACAGATTTACATTCATTTGTTAAATATCTTGATATCTATCCATATTCACTGAGATTCTGATTATGAGATTCAATGAGAACTTCAAAAGGGTCAGGATTGATAAGGACGGTTCACTCATGTACATGAAATATCATTTGAAAATAAGGATATCTTGTGTTCCACCTCTCCTTCATGCCTTATTCCCTTAATGTCGACATTCTGTCTCATGGACACCGCTGACAATTTAAATCTTGCAGCAAATAATAATGGACTCACACAATCTTTTTGTCTGACTCCTCTTTTAAGGACAAAAAAGTCCAAAGAGTCCAAAGAATGTTAATGCATGATATAAAAAATTCCATGTGACCCAATCACAGGCTTTTTTGGCATCTAAACAGAGCCTCTGTAGATTGGGAATCATTTTTAGTACATGACATAATATTCAATGTTCTCCTAATATTGTTACCCCTTGTCTATCTACACAAGCGTTTTAAAATGCTAAATATTCTGTGAAGTGAAAACAGTTGGTGACATTTAAGTCTTCTGATGGTATGGTCATATTTTATATATCCAAGTTATTAAAGTCTCCACTAAACATGTACAATTTCCTTTTTAATGGCTCAATTCATCTCCTGTCTCAGGAACAGCGACCCCCCCCCCCCCCCTCCCAGTCTGGCAGGCCACTGTCCTCCCTATCCAGATGCAGCAGGTATAACCCCTGGAACAAGTAACACGGGTATATTAAATGCATTAAAAATAGGGGGACATTTTACAGTTCTTTTGAGTAACTGCATACAGTTAACTATAATTTCAAGGTGAAAAGTGCTGATACACATATGCCTTGAGTGCTGTAGCTATAGAATAACTAAAGGATTTTTTGAAGTATTCAGAGCTTCCACCTTGAGTATTGTCCTTTCGTAAATGGTTTCATTCTGAATCAATGGCTAGCTTTTGTTGTATTGAAATGGTCAGACCTAAGTGTGTTTTTCTGGAAGCG
Organism: Lophius americanus; assembly: GCA_037951165.1. Lineage (NCBI taxonomy): Eukaryota > Metazoa > Chordata > Actinopteri > Lophiiformes > Lophiidae > Lophius > Lophius americanus. Next base: position 13,958,380 of record JBBDHG010000014.1, on the reverse strand, counting down.
TTTTGCTTCCAGAAAAACAGAAACTTCCAGTGCAAGTTTTATTGAAGCATTGTAATAGCTAGTACAAATATTTCCATTTATCTCCACATTTTCTGGGTCTGCGAAAGCTTGCTGAATGTTTCCCATCTCCCACAACTGATTGGGTGAGATGTTGCTCTCAGTTCTGAGTGGGTGATTATCCCAACCACAGGAGAAGATATCAGGACTAGCTTGTAGTCTTGGCAAAAATACATGACTTCGGAAAAATGTTTGAACGGTCCAGCAGACCAGTGTCCTCTAATGCGTGTAGCACATTGTAGTATATATTGGTCACAGCGCACCACAGGTCTCTCCAGAGTCGTTCGATTCGAGTATGATAACATTCGAGTTACATACATTTATTAATAATAATATATTTTAAAGTGATGGAACTACAAAGTATTAACAGTAACAGACTGTTAAAAAAGTATGTAGATCTCTTTTGGCATTTAAGACAAAGATAAAATCCGTTCCCAAAAGTGGAAGGTTTACAGGGTAACCTAATGCAGTGTCCATTCAGTTCCAAAATCCCTACTGTATGGATTTATTTACGAGGAAAGTTGTGATCCGTGAAAACTCCCTTTTGAATGTCTTGACACAGAAAACGTAATTGACAAATTAAAATGAAAAACATGACAAGCATAAACACTTCCTGTTTTAACATTCATATTTGATTGATAGTTATTGTGATTAATTTTATCATTTTGTCTTATACCAGTCATATTACTGTAATTTCTGTATTATGTTTCTTTATTTCATGTGTTTGTTTGGGTGTAGGTTTTATATAAGCCCACTGGGGGTTTTGCCTCTTCCTGAACTTTGTACTGATATTACTGTTTACTATGTATTTCAATTTGTGCAAATAAACTATGAACTTGGATATATTATACCCTTTTACCTGCCTTTGGTTGTGTACATTCTTTCCAGCAATGAAACTGGACCTTCCGGTTCCCCTGACCGAGTTCATCAACCGTGCAATTTCGATGTTCTCGACTCCATGATCTCCTCTCCTCAACTAATAATATTATTTGTGGAAAACATGGGTTCTAACCATTTCCTCTTCAGCGTTTTCCGTCATTTTATAACCCTTATCAACTTGTCATACAGTTAACGAGCTTCAAACTCAATACCCCCTAAAAACATGGAATTATGTCATGAAGATCTTTACAGGTCTTCACTTTCTATCCTCTGTCAATGGCAAACAAGAATGCATTGGAAATTAATTGAGTTCTGAAGAAATGATTTATTGTAATAGTGATCTGCACTGAGGTTTACCTGAATCACCATGAATTCTCTGATCCAATGATCGCCACAGTGTTGTGGATGCGAATGAGTTATTATCAACATGACACGTCATCTACTGTCAAAAACGGTTCAGAAATATTGGCCTAAATATCTGGTCGACATTCTGTGTAGAAATGGAATATGATGCGAGAATTAAAACAATTTAATAACTCAAAACCTTTTATTGCAAAAAAGGGAAACAACGATATTAGATGAAGATGGGAAAAAATCCACGTCTGGTGTCATACTGGCATGGACTGTCTTTCACCTGAATGGAAATCCAAATCGGTCAATGGAATGCTGGAAGAAGGCAAGGGCTGTTCGGAATAGGTTGTTGTTGGCTGCACCCAACATGTTAACACTGTATATATGTTTCCTTTCTTAGGCTGTTATGCTATATGCCTCGTTTGTTAAAACATACATTCCATGAAAAACCATCAATACCCAGAAAAATTACAATGTTGTACCTGGTTAAATACAAGACAATATGATAATAAACATAGTATGGCTGAACAGTTCATTGAAATATTACAGCTATTACAAAAATTGTAAATGTGCAATAACAATATTTATTATACGCACCGAATGAGTTTGTGGTTATATAGTGCTCTAACTGAAAAAGAATATTCTGCCGTTTTTCTGTAAATTATGCGAGTGGACTCTCCCATTACTTTAGTAAAACATGGCACTTGAAGACCTTGTCTGAGAATATGTAACAGGGAATCTGGAGATAAATCAAAACTTATACGCCCTGTTACTGATACTGCGGGGGGCCGATTTTAGAATAGAATGATTCTAAGTTGTGTGTTACATTCTAGCAAGCAAATCAGCTTGTCCTATGTATCGATACACAAACCAGAGCCTCAAGAATCCCAAGTGAATGATTAGCATAGCTTGGTTAAAACCGGGTAAAAACGAGGTTATCTCTTGCGCTTGTTCACTCCTTACTACATAATGCATCATGAATTGTCAGTTTAGTTCAAATTTGATTCATCCCCCACCAACAACGACTACAAATTGACCTGTTGACCGCTCATTTTACGTAGTAAGCGGGATGGCTCATAGAAATATGTAGTCCCACTTCTGGTGCTGCCCGTCGACCAGCAGTCCACAGTCAGGTCCAGTGTGCTAAATTTAAACTTTGGAATTGAGTCAATACGATACCTGCGGTTGTAACAGGTGAACTACAAAGGACCTGTGTGCGCACAAAACCGAAGTTGCTCGCGTGATAGTAGCTTGTTTCATGCGGAACATTTTTGCATGCACGTTTTGTGCAGTTGTAGGACAGATTTTCTTGTACTTGTAAGACATGCTGTAGTTGTCTCTAGCACGTTCTTTGTTTGCAAAACAGAAAACATTTCTTTGTCAATCATGTCTTTAATTTGCAAACCACATCGTGTTTTTGCCGATAATCACATTATCTTTGCACCCGAATCACATCCTGTTTGCACGCAAAATATTGTTTCATGCAAGCAATTCGTGTTGCATTTTTGCGCAGACATTTGGCAGGGATTTAATTCTATAATTGCGACTGAGGTGGGATAAGCAGTTCAAGAGGCACACATCAAAGGTTTGGTTCTAAGGTCCAGATCGAGGGAGAGGTGAGACTGAAGACGAGCCAAAGCTAGGTCACTGCAGGCAGAAGGAGTTTACCAAGTTATCAGGGAATAGCAATTTTTCAAACTGAGCTAAGTATCTGTGATGAAGAGCAGCTGGCACTGGGTCCCAAGCCCGATTAATGCCACACCTGGAAAGAAGACCAGACACACCCATGAACGAAAAGATAGCCTCTGACATAGTGGGGGAGGAACAGGTGGAGGGCAGGATGCATAGAGTGATATGACCTTCTAACCTGTGAATTGTAGAAATGTTAATTTTCCTTTATGATTTTGAGTACTTACTAGGGGAATTCAGTAGTGCATATTAACACTACTGAATTTTCTATTAAATTTAATAGAGTGGTTAGAGATTAGTCAATTAAAGAATTAGTGACGAACCATTCAGGAACAGTTCCTACCATAAATTTCCTTATTGAAGTGTTCTTAACAGATGATAATCAGTCAGACAAGAGACAAATATACATAAATGAATCACTCATTCATTTTCAAAGACAGGATTCATGAACTTATCCGTTCTTAATGATCAATCAATGTAGAGTCTCTGAGTCGTCTGGTCGCAAATCTATATCTACTTTTTAGAACGTTATGGTGGGCTCCTGCTGACTGGCTAAACATTCATATTGGGTCACTCTCACTACTCAGACTCACTATAAGAATGTATTCTTTAACGACAGCAAACACAGTTAGCTGCTGGTGTGTAACGTCCGCTGAGCATTTGTAGCCAAAAAACTGGATGTTCCTCCAGCAGTTAGATAGATAGAATCCAGAAACAGACATAAAAAAATAGAAGAATTGTTTGACTACCATCTGGGCAGAAACACAAATGAATAATTGCTTATCATTTTTAGACTAAGAATGATAATTTATTTGGAATTCCTGAATGTACAAATAAGCAATTATTTGGCAATATGATCACCGCCTCAAAATATCAATGTTTTGTTGGGCAGAAATACCTATTGAAGGTTCAAATCAAAGGACCATCCCCATCCGATCGTTATATCTTCCACTGTCACCATCATCTATTATGTTACATGCAAACCCCGTGTCTCCTTGTTCATTCACCGTTGTTTGGGCCATGACTACATAAGCAGCAAAAAGCATAAAGTCTCATTTGTACAGAGTGCACACTGCATTGAAATTAATAGATGTATAATCGAAGTAAAATATGTGGGTTTGGTGATAACCAAGGCTGATAATTATTAAATAATCATCAAGGCTGAGAAATTTGCTAGCAAAATTACTGGGAATAATAACTGAAATTGCATGTGCATAGAATAAATACATATCAATGAAATTACCTGTATTGTGTTATGACGTATATGGAAACTAAAAAAGACATCAGAGCTTACATTAAAGATTTCTTCTTAACATCATAGATACACAGGATGGTAGACATGTTTGTTACAGGTCTATTACTGACCATGAGGATTTTCTTTCTATTCAGGATTTCTTTTTTTAAAGCAGTATATTTTATTGTCAAAAACACTAACAAAGTGTCTATGAAATGCGGGGAGAGGGCAGTATTATTTCATATTAATATGGCTTAATGTGAACAAGATGTCACACTCATCAGTACTAACACAACCACACGGTGGTTTTCTCTCCATCCGTGTCAGTAGTAGAGAAGTAGAGAAGTGTGTGAGAGAGGTGATGGCAAATAAGTGAGGTCAAGACGAGAAAAGAAACAAGGAAAAAGAGACGTTTAAGCAGAAGAGAGAAATAATGTAGGTGTGAAATGACTGTGTGAGTGCCTGAAATTGGCAAATGGAAGTTACAGATGAGATAATTGTGACGGACCCCTGATATGATGCATAATTGTCACTTTATTGTATCTGGAATGTCAAACAGGGACATCGAATCACAAAACTGTTATTTTGCCTTTCAAAACACTTCTATCTGTCAGCTGCTAGCATCCCTTAGATCTCAAGACACAAATCCCCAACTTCGACACCAATATGAGTTGACATGAAACAACAAAGAACTAGTGGAGCAATAATTTGCACTGTTCTATTCGTTGTCAAAATTTATTTTATTTTGAAATGTGTGCTCGAAAGAAGCATAAACCAAGCAAGGCTCTATAGCCTTGAGAAACATGCTTGACGTGTGCGTGAATGGATCACATGCACCGACACAGACATGACTTAAGAGATGGTGAAATATTGAGGAGAGATTAATTGAAGGCATACGACACTCCTATATTATTTAAACTATTTTTTTGTTTGTTTGTTTGTATTTATTTATTTTGTTTTTTATTTTGCCCATTTGGAGTAGTAGTGTAATTAGCTGCAAGGAGACACTGCAACACATACAAACGAGATTAATTCATCAAACTGCGATGTTATTCTATGTTAAATCAGGGTGAGTAAATTTATATGACACTAGTTTTTTTAGCAGTTTATAAATTGTATTTCCTTTTTTTTTTAAACCTTTACGATGCACACATGTTGGACACCACTTAGTTATAACGTTCATTATTTGATTCAAAGACTTGGACAGGAATGTATATTATATATATGTATATATAAATTCCCTTCTACTATAGAAAGACGACCAAAATAGGAAGTAGCTGCCGCTGTAAGATATTTTTGAATAAAATGTAATTTACAACAATGTACATTCAGACGTTTCTTTTCAGCCATCGAGGAATCTGATCCAAGAAGAGTGCACCGCCAGTATTCACAGTCAGGTGAGTTGATTACTTTGAATGTCTGTCCGGACCTCTCAAGGTTGTTGGCGGCAACGTGGGGACTCAATCAAAACACAGGCTGCATCAAACCCCATCCCTCTGTCAGTGGCAGACAGAGGGACACTGCAATATCTTACAACGGCAGCTACTTCCTATTTTGGTCGTCTTTTTATGGTAGACGGGAATGTATATATACATATATATAATATACATTCCTGTCCAAGTCTTTGAATCAAATACTGAACGTTATAACTGAGTGGTGTCGAACTTGTGTGCATCGTAAAGGTTTAAAAAAAAAAGGAAATACCGAATACAGTAACTGAACTGCCTCACTGCACTTGAGCTGTCATGCAAAGGAGACAGTGATTGCTCCAGAAAACACACTAATGATTACGATGACCTTTTAAAACATGCTCCACGTTGTAACTTGAGGTCCTCTAATGTGCCCTCACTGGTTGTCCCTAGTGTCAGTCAGCTTTTTGCCATCAGGGCCTTTAGGCTATGGACTCCCCTGCACAAGCGTATCGAGCTCGCCAACATACTACATGTTTTTAAGTCAATGCTTAAATCATGTTTTATAAGAAGATTTTTACTGCAGCATGATTTGATTTGTAATTGCTTGAATTTTTTTATTATAATAATAAAAATAATCATGCATTCATGGCACCTTTCAAGAATATTATTATTATTACTATCCATGTCATGTCATGTCATTTGGAGTCCTTATATATCAGGCAGTTACAGCTTACTCCGTCTTGGGGCGGCTGTGGCTCAGTGGGTAGAGCGGCCGTCTCCCGATCGGAAGGTAGCCGGTTCAAATCCCACCAGGGTCTACTTGTCGTAGGGTCCTTGAGCAAGACCCTGAATCCTTAGCTCCCCGGGCGCTCCAAGAGGGGCTGCCCACTGCTCCCTCAGGGATGGGTCAAATGCAGAGAAGTAATTTCACTATGTTGTACTGTGTATGACTCTATGTGACTAATAAAGGAATCTTTCTTTCTTTCTTTCTTAGGCAATGAGCTCCAACCTCTGCACAGGGAATTCAAATTCCTTCCTTCTGGCCGTAGATTGACCGTCCCAAAGTACAGAACAAGACTCAACAGGAATAGTTTTATTATTGATTGGAACAATTCACAACATCGCTGATACTGATTATAGTTTTTTATCTATCTATTGCATAATTGGAATCTCTGATTCACTGATCACGTTTGTATTTTTTTGTCTTTTATGTATTGTTGGATGTGACTCTCCCTGAAAACAAATGTACCTACTAGTACATATAAATTAACCTGAACCTGAATCTGAACCTGATGATGGACAGGTAAGATTCTATGAAAATCTTAGGGTGGATAATGCCTGACATAATGGATGAAGACTTTTAAAACGATATAATATATATTATTCATTATGTATGCTTTATTACTCAGTGAGGTAGTTAGACTTAAATGTTATGTAGATATGTGCTGCTTTTTAAATGTTACCCACCAATTCAAATGTAGGTTTTTTTGGTTTTTAATTTTGATTTTAAAACATACATTTGGAGAAAATAGGGTTAATGTTGTGGTTGTTCCTGGAGCCAAAAAGAACACATAGTTTATGCTAAAACCAGAAATAAGGTAAACAGTTTTAAGTCTTCTTCTGTTTTGATCAATGTTAAAAATAGATTCTGGCAATTCAGCCACTTCTGCGCGATTTCAATAAATCATCAGTGTCTATTGTAGGAGATATAAAACTCGAGATTGAGATCATAATATCTTTTGGAAACGGTTTAGTGATGTATCCAAACAAGTAGATTTTCATAATCTTACATACTTTGGCACAGAATTTTATCAAATAGAGCAGCGACAGTGCTAAGGACAGGAAATTTATACTAAATTGCAAAATTTGTCATCTTTTTGTCATGGAAACCCATGTGGGAGAAGATGAGAGGGGCAATGGTTTGGCCGCATGCTGACCCTCAACTGGAGATTGTTGTTGGATAAGAGTCAAAACGCTCTGGAGGTTGGATGCCCCTCTGATGACATGTCTGCTGTATTCAAACTTAATTGTGTACACATTTATAATTAATAATATTGAGTATTTAGAGTTACCCGTATTCTGATCTGATATAGTTTGCTGTCAAAGACAAAAAAAAGTTTTAAAAAAATGAATGTGTGAGAAACGTGTGGACATGCAGTCAGATGAATAGAAGGAGAAGGAGGAGAAATCCATACAAACTATCCAGGATGGCTTCTGTTTAGAGAGTTGAGAAACAGGAAATCCATAGTGCAGCCACACAGCCAGAAGAAGAATGGAGGCTTTACAATGTAGCACAACAAATGATGACTTCACATTAATAAGGAAAATGCTGGTTTTGGGTGTTTAGGGTGGGGTTTGCTCATTTTAGCCTATGAAACTCACATAAAATGGTCAACGGTCATATTGAGGGTTACGTGTTGCATATATTGTGACATGTCAAGGTGCTATTTAAACTGTGTGGTTATCTTATAGAGGTCCAACATCAAATCAATACCAGTATGTGCAGAAAGTTGTTGAATAATGGATAGAAAAATTTCAAGGTATTTTCAAGGAATCAACCCATTATAAGTTTTCTCGGACCACTTTAAAAAAGATTAAGAAAATGTTTTGAATATGTTAGTTCCTATGGAGACAGTTTGCTTAAACCATGTGTCATAGTCATGTCGTTGTCATTGTCAAATCGATATATATATGCAGTATATTACAATACTCATCTCTATATTGAAAAGAATCATGGCAAAATGAAATGTATCCAATCAGTTAATATCGACACAAATTCAAAGCAAATAAGTTAGCAGGGGACTTTTAAGATCGATATAGTGTTGTGGAACTTGGCTCATTATTCCCGATTGTCACCTCACACCCTTTGACTCACTATCGGTAATTGTTGAACTCCTATCCATTATCAGTGGTTTAGCTCACTCTGCTGAATTCATCCAGTTCATGAATAGAAATGTTCACTCAGCTTCTTCCTTAAAGGTCATTTAAAAAAAAAAAAAAAGTTCGACTGACAGAAATGGCTACATCTTTCACTGCTGCTGGTGATTTCCTGCAACCAAATGTCAAGTGTAAGCCAGTTTGAGGCTCCTTTGTGGTAGGTAATGATGGTTGTGATAGAAGTGAACGGTCCTGGAATCTTTGGATGTTGTGTGAGTTAGAATGTGCTTATATAGTGATACACTCAGCATATTAAATAATACTTTATAATAAATATCTGCAGCTCACGATCAATCCCACTGACATACGTTACATTAGCATTAATTCAGGTTGTTAAATTTCCTCAAAAGGAATTATTGATGTCGTTCAAATGTGGCAAACAGGTTGGTGTAGCGAGTGTGTAGCTTGGGGTCCTTTTTATTTATTTCTGGTATTACCCACAACGCCACCTGGGAAATTTCACCCCAGGAAATAGTTATAAGGTTTTAATTGCCTCCAATCAGATCAAATGAAGGTCATACAGGCTCATATTACACAATAGGCCACGGACGCGATTCCGTTTTACGATGTAAATTTATTAAGCTATACATATATTAAATATAGTAAAATAAAATAAAGTATTCAATTAATGAAATTAGTTAAATAATTAATTATTTGAACAAAGAAACAAGCTAATGCAACACAAATTAACAGGACCAAGTAATAAATGATTAAAACTAAACAACAAACTCATAAAATATGCCTTTTGTCGAGTCGACAATGATATTAACTATAGTTATTCACATTCTTCCACCTCTCTAGGGTTGGGCCACGACGGCAGCAGGGATGCCAGGATGATGATAACAAAAATAATAAGCATGATAGCAGGGAAGAAGTCAAGTTAGTAATATGTAATAATACAGTGACATGCATTAAAGTGAGAGGGATGTATAAAGAGGGACAGAGAGAGAGGAAGAGAGAAAAGCTCAGTGCATCATGGGAGATCCCCTAGCAGTCTAAACCTATAGCAGCATAGCTATATGTTAGCTTAGGTCAACATTAAGTATAAGCTTGATCATAGAGGAAGGTTTTAAGCCTACTTTTAAATGTAGAGAGGGTTTTTGCACCCTGAACCCGGACTGGGAGATGGTTCAACAGGAGAGGAGCATGATGGCTGAACGCTCTTACTCCCATTGTACCTCTGGAGACTCTAGGGACTACAGGTAACCCTGCAGGCTGGGATTGCAGTGTTCTGTTTGGACAATATGGAACTATGAGCTCCTTCAGATACGTTGGTGCCTGACCGTTAAGGGTTGTGTACGTGAGCAGAAGGATTTTGAATTTGATTCTAGATTTTACCGGGAGCCAATGAAGGGAAGCTAATAAAGGAGAGATATGTTCTCTTAACCTGGTTCTGGTCAGCACACGTGCAGCAGCCTTCTGGATCAGCTGGAGGCGCTTTATGTGGGAGTCAAAGGTCATATCCTGATCAAAGATAACTCCCAGATTCCTCACAGTGATGCTGGAGGCCAAGGTAATGCCATCCAGAGTAGATATATCATCAGATAAATTGTTTCAAAGGTGCTTTGGTCCCAGCACAATAACTTCAGTTTTATCTGAATTTAATAATAGAAAATTGCAGGTCATCCAAATCTTAATGTCTTTGAGACATGTCTTTAGTTTAGATAAGTGATTAGATTCACCTGGTTTCATTGATAAGTATATTCATTGATAATTTTATGTAATCTGCATAACAGTGAAAGTTTATGGAGTGTTTCCTGATAATGTTGCCTAAAGGGATAACATATAGTATGAATAACATTCGCCCAAGCACAGATCCCTGGGGAACTCCAATGGTAACTGTGCCATGCCTGGAGGATTCATTGTTAACAGATACATACTGAGATCTGTCACATAAATAAGACTTAAACCAATTTAATGCAGTGTCTTTGATGCCAATTCATTTTTCAAGTCTTTGTATCAGAATTTGGTGTTCAATAATATCAAATGCAGCATTAAGATCCAACAAGACCAGAACAGAGACCAGTTCCTCATCAAATGCCATTAAAAGGTCATTTGTAACTTTGACCAGTGATGTTTCTGTGCTTCGGTGAACTCTAAAACCTGACTGGAAATCCTCAAATAAATGATTTGTTAGGTAGAAAATCAAACAATTTTTCAGCTACCACTCACTCTAGGATTTTAAAGAGGAATGGAAGGTTAGATATCGGCCTGTTATTTGCTGAAGCCTCTGGATCAAGTGTCGGCTTTTTAAGCAGTGGTTGAAAAAGACTAGTTGGGATTTGGTATAGCAGATTTTGATTTTGGATGAGGAAATGAGAGAAGTTAATTGTTTTAGATCAATAGGAGTGGAGCAGTCTAGATGTATTTTATTGTCCTCTATCCGTGCAGGGTAAATGGAAGAGACAGAAAAGCTCTGCAGATGGCTCTCTTATACGTTTTAATGCTATCTTGCCAGGCTTAGCGGGACTCTACAAGTTTAGTGTGACGCCATTTTTCTTTCTAGTTTATGTGTTTATGTTTCACACTCTTCATTTTTAGGGGGGCCATAGAGGCGCGGGTTAATCTCAGTGAGTTTGCAGCCCTATCGAAAAAATAATCAATTTGCACCGGACTAACACGAACACAAGGATGATATATGTAACTGATTTTAGCCAATCAACGCAACGGAGAATGGCAAGCTTCATTTTTTTTTGTTCAGCTGTAAGAAGATTCTTTGCACCGGACGTAACATATTATTCCCTAAATCCCCCTCCAGCACCCGGCAGCCTGCAGCAAATACACGTCTCATGCTCCTTGTTGTTACCCGGTCCTGGAAATGTTTTTCAGCCTGTGTGTTAGAATATAATGAAGACAAAATAAACACATGATTCCAGACACTGACAAACAGAACAAAGTTTCTACAAAGCCCGAGAGAGGTTTTTAAGATTAAAAAACTAGAATTGCAATCTGTAGAGGGCATAACTCTGCCAAGGCTGAGCAATCCCACTTATATGATTCCTAAGCTCGTCTGACCCTCTGCTCCACAAGTTTTTGGTGGAAGCCCTTCTCTTGTGGAAGTGGTTTTTGTGTATCAGGGAAAATGTTTAATAACAACCCATCAAGCAATGCCCCTTTATTGGGATCCACAGCAAATAAGGCTCTTGCGTCTTTCTATTAAGTTTTAAGACAAACCAACATACGTAGGTGAAAACGTGGCCTTCTGGCACAGCTAATAATGTATTCTAGGCATATTCATTCATGTAAAAGCAGGAAAACACGTAATCTTCATTCAAAATAAATGCAAGTCTGGGTGAGAAAAAAAATTTAATTTCATGGTCAAGGCCAAAAGTCAGTTATCATGTAGTCTGTTCACATACGTGTAATACTAATAATACTAATAACAATAATAACTGCATGCCTGACATTTCAGAGTTAGAAATGAGATCAGATTTGATGGGTTTTGAATTGAACAAATTAATGCATTAGTCTTCCAGACATCCTGCTATACAATGTGACTGAAAAATCGAAACAGGATGTAAATGGAGAGCAAGGTTGGAAAGTGCTCTGGAACACTGTTCACATCATCCACCTTCACAACAGGGAGAGTTCTTCACATTTAGGGTCTAACATCCCTACGGCTCACTTTGGCTAAGGAGAAGTGTGAGGGATTACACTCGAGCTGGCAGTCAGCCAACTTAAACGTTTGAAGATACCTTTTGATCATGGCTACATGTTTTTTTATTTCACAATATTAATTAGTGCAGCCGGCCCACAAGACTCTCACACACACACACACACACACACACACACACACACAAACACTCAAACAGATTTGTTAATTAGAGAGTAGCTTTATAGCTGCCCTCTGTGAGTAGTAAACAGACGTTTATGTCACTATAAAAAATGGCAGGACTTAAAGACATGGCTGAGCAGCAGCAAAGTGGGGCAAGAAGCCTGTAAGCCAAGAACTTACATTTAATAAGAAATAAACCTCATGCAAAATATGTATATGGTCACCTAATTAAAAACAAATGTTCCCTTGCAGTGTCTGACCGCAAAATAAAATCTTATGTGATCTCCTTTGATCTCCTTCATCTTTCTAACCACCATTTCAAAAAGTACATTAGAAATGTTTACAATTGGCCTAATCCAGTTTATTCTCTCAGTAATGGAAATTGTCAGAAAGCGAAAACAAAAAGTAAAACACCGGAAACATAAATATTGATTTCTCCATATTCATTTTTCAATTTCATCACTAAATTACAACAAAATGAAACTCAAAACCAAACTCTAAGTCAAACACAAAGAGAGGTTAAAGTAAGTCGTTGTAATATAGAACATTCATTCATTATGCTTCTTCTCAGGTTCCCTGCACAGTCCACTAGGAATACTTTTTGAAAAGTAATTATTTGCTGATTTTAACTTTCGGATCTCTGCTCACCCCACTTATTATATCCCTCATCCACAATAAATTATAGGGGTGGGGCATGGAGAGGGTGAAAAAAGAGAGTATAGAGCAATCAATGAGGAGAAAGATGAGAAAAGGAAAATGACAGTCAGAGGGAGAAAAATGTATGAGCTCATGATGCCAGTTGGAAATTAAAACATGGGGCTTCACATAAGGGAGGGGATATTATGTACAGGTAAAAGGAATGAAGACAAAATAATGAAGTTTATCAAAGATGGCGCCATGTATTACATTAAAAATGTGGATTCATGAAGCCTTTTTAAACAGCCAAATTGTTTGCACCTGTGTTCTTTACTTGGTAAATCCAATTTACTGGAAGCTCGTGCCTGTGATACTGATTAGCATAGGTAACTGAAGAAAACACAGTTAATCAATTGTTTTTCTCTAACATAGCATCACTCAATTGTTCTTAAGGGTACTGTTTAGTGTTCGTAGATTCTGTTCTTACCTGAGAATAAATCCGAAATAAGAAAACATTGGTGTATGCCAGAATCGTGGTAAAAACTGCATAAGTGGGGTGAAAGAACACCTTTCTTCGTCACAACGGTTGGTGAATGAGAACCTATGAGAGCAACAGTCCCTTCTTAAACAAATCCCTAAGTGACATGCCGCCAAGTCTGTTTCAGTCAAATCCGCCGAATTTCAACAGGTTGTACTTAATGTGAACAACTGAGCGCATAAAACAACTTATAACCGTTTATTTGGATAGTGACATGTTGACATGTAGAATATAAACGTTTCAGATCCACTTTTTCCTGATATTTGTTTACATTTGCCAAACATGCAGCTGAAAAGAAACTTAGGGGGATATGTCACATGTGGCTGGGTTGTGCAGATAAGCATAAAAAGGCAGAGAGGAGAAGAGAAGGACAGGGGAAATACCACAATCCAATGAAGTCTTCATCAGTGACATCCAAGTGCTAAAGAAAAATCTGTTCAAATCATCAAACTCCAAATAACATAATGGCGGTTTCATTGTGCACAACAGTCTCCAACAAAGCAGCAAAATCTCTGGAACAATCTTAGAACAAAAGAAATAGAGTCAATGTCAGATGCAATTCAGTGGAAGGAGAGGTGGAAACGGGGCTTAGATATCCTTACAACCGGAGTTGAATGATAACAGTTGTTTTTATTTCTAAAAGTCAAGGGGTTAGGAGTAGAGCTCAACCAGGGGAAAAGACAGTGACTTCAAACGGAGGTAGTCTACCTCAGTTTGCTTCACATAGTCCTGATCAAGGTGAAGTGATGAGCCTGATTTTAAGGGAGAGAACAAAGTCTACAAACAGTGCCAAACAGAACTGTACACAAATGGTACCCATACCTTCCTCTTCCTTTCTTTTTTGTTCTTTTATGAGGTAAAGTCGTCTTAAACAGTCTTCCAGGACAAAAGTTTATATGAAGCTTTGTATCTTCTCTTCATCCTTTTATTTGCTCTTTCTCTATAGTCAGCAAAAAAAATAAGAAATTGTACATTTCGCTGCACATTATTGTTCTTTCATTCCTGGATTCCTTGATTTGCTAGTGATCAAGCCAAAGGAGCAGAAAACAACTGTGACATTGGGTAGGATTAGGATTTCAAAAAGGGTGACCATAATTTAGAAGTGGTTTGTATCCAAAATACCTTCACAAATATTGAAGAAAAAAAAGAAGAAAGAAAAAAAGGATCTACTCCCAATTTGCGATAAAACACCAGTCTTAACAACTACATTTTTCTGAGGGAAATGCAGCTCAGGAGCACTCCTCTCCGATTCGCTGGCATGAGCGGCCCACTTTGCGGTCGAGCTTGACCATTTGTTGAATGGCCTCCTGGCGACCACGGCCTAGGTGGTCAAAGAGACACTCGTGTTGCTCTGGAAGCCGGTGGAGCATACAGAACACATAACCTGAAGAAGGGGGAAGAGAGAGAGAATCAAAGCAAAGAAAAGAAAGCAACAAGTATTGTGCGTGGTGATTACTTAGATGCATCAAATATATAAGCCTTCTTATTAAATTGCAAATATCAAAAAAAAAACATTACATACACATACCCATTTGTTGTGACACTGTTTTAGTAATATGTCATCTGTTGGAAGCTGATTGAGCTCAGAGAAGCTTCTTAACTGTCATTGTATCCAATTCAGTTATTTTTAGTCATAATAACACTGCAGGCATTCAAAGCGCGGTAGATTTCCAATAAGACAGGTGGTTGCTATACAATTAAAACCTATGTGACTAGGGTGAAACATTAATGGAGCGGCAGGGAGAATTTTAAAGGGATCTTTGTAGACACTGCCTGTAACAATGTTTCCGGTTATAATAAAAGTATAGAATCCTGCGTTGAAGTCTAGAGGTAAAGAAAGTGTAAACAGGCTTTCTAACAATTTAAAGAATTAATCTGTTTTTACAGCAAAACAAGGGAAATAAAGGCTCCCTAAAATGAGCGCCTGTTTTTTATCCTGGATTTACTTTGCATCGTTTATTCCAAATATAGTTGTAGTGCTAATTACTAGAATTATTATTTTGCATCACTATTTTTAAGAAATAAAACAAAAGTGATTTTTTCGATTATCCTTTTAGAAATTTCATATATTTCCCCCAAGTAAACATCTGATTTATTTTCACTATGAATTGTGTTTGAAAACAAAAATGAGTCCTATGTAAATTTGATTTTGAGAAAGTTTTTAATTAATAAAATCCACGCTGCAAAACATATTTATCTGTGCACAGAAAGTCTTATTGTGTGCTCAGCAATGTGGAAAACAAATAACAACACATAAAAAGCAACAGAAAAGTAGAAGTCTAAATATTCCAAGGTTGGCGGTTTTATCCCAGCCCTTTCAATCTATATGCCGTTGGGTCCTTGAGCAAGACCCTGAAACCTATTCTCCGGGCTCTTCTAATTTCAGAATGCTGTACAGTATAATAAATATGATAATAAAGAATAAACATTGTTGTTATTAATCTTGAACATACAAGCACTGCCTAATTTAAATTTAGATTTGTCATTTTTTAGCCTCGGTTCAAAGAAAGATGCAAAGTTCTGTCTGACGTATCAAAAGCTCAAGAAAAAAACTCCAAAAAAACTCAATATTTTAATATAATGGTCTGTGTTTCGAGAGCAGTGCGCATTCAGATGTTCTTTCATATTTTTTATGAAGAACTTTGAGTGCAAAAAACTGAGGGATGTCTGAGATGCTGGTGTTCTAGTGTAATAAACAGTAGCAGTGAATGTCATATATTTAACATTAAACTCTCTCTGTACTTTAATGCCTTGATGTTAATTTAACCACTTCTAGGAAGGGAAGTAAATAGAAGAACAAATCAGTGTTGAGATGCTGATGTAAAATTACTTTTGGTCTAATATTTTAAGCAAGGAAAGATCCACTTGTAATAATTTTTGATTGAGCAGCAAACAGCAAGCAAAATCATAAAGGTTCCGTAATAAGCGCTTCATTTATAGCCAAATAACTTAACTTAAGTGGGAAAATGAAAGACAAGGCAAAAGTACCATGCAGTAATACGGGTCCCACTTCTCCACTTCAGTGGAAAACATGGATGATTTAATTAGCTCCTTATTTTCCAGTTCCTTTCTTCCTGGTCACATATGCAACTTGTCACATAAGATAGCAATCACCACGTAACAGCAAAAATCTACCGAGGTTGACAAAGTTGGATCATAAGCTCTGCCAGGTCTTTCTGTTCTCTTTACAAAGCTTTCAACTTGCTATCAGATCTTCTTGGCTTACATCGTGAGACACTCTGCACAAACCTTTGGAAAGTAATCTGCAATTATTGCACTAGCCAGAAATCACTAGTATTTCGACCATTTCCCCCTTTGGTTTGTAAAAAGCACTTTTTCATAGTACCCTTTAGACTACTAAGAACAGATGGCCCATGAATAAGCAGCGCCTGGTAGGAAAAAAAAGGCAAGTCAATTTCCAATTTAGAAATGATTGCCTGGGTTTAAGGAGATGGTCTTTGAGTAGTGAAGAGCTATGACTTTTTAAGTGCTTTAATTTGTATGCAAACAAGTTGATTAGCAAACCAAGTATTGGTTTAAACTACATTAGTGTTTGTGATAATTGGCTTATGTTTTATGTGCAACGTGAAACGTTCAGACAATCTGTAATGGTCCCCCAAGGCCAGCAAAGGTACACACATTTCCGTGAAAGCACATACACACACAAAGGTAGCAAATGCATTTCACTGCATCGAATATGACATTAATTTAACTGTCACCAAGTCTACCAACATATTGATCAGGCCGATATTGACCATAAAAGAAACACATTTATTTCTGTATGTACAAGTGAGACATGCAGCTAAGCAACAAATAGGAGGTGTCTGTGAGAAGGCCGAGGCATGTTTGTGCTTGAATAGGGTTGTGTTATCGTACCACAACGACAGGAACCCAGTTCTTGCTGTACTAGCTCCAGTTTGGTTTGGCAGCGATGGCATCGTTTGCGGCCCCGCTGTTTAGAGCCACTGCAAGATGAGGACGACGATGATCGGAACAAAGATGACGATGATATTGAAGACTCTTCACCCTTTGACACTTCACCCACTCTTGCTCGCTTCTCGGGTGAAACGTCACTTTCTGACTCCGAGGCTGGAAACACAAATAAGTACACAAACACAGGTAAGAAAATCCTATTAACTGCAATTGCTGTGCTCCATAACTTTGATCTACGCTGCTCAAAAAGATTAAGGGAACACCTAATCATCACAGTATAACACAAAGTCTGTTTTCTGTTTTTTTCAATTTCAGGCTGACCATGATGAATTGATTTCACCTGCTTTAATACAAATGAAAGTGACAAGTGGACATGAAAAGTAACACTAAGAAGCGCCATTTATCTCTCCTTATCCTTCCCGGCTGATTTTTACTTTAGTTTTGCATTTTGATAGTGTCCTTATCACCACTGCCAGCGTGACGTGGTGCCTTCAGCCCATTCGGGTTGCACAAGTAATCCAGTTCCATCAGGATTGAACATTAATATGTGTCGCAGCAAGAAGGTTTGCTGGTTCCAAGAACAGTCTCAAGAGCATGGAGGAGATACCAGGAGACGGGCCTTTTTACACTAGGAGAGCAGGAGAGGAGCGTAGAAGGCCAAAACCAAGTAGCAGGTCTGGTTTCTGCTCCTCAGTGTGAGAAGGAACAGTGGGAGCACAACCAGATTCCTACAAAATGACCTCCACCAGGTGTGATGTTTCTGACCAAATTCCATGAGGGTCCAATATCCTCTAGAGGGACCTCTACTCACAGCCCAGCACTATGCAGCTCTATTGGCGTTCACCAGAAAGACATCAGCATCGGCAAGTTCTCCACTGGCGAGCCGCTCTCTTCACAGATGAGAGCAGGTTCACACTGAGCTATTGTGACTGACATGAAAGAGTCTCGAGACGCCTTGCTGAACATCATGCTGCCTGAAACATTATCCAACAGGACCCGTTTGGCGGTGCATCAGTGATGATCTAGGGAGTCATGTACTTTGAGGGTTTCAAAGACCTCCACGTGTTAGCCAACACTACCCTGACTGCTGTTAGGTACCAGGATTAAATCCTCTGAGCATTTATCAAGCCTTATACTGGTGTGGTGGACACTGGGTTCATCCTGGTCCTTGACAAAGTCCAGCCTCATGTAATCAGAATGTAATCAAAACATTCTTTGCCTTTGTAAAGGCAGTTCCTGGATGACAAAAGTATTGATTCTATTCACTAGCCCTCATTTTCCCCAAACCTGAATAAAGCTGAGAACCTCTGGGACATCGTGTATCGGTGCATCGGACGCTACCACCACGCATCACAGACTGTCCAAGAGCTCACTGAAGCCCTGATCCAGTTCTGGGAGGAGATTCCCCAGGAAACCATCCCTAATCTCATCAGGAGCATGTCCAGATATTGTCAGGGGTGCCTTCAAGCACATGGTGTCCACACACATCACTAAAACACAATCACTGAGACACATTATGAGTTATTGTGAGGAAATTCAAACCAGTCGCATCAACATGTGATTTCAGCCGTTCACTTTGATTCTGGATATGATTTGGAATCCAGCCCTAAATGGATTCATAGTTTTAATTTCCGTCATATTGCTCTCAACAAACTACACAATGTATATCAATAAAGATTTTCAACTTGACTATTTAATTCATCGATTCCCTTAATTGTTTTGAGTAGTGTATTTAAAACTTTTGATCAAACACATTAATTGAATACAGTGTTAAACTGAGAGCACCTGAACATCGTAAAACTTTAAAAACGGAATGTAAAACTTTTTACAACAGTTGGTATTAGAAATCTTTATTGTAGTTGTATGTTTTTTATTATTAAAAAAAGGAATAGATAGCTATAAGGGAATATTTTTTATGTGAACAGATTCAAAGAACGGTGACGGTTATTTGAACTACAAGACAGAGTATTAAATTATATATATATATATATATATATATATATATATTTATTAACAGCCAAACCATCACTTATTGTTACCACTCCATTTTCCACATAATAATCCAAAAAGCATCGACCAGCTGTGTGTCCAAGACCAGTTCCATTAGAATTTCACAGAAAACCTAAGACCTCTAATAATAAGCTCCATAAAAACTTTCATTTAATACAGAAAGACATAATATTATATCCAATGTGACCAGCACCTGGGGGTGAAAAGATGAATCCCAGTGTAACAAAAGCACATTTTAGAGATGACTGCTTCTCCTGCTTTAGATTACAATCAACCCAACACCTGAGAGAGGAAGAACATGCAGTGAGTTCTACCGGTCGGCTGAAATTTCAACTCAGCTCTTTTCATCAATCCTGCAGATTTTTTCCTGGGCCTGGCCGAATGCTGATCAGGGCTCAATAAATCTCTGAGAACTAGGCCAGGCTGAGCAGTCAGATCCCCATAGCCTGAACCATCGATTCTTTTCCATGTGTGAAGGCATGTGTGTCTGCACATGTACAAGTGAGTGTTGCTCTTATCTCCTCGCCTACCTTTTGTTATCCAGCAACATCTCTGTGGCTGATATACACCAATACACATGTTAGATTCAAATGTTAGTCAAAAACAAAGAAAAACTAGTTTCCAGGGGACATGTTTGGTCTCGTTTACGTTTACTTTTCCCCAGAGTGTGTGCTCACCAACAAACACCATGTCATGCCCTGTCACATGCCTCTACTCAACCAAAGTAATGTTATTCATCCTTTAAAAACAGAGTAACATCCCTCAAAACATTCTGGGCTGTAGCAGTGACAGTCCAAAAATTCTAAAGGATCTTATGAGGATTCTGAGGATTTTCACATCTTGTGTGTTAAGCATCAGTTTAACTCTTGAAAGAAACAAAAATTGTACGTCTTTGAATTTGATCTCTTGCCAGTTATAAATGTGAGTAAGGGGGTATACGCCAAGCTCAAAAATCGCTATGGGGAGCTATGGTGGAGCCGGTTTAGTGAGTTCAGTTACCACACAGCAGTAAATGATGCTTTTAAAAAAGAAGATATTCAACTTAAATACACTATACAACCATTTAAAGTTGTATGTCCCTGAATTGCACCAAGAACAACAAAGGAAAACTAAGTTTCATCCTCAGTGCCTCCCGACATAAATTCTAGGGAAAAAAAGGTAAGGAGATTTATACCTAAAAATAACAATGTGTCCGTCATGTGCAAAGTATCACAGGATCTAAAATAAATTGCTCTTTATTGATGGTAATTGAGCTAAAAGTTTGAAATACTTGTGACATTCCCTTGAATTTGTATCACCCTGTTGTTACTCTCATCTGTTAATAAGATAACAAAAGTTAGAGTTTATTTTGGTTTTAAATGGAAATCGTGGAGGCCCCTTTCAGTGGCAAACTAGAAAAAGTGAAACATTAACTCAGCTGTAGCACAAAGGATTAAATGTTATGTGCAGGTTTTTGTGTTTGCATGATCCTTCTAAAGTTAACAAGAGATCACCGTGTCCTCACACCATTGCTGAGCCTTGCCTACTCTGCACTTATCTCAAGCCATGTGCGAGTACTCACATGTGCAAGAGCAGCAGGTTGTGTCAAATAAGGGTGAAACCACAGTAAGGGAAAATCCACGTTCAAAGAAAGACTGCAGTGTTTTCCACATCCCTTTGTTCTACTCATTTTTAACTGATGCTGCTCAAATGCTTCGATGTGAATGCAAGCATTTACAATTTAAACTGTCTCAGAAGTGTTTTTAACTATTTTCATCAACAATTAAAGAGGTTTTGGGTTTTTTTTAAGATTAACAGAGCATGGTCATTGTTTAGAGGTGATATTATTAACTAGTAAGCTACAATGCACATTTCTGTGTAACCTCTACAATGTTTTTTTTCTATTACTAACTACTGCAAATGTAAATATATTTGTAGCCAGCATTCTTGACTTCCTATTTGCACGCGCTGGCAGATATACTGTATTGAGTCCCACATAGCCTTTCCTCTGCTATTTCACATGGAGGAACAATTAACCTGCCCATTTTTGAATGCAGTGTTATTGATGCACAAAAGTGCCTTTAGTGGACATGACAAGAACACAGTGCAAAGCATGATGATGGGAATGGGAGGTACCTGACTCAAATGAGCGTTTTGTGGGAGTGAAGACTGAACTGAAGACAATGTCTGTGCTGGGTGCCTCTGAAAGACAGATACAGCAGGAAAAAAGAGAAGAAAGAGAAAAAAGATGAGAAAGATGTGTCCAATACAAGAAATCACACGGAAAAAGAAAAACAATTTATAAAACAAAGTTAAAAAATAACTTGTCTCTTGGTTATGGCGCTCAAGAAGATTTCGATAAATATTAATACATTGTTGAAAACATAGAGAATACAATTACAAGTGGCATGAAAGTAGGAGACTACATAACAGACCATCGTTCATATGCACTCACCTGCTCTTAAGATACAGAGACTAATTACAGAAACCAAAACAGCCGTGTGAAGAATTGGACAACTGCAACTGATTGACAGGTCACATGTTAGGTTGCCCTGGACTGAACACAGTTTATAATCAGAACAGCCTGAAGAGCTGATAGAGAGTCTTCTGGTGGTTGCCTGGTTACCGAAACAATGTTTTCCACATGACAGCAGGACGAAAGCTGAGGAGTAACTGAGGAGTGTGGAATTCTTTATTATGTTGTGAGCTTTTCTGTTCAGAGACAATGATAGATAAAAGTGAAAGAGAGATCATGGTGTGTATTTGTGTGTGTGCATGGGGAAATATCCTGTTTTTGGTACAGTTTGGTAAACATAAAAGTTGGTTACCCCTAAAAAGACTAAAACCTAAATGTGGTGGTTAAGTCACAAAGGCCCCTGTGAACCTAATTTATGTGCAGTCTGATGGCCAGGATTTGAACTATGCTACATCCCAAAAATACAGCATGAAGCCACAACCCTGTAGAAGTG
This sequence comes from Lophius americanus, assembly GCA_037951165.1. Lineage (NCBI taxonomy): Eukaryota > Metazoa > Chordata > Actinopteri > Lophiiformes > Lophiidae > Lophius > Lophius americanus. Next base: position 13,935,981 of record JBBDHG010000014.1, on the reverse strand, counting down.
GTCCTGGAAAGGGTCCTATCTAGGGAGCATTTCAATGCTCACATGAGCCAAGATGTTGAAATGCTGAAGGCGGTTGATTAGGAGGCATGGTCTATCAGATCAGACGGTGTAGGAGGAATTTGGCAGCTGAGGGAACTCTGAATTCTAGTTTAGCAAGCAGAGCTAGATCCTTAGAAATTTCATTCCATCATTGACAGTACTATGACATCATGAGTACTATCACATAATGAGTGATTACAGAGCGTAAGCATTGTCATTAAAACTGACAGTGAGTATATATGTCTTCTACTTATCAAACAAACTGACAAATCTCTATAAAACTAAATTAAAAACAGACAATGCATATGAAAGCAGTTTGGGTCACTTAGTCTACACTTAGACTAAATAATGACATGCCTCTTCAATGAAATATGCAGGTGGGAACGGTGCCTGTACAGTTCCTATTTACAAAGGAGGGGTCCCAGAGGGTATACTCCTATTATTTTTGGAGTATCACACTGCTCAGCCTTTCCATTGTAGTTTATTTCAGGTTGCTGGAATGGAGGCTCAGTAGCAATAAATTCCATCCTGGCCGTTGAAGAATTGACAAACTATTTACATTTTTGGGAGGGGAGGGGTCATAAGATAAAATATGATAAACTTCATTGTCTGTCTCAAGTAGCAGGAATTTGTCCTTATTCGGCTCAATAATTTGTATTCAATTAAAGGGAAAGTGGGTATGGAGCTCACCAACATTGCCCCTCATCTTCAACCCCATTTGTGATATTCATGGGCAGGATTTCTAGGCGCAATCAGGATGAGGAGAGCTATTTAGTTTGGGAAGATTTAAAGACCAAGTCTACGGCCATGGTTCCCAGGTAGAAAAGAATAATCTGCTCCATCTTGCCCAGTTTCTTTCTTCTTGCCACAATCTAACTAGAGCAAGGGAGTATTAAAAGTTAAGACAAGATACACAAACGTGTGAAACACATTACCGTTCTCTATTATTAAGTACAGGATGTCTCTTCCCTCTTTTTTTTTACGCTCTGGGAACAATACATATGTAATATTTTAACCTCAATGAGGCTTATGGGTTTTCATTCCATTCCCTTTTTACAGACTTTCCTAGAAGCTCAATGTTAAACAGGTTAAGGCAGGTGAAGCATGATGAACCAACATGATGGAATGAGTTTGCTAGGTTTTGGGTGAATTACAAACCAGTTCTATTAGGCTTATTTTTCACATCAGTAACAGCAACATCAGTTACAAAATACAAGCTCAAAAGAGCAAGAAATGTGGCCAAAATCAAATGATCATCTTAAATGATAGATAGATCCATTAGAGTTAAATGAAAAAAAAAGTAATGTGAGCATTCAATTCTGACGCTAAGTTGTCTTACCGTCCTGAGCAGGTGGAGATAACAATCCGGTGTCTGCTGGGGAAAGGTCTTCCGAGGTGTTAGGCATTGACATCCGTGACAGAGTAATACTGCTGTTTGTTTCACTATTGAAGATGTCAGCCTGGCTGCTGCTGGAAGTAGAAGACGTCTTTGGTGCACAATCGTCATCTAGCTGTTTCTGATGAATGTCTGTTAAATGAAGTAAAATGGTGAGAAGTATCAGCTGTGGAGCATGAAGTAGTTTTTCACTCAATCAGTAGTCTAGGTGAATGTAGAGATATGGGGAATTCATGAGTCTGTTTGGATGATGATCAGTTTAATTTAGAAATACATTGTAGTTTGGTGTAATTAACACACTGACAGAGTTGTGGTTGGATCTTATTTAAATACTTCTCGCTTTTGTCAGAGGATTAACTACAGTCTGTTTTCCACTTTATCACTTCAAGAGAAGACAGCCCCCCACACGATACACTGTCAAACTGCCATAAGCAGAGAGAAGAAAAACTCACCTGCAAAACATTTTGAGCAGAGATTCATGGTTTTGCTCGACCTGTGGAAAAGAGGAAAGAGGGAAAAGCAAATGTGTCAAACACCTTATATAAGAGCTCTAAAAAATGCATGTGCCGTTTTCTGGTGGCTATCCATACACCAAGAGTAACACGTTTCCATTACCAACTCCCTGGCTGAGATTTTATTTCTCATCTTGAACCCCGATAGCAAAATAAAATGGAGCATGTGATCCAGGCTGTAGTGTCAAATTATTTCCTGAACCAAAGCTGCCTTCCTATGGGGTAGTTATGGTCTAAAAAGCAGAATTGCTTGGAGGGTAAATTGGCTGAGGTGAGCCATTTCTTATATATCTAGAAATCCATACAGGAATATTATTTTCCATTGAGATTCTGACGGAAAGAATTGTGGTTTGAGTCACGATTCTAGTAGGAATATATATATCAAATATATATATATATATATATATATATATATATATACATATATAGTAACTGCAACGCTGCCTAACCACTGCCTCACAGGAAGTAAGTATTATTTTTGAATCCACCACCGCCGTCCTTTCTGTTTGGAGTTTGCATGTCCTTCACATTTCTCCGGGAACTCCGGCTTCCTTCCACGGTCCAGAAAAACATGCAATCTAATCTAATTGAATTGGTGACCCTAACTCTAAATTGCCAATAGGAGTGAATCGGGGTGTGAATGGTTGTCTACCTCTGTGTTTACACTGTGATGAGCTGGAAACTCATCCTGGGGTGTACGGCTCAAGGTCAGCTGCAGCCAGCTGAAAGGTAGAACCTTAAAAACTAAATTAAATAATATTATTACATGTACATATTTGGAGAGATTTGTGTTATCGATCCAAAATATATATTGTAAAGCGTCTGAGTTTTGTGTGAAGCGTTGTATGACGTCTTATTATTATAAATTGCACACCTCTGTCCTCTACTCTAAATGCAAGGTCACCTGCAGTCAGCATGAGGACTCTCTGACAGTCAAGTGTGTCTAATATTGTGTATAAAAAAAGAAAGTGTGAAAAGGACAAAGGTAAAAGAGAAATGGGACACATGCAGGAAGGAAACAAATACCGTATAAAAAAAACAAGCCATATCCTGGTGTCAAGTGAACACGAATGCAGGAAAATAACAGATGCCTGTTAGGCTGGGTAAACTATGCAGAGAATTAACACAATCAGTCTGGTTGATGGCGGGCCCACCGCTGTTCCTAATTTGAACATCTGATTGGAACAGACAGGAAGACAGGCTCTGCCGCCTTTGAGTGACATGAGTAGTAAAACAGAAATGACTCCCTAAGTACAGACAGAAGTATGTTAATAGAGGGTTCAACAAAATTTTGTCACATGCAAATGGTGGCTGAATTAAGTTACTATGCCCATGTTTATCTTTCTGGAATAAAATATTGACAGATCAGGACTAAATGGTGTAGAGGATTTGTAGTATGTTAACAGAGGAGGATATATTATATACTGTAATTCTATACGTATATCTGGAAGATGTCCAATAGTTTTACTATAACAATGGACACTTGGAAGAAAAAAAGTTGTACAACTAAAAAAAAAAGTTGTAGTCTTCAATTGGTTGTTTGAATGACACAAAGCTACCACTCCCTCGCAAAAAAATAAGTCATCTAAATTACTTTACTTTACCCACAAAATATATAAAGTATTATAAAAAAGACTGGGGAGAAGATGATATCTACACGACTCCCCACAGCTTGGGAAACATCACGAGTTTGGGACATTTGCATCCTTGGGCTGGTGCAATCTATCAGTAGATTACCACTACTTTATACACAATTGTTATATAACAAAGGGAATGACAAAACACAATCAATGCCATGGGTGACCACATGTAACTTCCAAACATTAGGCTCAGCACACCCACCTGCTAGACTTCAGAGGAGGCAGATTACATATTACAGCTCTACCCTACACTTATGAAGGACACACTAGCTCGTTATACGCAGAATATTCAACGCCAAGCTGGTGCTACTTTATTCATACCCTCCATTCTGTGTAAACGCAATAAAGGTGAATGGGGGTCTGAGTTCTTCCTCCTCCAAGACAGCAGCGGTGATGGCAACAGAGGCGAATCGGATATTTTTTTTAACAGGATAAGGAAAGGTAGGATGAGCCAGTGATCAGTATCATTTGCCATAAAACAGGGAAGGTAAGTCAGTCTTGTCTGCCATGGTAATCCATTGTAGGAAGCACTGTTTGGCACATCTTTAATACTTTACACCAGAACTCAACGCTGCTATGTTATACATCATATCCCTTGCTTTTGGAACCCTGGCCTTCCATTTAAAATGAAATAACAGAGTGTCTTGTTCTGCCATTTCCTTCTGTAAAACAACAAAAGCTTCATGGAGATGGATCTTCATTGCAACACCGTTGCGTGATCATGGTAATGAGATGTTATAATTACTGATTGTGTAAAATACTGAAAACTGCAGTTGGGTAACCTTAGAAATGTTCTGTATATTAAGCTAATGTGTTGGTGTAGTTTTTGTTATGTCTCTCAATTAAGGTGACTGTTTAAATCAATATAACAATAAAAAGATATTAAGAACCAAAATCTGGGTTGATATTTTTATATGACACAAATGTACACAAGCAAAAAATATTCATTTTGACTGACCACATTTAAAACAAACTTAACACAGATTAAATTTTCTTTGACTGGTGTGTGAGTTAAAGAAAACTAAATGAACATCATTTGTACATATGTGCCAATATCGCTGCACTCTGAGTCATTGTGGATCAGTGTGTAAATGAGCAAATAGTCTGCTTTTCAGCTAGTTTGAAACATGAGCAGTACTCTCGACTTAATAAATTCAGTGTTTGGTATGTCTAACCAAAGGCTTCACTAATGACCAGAATAGTGTTTATGAGCGATGTCGCACCTGTCCCACTACCTGGAGGGCTAATCTGACACTCCAGTCTGCCTCTATAGGGCAACTGGCGTTTGCTAGCAGCTAATGCTACAAACAATGGGGAGGGGAGTGGAAACAAGAGATGCAGCTCATCCCTGTCGGAATTGCTAACGCTAACTGTTAACACAGCCGAAAGTGAGCTGTGAAAACATCTCTGGATAAAATATCTAAAAGGGTTTTCCGCTTTAACTTACCCCCAGAAACCACAGGGGCAGCGCGGGGGTATAACGTTAACGTTACTCGGAGGCTTGCTGCCCTCGCTCCCTGTGTCTCCCATCTCGGTCCGTGTGTGGCTTTCTGCGTAGCAGGTGAATCCGGGGATGGACTGAGGGCCTCGTATTTGTGTTTAAACCCCTTGTTTTGACAGGTACAGGGTCACCACCCTGTTCAGATATTCCTTCTGAGAGTTTCGCAAGATGAGGAGCGATTTGCCGACACGAGCGGCCACTGAGTCGGTAAAAATAAGCAGCTCAAATAGACTTTCAGTCCGCTGAGCCGTCAGAAGCATCGACCGTCAGTCAGAAGCACCGGGGGAATCCTGCACTGATCAGCTGGAGTGAGGAGCGAACCACCGAGAGGGTAGATGTGTGTATGACTGGAAGGGCAGAAGTTGAACTGGTGAGTTTCAGGGTGAACAGAACTTGAAAAAAAAGGGTTGAGACATAGTTTTAAACTTAACACCATCCAAACAAAATGTGAACGATGTACGATTTACTTTATCAAGAATAGATTTAACCATCATTGAGTTTACATATGGTATGATCCATACTATCTTTGAACTGTATTTCAGTCAGAGCTGGATGAAGTATGCAGATCCTTTACTCGAGCAAAAATACCGTGAAAACAATCAAGAACAAGTAAAATGCCTTCATTCAAAACATTAAGTAATAATATTAAAGTATTATCAAAAAGTATCAAAGTAAAAATAATCACCGGGCAGTGAAATGGTCAATATCAGTCTTTCAATGTCGTTAACGCCGCCAAGGGAAGAGGTTATGTTTTCGTCAGCCTTTCTTTGCCGGTATGTTAGCAAGATTACGGAAAAACGAAACGAAGGATTTGCATGAAGTTTTAGGCAGGGAGTTAGGTCCTGGAATATCCTACAGATGATTAAATTCTTTGTGACGTAACGTGTTCAGCAGAATATAAAATACAATAAAATTGTATACCGTTTGGAGTGGTGACGTCACAATGGGGCGAGACATTCTGCCGAAACTCTCCATTAATGATGCCTTTTTTTTCGATTTCTTGAAATATTACTTTGAGCTGGGGGCTCATAAGGTTGAACAGAAATTTTGAAGTGGAAGGTACAAGACATCACCAGTGCACTTATTTGAGAAATACTCAGAGAGTTTGTTTGAGTTGCTGGTAGATTTAGAGGCTGATAATAACTCGTACATTATGGTTAGGGTTTCCCGCTCAAATCCGAGAATGAAACAACGGGTAGAACACAAAGAGAATGTGATAGGAAGGAACAAAGTAGGTTCAGACGTTGGTTTGGACCTTGGCGGAGGTTTGCACTCTTAGTGCTTTTTCTAGTTTTTAGGTGACTATTTTTGCTGTATTAATGTTTAGGATTAAGTTACTGCTGCATATGATAATAGTTGAGGTTATGTTTTACTTTCTGCGCTGTCGTTTAATCTATAACATCCTTATAGCATCCCTGTTCTGTGAGAACGATGTATCTCTTTTTAACTAATTTAACTTCAAATTCTGAGGAATTTTCTCATCCTATAAAAGACAGAGTAAAGTAGTTCACCTCAAATAGTCAAAATTAATACATTTAGAAATATGGTTTTCACTGGACAGAATGTGTGGGAGAAAATGTGATCCGAAAAGTAACTAGTACTGTGTATATTATCATATCCCCGAGAAGTCTATGATATTATGGAACGGTCTAATGCCCTACCTACCTACCTATCTTCCGATGCTTTATGCCAAATAATATGCCCAATAATGAATGTAGTGTTTTGAAATATAGCTGCAATTCTGTGCTATTGCACCAAGATGATTAAAATCAATAAATAGTTTTTAGCCATGAAACCCAGCCACTAAGGGGTCACAAGTCAGAGTACTTTTAGTGGTTCCAAGCCTGGGTAATTGAGAAGGGTTGTGTCAGGATGGTCATCCGATGTAAAACCTATGCCCGACCAATATGCAGATCACGAAACAGATTTCCAAACTGGATCGATCGGGGCCTGTGTTAACAACGACCGCCCCAGGCATTGTTAACCAGCAGGGTGCCAGCGGAAACTATGTTACTGTTGGTCGAAGGAAAAGACGACAGAGATGGGGAAGACACACTGTGAACAGCGAGAGATGAGGAAGGACAAGAGTATAGGGTTGAGAGTAGGAACTTTAAAAGTTGGCATAATGACAGGAAAAGGTAAAGAATTAGCTGATATGATGGAAAGAAGGAAAGAGGATTACTGTGTGTCCAAGAGACCAGGTGGTGAGGCGGCAAGGCTAGAAGTAGTGGAAGAGGGTACAAACTATTCTATCATGGGGTTGATGGGAGGAGAATTGGGATAGGGATGGATCTTAGGAAGGAGTATTTGAAGAGTGTTCTGGAGGTGGACTGAGTGTCAGACAGAGTGATGAGTATGAAGATAGAAATTTGAGGTTTGATGATGAATGTTGTTGGCACTTATGCCCTGACAATGTGTCACAAAGTTGGTTGTGAGTTGGAAAAGAAAGAGAACTTCTGGAGTGAGTTGGATGAAGTGATAGAGAGTTTTCCCAGTGGTGAGAGAAAGGTGGTTAGAGCAGACTTCAGTGGTCATGTTGGCGAAGTGAGACTTCGTCTCGTATGTAGGATGACTCTGGGGGTACAAAAGAGGAAGAGAGCAATGGTAGAGCAAAATATCAAATGTTGGAAGTTGAAGATGGAAGGCTGCTGGGCAAACTTCAGGGAGGAGCTCAGACAGGCTTTGGGTGGTAGTAAAGAACTGCCAGATGACTGGGCAACCACAGCACATGTGATGAAGGAGAGAGGTAGGAAGGTGCTTGATGTCTCATCTGTGCAGAGAAAAAAAAATGAGGAGACTTGGTGGTGGAATGAGGAGGCTCAGGAGATTATTAATTGGAAAAGGTTAACAAAGAAGAAGTTGGCTAGCAAGAGAGATGAAGAAAGTAGAAAGGAGGAAAAAGAGATGCGATGAATGGCGAAGAGTGAGGTGGCAAAGGCTTTAGAAGAGGCCTATGATGAGTTGTATGAGATATTGGATATTGTTTGAATGGTTATGGAGAAGAGGGCCTGTACAGATTGGCGAGAAAGATAGATCGAGATCGCAAAGATGGGTCAGGGTGATTAAGGTGGAGATGGAAATGTGCTCACAAGTGAGGTGAGTGTGAGGGCCAAAAGGAAAGAATTCTTTGGAGAACTGATGAATGAAGAAAATGAGAGAGAGAAGGGTGGAAGGTGCAAGACCTGTAAATGAAGAAGTCCCAAGGATCAGTAATGTTGAAGTGAGAGCAGCTTCCAAGAGAATGAAGAATGGAAAGGCGTGAGTCCTGATGACATACCGGTGGAGGTATGGAGGTATCTAGGAGAGAAGGGAGGGGTGTAATGAACTAGATTGTTCAACACTATATTGGTAAATGAGAGGATGCCTGAGGAATGGATGAAATGTGTACTCATGCCGATTTTCCAGAACATGGTTGATGTTCAGAACTGTAGTAACTACAGGAGTATAAAGCTGACGAGGCACACAATGAATAGCTGGGAAAGAGTAGTCACCATTTTTGAGTAGCAGTATGCTTTCATGCCAGGAAAGAGCAATACATATGTAATGTTTGCTTTGAGATTGCTGATGAAGTACAGAGAAGGCCAGGACGAGTTGCATTGTGTCTTTGTGAATTGAGAGAAAGCTTACGACAGAGTGCCATGGTAGGAATTGCGTTGTAGAATGAGGAAGACTGGAGGGATACATAATTATGTTGGAGTTGTGCAGGATACATATGAGGGCAGCATGACAGCGGTGAGGTGTGTAGTAAGAGTCACGGATGGGTTTAAAGTGGAGATGGGACTGCATTGTGGATCGGCCCTGAGCCCCTTCTTGTTTGCTATGGTGATGGACAGGCTGACAGATGAGGTCAGGCAGGAGTCTCTGTGGACTATAATGTTCATGGATGACATTGTGTTCTGTAGTGAGTGAAGCGGTTGGAAGAAAACATGGATAGGTGGAGGTGGAGAGAAGACAAATGAAGGTAATACACAGAAAAACAGAATACATGTGTGAATGAAAGAGAGGCAGGTGAAACGGTGAGGTTGCAAACGGTAGAGATGGAGAAGGTGCAGGAGTTTAAGTACTTAGGGTCAACTGTTCAGTGCAACGGGGAGTGTGGAAAAGAGATGAAGAAGCGAGTACAGGCAGGGTGGAGTCGGTGGAAAAGAGTGTCAGAAGAAAGAGAGAGAAGAGCGTTACCTGTGACAGAAGAGTAGCAGCAAGAGTGATGGGAAAGGTTACAAGATGATAGTGAGACCAGCTCGGCTGTGTGGCTTTGAGACGGGGCTCTGAACAAAAGACAGGAAGCAGAGCTGGAGGTGGAGGTGAGACAGCCCAGGTTAGAGGTTTGTCTTGGAGACAAGGTAAGAGAGGCCAGATTCAGAGGGTTTGGACATTTGTAAAGGAGGGATAATGGTTATATTGGTAGAAGGATGCTGGAGATGGAGCTGCCGGAGAGGCGATTTCTTGAGGTGTTGAGAGACGACATGCAGTTGATTGGTGTGACAGAGGAAGAAGAGGACAGGACAAGATGGAAACAAATAATTTGCTGAGGCAGCCCCTGAAGGGAACAGCCGAAAGAAGAAGTTTTAAGCCATGTCAATTAATTCAGAAGGATTTTCTGGTTATCCAACAAAGTTTAGAAACATCTAAAACAAATAACCAAATTCTTCTCAGCCTCAGCTGCACATGGATATCAATACCAAAAGCCAGTTTAGATGTAAAATAGTTGGAATACCCTGATAAAGTGGGAAACTCGATAATATGGGTCCAGTCCGCTTATTTCCTATTCAGCCAAAATCCTATCAAGAAGGCTTTTACTAAGTTTATCATTGATTCCATGACACTGAAATCAGTTAAGAGTCTATTGTAAGATCTTGAATTTGGGATCTATCAGAATTGGTCAAAATAAGACGACTAACCAAGTTTGTGCTTTTTATTCAAATTTATTCAAACCAAAAGAGGTTTTCATGTGAAATTATGTTTAGAAAAGATATTGATATTTAGAATTTGCCTGGTTTGTAGCTTGCGGAGGATGTTGCTTCATGCTCAAAAACATTATAATCATTCTACACAACAAGAGATATGGCATGAATGAATTCTGTTTTTCACCTCAAAATGACTTAGAAGATTGCATCACTTGACTTCAGAGCCAGAAAGTTTGGATTCCCTTCAACAGGACCTGCCAAGTCATAGCTTCTGTCTGTAGGGAAGGGCATCGAGCCCTCGGTAGAGTAAAGATTGATAGCTGAGAGTTAATTTGCTTGTTAGGCACAGGGAGAAGTACACCACAGGATTGCAGCATCCTCACTTTCCAATGCAGGGCAAAATAATGGTAACAAAAGCTTTGTTATTATTTGCTTCTTAGGGTAAGTATAAGAAATATTTTAGTTATATCTCTGCTGGCCTAGGTTCATCTTATGAGGTATCCATCCATGGTGGTTGAAAACTGGTAGTTGCTTCTCTCCTCACAGCCTGACTCTGGCCTCAGGCTCAGTTTTTCTCTAGAGATTTACAGAACACCACTTCAAAGACAGTTGAAGTCTTCTCCTTACATACTGTCTCTACCCTCTACAAACACAAGAACCTAAGGAATTAATTAGTCACTGGATCAAACATGGGGTTGTATTTCAGCTCAGTGGAGATACCAATAACCAAAACGTCGAGAGTTGTATCCTTTGTCGTAGTGGCTGGCCTTTTATTGTAGAAGCACATATTTCATTCAAGATTAAGCATGACAGCATATACTGGAGCCTCCTCTATTAACTGAGGAATATGGTTAAGGATATTGTGCTAGCTTTGAGGCAAACCAACACAGCGCTGTGAAACTGGGAAGACAAATGTTCGTGAAACATTGATGGCTCATTGAAGGCTTTTAGAAAAAAGGTTTCTGCCACAAAGCCAGGTCCCAAATTCAAAAGATTAAGAGAAACACAACTTCTTATAATCTGTGAGACATCAAATATGTAAATTGGTTGGCATTTTGTTTATGATTGAAACCACTTAGTATAGGCTAGTTAATATGCAAAATATCACTTTACCATCCTGCGATCTCTTGCAGCTCACATGGAACCTATGTAATATCTTTCTTTTATGGGTACAGTAACAAATCACAGCCTGTACTGTACATACTGATTACCCAGCTATACTTACTCCATGAGTCGATAAAGAGACTTGATTCATGTCTGCTAATATGTGAGGCAGGCTTTCTACAACATACTGTAGACTGATTATATGGGAAATCCATATGAACACATTTTTCCATAAATGAGAATCTTTCTTATCTTTTAATGTCCTTCTCATAGGCAGGATGTTATTGAATGGATGACAAGCAACATGTCACAGCTTGTAGATTTGCTCTGAGGGTCTACACTGGAAAACAGGATTATGTCAGATAACTGTGAAAATGGTATTATTGATTTGAATAAGCAGGCTGTTTGGATTTTGGAAATGACACATTTATTGCGTAACTCATCCTGCTAGTTGGAGAAAAATATCCTTTCTTTTGATGCGTACTTACAAAACATGTGGCGGTACACAGTGGTGTATTGCATTTCCTGAGTGTGGTGATTGAAATCTGTGAAATGATGCTTCTGTAATAGCTTTTGTATCAATAAGGTTTTTTATGCTCATTGACACATAAAGAAATCCATCTGTGATAAAGATGTTGAGACATCATAGCTTTGTTTTAAACCAGCACTACCTGGGAGTGATGTTTAAAAGTGCATACAGGCATATGATAATCAGATATGACACTGCCAGGTAGCTGGTAAAAGCTGCAGCTCCTTCATTCAAGAAACAATGTCTCCCCTTGCCTTATTATTCCATCTCCTTTTCATCGTCTCATCTTTCCTCTCTTTACCTGCCTATGTAACGCTTACCCTCTCCCCTTTTCTTTTTGCTAAAAGGACATCCACAAACGCACACATCAACATCTAGTCCTGCCTCCCGCTGTGCTATATATATATATATATTTATTTTATTTATTTTTTTATTTTATTTTTTATTTTTTAAATTCTAATTAATTAATTAATTTGCTTGTCGCGTTTAACGTCATAGAGGATGGAGCCTATCCCAGGTGACATTGAGCGAGAGGCAGGGTACACCAGTTCATTACAGGGCTGACACAGAGAGACAGACAACCATTCACACACTTTAGTTGGCCTATAGGTTGCAAAATATAGAAACCTAAAATCTCATCTGTGACTGACCGCTGATGCTACTATTGGTTTTGGATTTCTGAGTTGCTCAATAAGTGATGAGCCTCAACAGGACAATGAGAAGGGAGGAGGGAGATCCAAGAGAATATTTAGAAAACCCTTAGAGGAGAAAGAGAGATAGAGAGGGAATGGGTAAACAAAAGGAAGACCTTTTAAAGACATGGATCATACAGGAAGAGTTCTCACTTAAAACAGCGGATGGAAGTCACCCTGATATGTAGGTTTTCCATTGTAATTGATTGTCTCTCCATTAGGTGATGTAAGATTCACTGCTTGAGTCATTTTTATTGCAAAAATCCTGTAAGCTGCCAGAGTTTGGGAGAAAACAGAGGTCAACTGCTGTCATTAACAATTTATCAGCAGCAGTATCGACTACCTGGGATGCACCTCGTCCAAAGCTGGAAATGTTTAAAATATGAAGCAAACAGACATCTATATTTCAAGATTAATGGCCAGCAGTGTGTGGTAGAGAGAATATGTAACTCAAAGAGTTGTCATATATGAAGAGTATTTATTGCCCACTTAGTGCCAGACACATTAGACAACTACATCAAACGTATTTTAAAATTAATTTAGTTATTAATTTACCTTGCTAGTACTTTCCATTAGTGGCAGGCATTATCATAATAGAAATACTGCCTGACCTGAAAATCTTTTGTCAATATCTCATGAATAAAAATTTCTTGTCAATATGTGAGGAACGAAGTTAAACGATTTTACAGTGGGAAATAACATATTCACCCTCTCACACGTGAAAAGCAAATTCTTTTAAGCCTGCATCCATACGCAATTCAGCCAAAGATACAGCTCTACTGATGGCTAATATCAGCAATCAAAAAAATCCAGATTGATATAACTGTGTAATCATCATTGATACTGAGTTAAATCAATTGTAAAACCGTCTCTTGTACTTGGTCGCTGATATACTACACTTTGTGACACGGTGTCACTTTAAGCAAATTAGCAGAAAGCCTATATATTGTGTCTGGAGAAGAAATACAGACGAGCATCTATAACGGCAAGATAAAGGCTGTCAAACTAAGTTATTAATGAGACATTTGTGAGAGAAGAGTCATTTGAAACAAAATAATTCACAGGAAGAGCATTTTTTTATAATGTTCTTAACACTAAAGGCAATGCCAGGACATTTCTGGGAGCAGTGCCAGGTTCAGGTGAGCCACAAATCTGGGTAATGTGTCAGGGAGAAATGGATGTGGATGGTGTACTGTAAAAGGATCATGGTGTACATGAAATTGCTTTGGTTCCCTTCACTGCTGCTGCTTATTGCAGTGTGCCCTCCAGTGGAGGAAAGCAGGACATTTGGACAAAATAGGTTCCTCTGTAGGATGTCATAAGTGCTGCTTGTTTTTTTTCCGAGTTGTATTTAAGTCTTCAAAAATAAAATGTTTCACTTAGTTTCATCATGTGCCAAAAATCAATAAACCCAATGCATTTACTCTGAAATTACAGACTTTCCTAACCTTTAGGTTTAATCTAATAACTCAAAATATTAACTGGAGCGAGCAGTCAAAAGTAACCATGGATATTAAAAACTGAAGCTTTTACTCAATCAGGACTAAATATTTACCTGTCTGAGACCTTGAGGCGACATCACTGGAAATCCAAAAACAGTCAGAACAAGCACATGCTTAATTTGTGCATCTGCTCTGAAATGACACATTATAATTCAGATTTTGGAAAGGTTGTAGGATGATTGGAAGGGTCTTATCCAAATGCCAGTTGAGTATCTGATTTGGTAAGTGTTGGTACTGTGATGATTATAATATGCAGATTAGTTCTCATCAGAGCTGTCTGTCCATTAATGAGATGGTATTTCAGTGTACTGTAAGAGTGTTTGAGAATGTGCGCCTGTGTGTGAGAATGTGTGTGTGTCTCTGGGTATTGGCAATGATGCATGCATATGTACTGAACGTATGTGTAAGTTCACTGTCATCAGAATATTAAGCATATTAATGTTCAATCAATCTGCATCCGGACTAATGCAAATGTGATCAAGACACACCAGACATATGCACTTTTTGCACCTGATGAAGTCACATCAAACCCACAAGACCAGCTTAAAACCCTTAAAATAGGATATATAAAGCCTGCAAATGTATATGTGAGTATTTGAAAAGTTGTAAGTTAAGAATAGGATCTTATCCTGAAGAAAAGGATACAACCCCATCATGGGTGGCTATAGGGCAGGACATTATAGTCACTTGTCTTCCAGAACTACCCCATGCTGCAAAATAACCTTCCATTCTACTAAAACATTTGGCTTTATAATGAAGAAATTCATTAAGGGTATAGTATCAAATAAAAAAATGTTTTAAGATGCCAAACTGTTTTGGCCCCCATTGGTCCTAACCATGCATTCCTACCCTCACAACTGGATGCTGTTTTCTAGCCTGAAGAGGAAAGGCCTTATTAAAATTAGTGACCTGTACACTGATAATGTATTCTTCTCATTTGCTCAGCTTAGGGACGGACTCTCAATACAGCCGTACCATTTATTTTATACTTACCTTCAAATTAGAAACCATGTCAGAGGAAACATTTCAAATTTGGGAACTTATAACTTTCTTCTTGAATCCAGTCCCTTCTGAGAAAACAAACCTGGTGCGGAAAAACTGGCCTCCAAGTTTGTAATTATATTTACGGATCAGACTGCTCCATCCACACAGCATCTGAGAGAGTCCTGGGGGAGTGAGATAGGGATAGAAAATCTCAGAAGATGCATGTGCTAAAAGTCTTAAAGCATATACTCCTGCTCGATTAACTCAAGACATCAGTTATGTCAGTATGAGGTGATAGATAGGCTACATTACTCACGAGTTAAACTACATTTATTCTACCCATCCTCATCACCCCTTTGTATTGAATGCAAACAGGCTGATTGAACACTAGCGCAAATGTTTTGGTTCTGTACTCGACAACATAAATTCTGGCCAGATATTTTTCATGTTACACAGATGTTACTCAGATGTTACTCAGATGTTACTCAGATGTCTACGGGCGTGAACTCCCTCCCAAACTGAAAACTGACATTTTAGGCTCGTCACAACAATTACAAACTCTTAATCGTTGGAAAACTCTCTCAATTCTAAATCATCCTAGGGGTGATGAACAAAGAGATATCCCCATGCGTAGAAACCTGGCTCATTGAGTTCTTTAGTAGTCTGCATCTGGAGAGGATCCAATATGAGATATCAGGGAAAGCGAGGAGGTTCAAGCACGTATGGCAGCTAATCCTTGACCATATCACAGTACTGGTGGGAGCTTCCTTACACCTCCTTTTTTTAAACGCTTGTCTCAATATTCACCTAAGAACAATATAGTTATTTAGGCTGATTGCCTTACAAACTTGATTAGGAGAGATTACACACATTGCTTGTTCCTGTTCCTGTTTCTTTCTTTTTTTATAATGGCGGACAATGATCCCGTTTGCCGATCGGATAGTCAAAGGGAGCCAAAGATCTCAGAGGAAGAAGCTCTCGCTTGTTTTTTTTTTCAGCAAAAAGGTTTTATGAGAAGAAGAAAAAGAAAGATCCTTTATTGATCACATACAGTCATACACAGTACAACATAGTGAAATTATTTCTCTGCATTTGACCCATCCCTGAGGGAGAAGTGGATGGCCAACTTTGAAATGAGATGGCGATTTTCAATTGTTATTGTTTTAATATTTCTACTCTTGGGTGTAGTCTTTCTATAAGACTAATCAATAGCACCGATTGCAATTTTTTGGCCGATCACAGATTTTTTATGAAGTCTGACCAGCCAATGGCAATTTTATTTAAGGTTTAAAACCATCATTAGGAAAAGGGAAATAAAGTAAAAACATACAAACAAAAAAGTATCATCAGCATACGCTTGTATACAGCCGTTTTGTATTATTTGTGTGCTTGCAGAGCATTCTGGGACTTTACTAAATCTTACATGCTATCCTTGTATGTTTTTGATTAAAATGTATGATAAGTATTTCATTATGAATGTTCATCCAAAACGTTGACACTATGGTACGGATTAGATTTACTCAAGAACTGTCAAGGACTTGATTGACATTGTATTTCGATTGAATATATTAATTTTAGTCAACTTGATGATTATATTCCGACCAGAGGTATATATATTATTTCAACACTTTTGCTTTTATTGTACAGGTAATCTTGCAGTGTACAGATAATGATTTTGCATTAAAAACAATGCCATGATAAACTCGCTGACCTTTATCATGACTCAGTTAAAACTGAAATATGTTGTTGTGTCAGAATAAAATACAAATGTCAATCAATCAATAATTATAATAATAATAGTATACAAATGTAAAAAAAAAAACATGTGGTCTGATGGTTTTAAGACTGTATCTCTGATCATCAATATTTACATTATATGACTACAAATAAGTTGTTGTTGTAAAGCTTTAGTATCCCAACACTGACACTGAATGGAGAATTGTCTTGCATAATTTCAAAAGCACCAACAAATGACGAACTGAAACTTCCCTTTTTGCGCGTCAGAACCAAAATAATGCTCCTTATTCCTGCGACGAACTCCCTAAAAATAGTGATGAAAAAAGATTATTACCGGTATTCTCAACTTATTGAAATAAGTAATAAAAAAACAGCTATGTTCTTATTATCAACTCTTGACTGGTCGGTAAAAGGAGGAAACCCCCAAATTTTGTCAAAATGAATTATGTTTTTATATGCAACTTGTTTGGTTCATTCTGTCGGAGAACAGCAGCCATTGACAAAGACGCTGTGCATATTTCAAAGACAAAGACAACAGGATAAACAACATGAGGCTGCCTTTCTAGTCCAGACAGTGAGAGGTTACCAACACAGGCTAACATGTAAATGGCTTTGACTTAGTGTGGGGAGATTGTGTGTCACTAGAGGGACCCAAACACCAGCTGGAGTTTTTGTGCATTGGCCAGTTCTTTATACACTGCTACTATCAAATGAAAATAGATTTCCTCCCTCAACAGTCTAACGTGTTCAAGAGAACATTAATGACAAGAACAACAACATAAATTAAGACATATGTTCCATCTTCGCCGTTTGACAACTCAAAGCCACCAGTGTGGCATTAATCAATTAATCCAACTTTAAAAATAGAATTATTAGGTCTTAACCGGTATCACATATGACATTATATGATATGGCATTAAACAGTATTGTATTTCTCTTTGATGGAAAATTATAATACTGGAATAATACGTGTGATATAGCACCTATGTAGTGTTACAAAATAATCCTCAAAAGAAATCAGGAGAACAAATAAAATTGACAAACACATAAAAAGAAACACATAAAAACAGACCGAATTAGTCACAGAAAAAAATAAGCAATAATGTAGACTTTGGCCATCACTATTAATGTGTGTTGTATTTTAGTTTTAGGTGACAATTCATTTGATATTAGACTGGAATGACTCAATTAAAACAATGGCAGTGAATTTCTCACCTACATTCCTCAGACATGGTTTTACGTCCTACGATAAACCGTATGCATTTACAAGATACTTCGTTCTTTACTATATTCAGAAAAGGTTTTATTTGTCATAAACAAGATGCAGCACTGGTTCAACATATTCCAGCATGAAAGACCGGAGTGAGAGCGTCAACAAACAATGTGCACATATTATTAAAACAAAAACTGTTTTGGTTTACAGGATAATGTCAGTTGATCAGTTTACAGCCTCACAACATTTATCTAATTTGCCATTTTCCATTTCCCTTTTGACACATTCTGATTCAGGCATATTTATATCCTCCAGCAGCTTTACGTCACATAATCTTTGGCCAAGCTTAAACATTATTGCACATCAACAACACAAAGATATGATTGTTTATTGCATCCTACAACTTCTAGTTATATGGTGTGGGAAAATATCATCTGATTTATTCGTCCAAATAGGGAAATCCAGTGCTTCAGTGAATCCAGTGCTTCCAGTGCTTCCAGTGAAGGGCTTCATCTAAACTATTTACAGTAACATTTTGGGCACACATGGAACATGAGTCATGTTTTCATCCCTGAACCCAGTGGAAAAGCTCTCTTAAACATAACCTTCCAACAGTTCATTGCACCTTCTGTTATTTAGCTATTCTTCAGAGGAGAGCACTGATCCTCTCAGGACACCACATTTCTAGCCCAAAACCAGTCTTGATATGATTGACAAGAAATAGTAGACCTGGCTGTCTATTTCGTCCTCTCTTATTCGATTTTCTCAGGAGGAACTACTTCCATCAGTAGCTGGAGATGCATGGTGATTGGTCCTATATGGAAGTCAAATCACTGTTATTCTATTCAGTCCATTATATCAGTACAACTTGCTATTGTTTTTCATTCATTAATTTCCTAGCTTTTCGCTCCTTTTGTTCTAGAATTTCTGTAAAAATCAAAAGTAAACTTACTGGTGATTTTGAGGGCCCACTTGACTTTCCGGTAGATGAAAAAATAGTAGAGGATAAGTCCACTGAATATGAAGATGGTACAGTACAGGTACTCCAGCTCAGGCTCATAAATGATGGGAACCAGAACTAAGAAGCCAGACACCAGGACCATGAGGCCTGGTAAGACAATCGGTACCTTCAAGTACAGAAACGCAATTACAAATGGCCCTCTCTTCACCGTGACACAAACCTAATTTCATGTAAAATGGGAATGGAATGGAATATGGAATATTATTGTTGCTATATTTCCCAAAGAGATAACCTGTACCCAAGTGGACAGACATAACTTTCTGTTTTCTGCGAATGAAAACAAATAATGGTTACATTACATTAACACTCAATGCAAATAAGGGAAAATAACAGCATAACTCAATACGATCTGCCGCATTGAGGTGAAACAAAAGAGAGTGTGCTCTACAGCAGACAATGCTGATCACTTACATTCACTGTCCCACTACCTAATACGTTATTAGAATAATGTGTAAAGTTTAACAATGCATAAAAGTACATCAAATTGTTACTCTGTAAACTCTATAAAATAGAATGCTGACTCCATAAGTCTTACCTTAACTGGTCTATGGAGCTCCTTCCTGGTGAAGCGCATGACTATGAGAGCCAGCGCTGTAAGACCATAAAACATCCACTGGGCAAAGCTGAAGTAGTTAATCAGGGTGTTGATGTCTGCTGGCATAATATAGCAAATAGCCAAAAGACCCTGAAACAGACAGAAGCCCAACCATAAATATCGTGTTCTCTTGGGATGTCACAACAGAGTGGACATTACTTATCTGAATCGCACGTAGTAATAATAATAATACATTTAATTTATAATGCACTTTACATAGTATTGTACTGAAGTGTAATGAATGTATTTGTGAAGTAAATAAAAGCCCTGATTTTCAGAATTATCAAGATAGTTATTGTTATATAAAAGAGGATTATTTGAAATGGATTAAAGTTAAGTTTATTCCAGTTTATTGTAGCATTAGCTTAAGTCATCTCTTTTGGTAAAGACATATTCATTTTAAGACACTGAGATCTTTGAGGAATATATGAACACTGAGTTTCCGAAGCATTATAATCACTGACAGGTGAAGTCTGAATCACACTGATTACCCCAATATAGCGGCACCTGTCACTGGATGGGATACCTTAGGCAGGAAGTGAACAGTGTGTCTTCAAACTTGATGTATGTACCAGGACAAATCGTCAAGCGTAATGATCTGAACACCTTTCACAAGGGCCAGATTGTGATGTCTACACAACAGGGTCAGTGAATCTCCAAAGCTGTAGGGTTTTTTTGCGCACGTGGTCTACGGGGGTTAGCCCCTACCAAAATGGTCGCAGGAAAGAGAACTAGTGAAAAAAATAACAGGCTCAGGAGGCATTAAGGCGCAACAATGTGTGTGTGGAGCAAAAGACCCACGTTATCTGTGTTATACACTGAAGAAGTACTATAGCTCAACTAATCTAAAACGTTTATGCTGGTTCTGATAGAAAGAGGTGACAAACACACCGTGAGCTGTTTTGGCGGCCTATACAATAGGTCAACTTTTTGCATGCACCAAGATCAAATAAAGCAGTTACTTTGATGTTGGTGCATATATTAAGTTGCACTGTACTCAAGACACGGTAAATGAACAATGTTTAAAACTTAAAAAGTTCTAAGTGAAAGCTATAGAAAATGAATCATTGAATTTACAGGACTCACATTGAATATAAGAGCAGGAGATGGAGTGTAGCGTCTCAGGCTAATATAGGATAAGATTTCCACCATGTGACCCTCTCTTCCAGACACATAGGCCAGTCTGTGAGAAAAGAAAAATATAAATACACCCTTTTTTTTCTGTTGAGTATTTTTCCCGATCCGATCAATCTGATTTACAATCATATTTTTCTGGTCTTGTCTGTCATTATTCTCACATTCAAACTTTATTTCATTTGGCCTGTTTTCCAGAATACACACACACAGTGCATCTGAAAAGTATTCACATCGCTTCACTTTTTCCACATTTTGTTATGTTACAGCCTTATTGCAAAATGGATTAAATTCATTTTTTCCTCAAAATTCTACACACAATACCCCATAATGACAAAATGAAAAACAGTTTGTTTGAAAGTTTTGCAAATGAATTAAAATTAAAGAATGAAAAGGACATTCACAGAGCCACTCCTTTGTTATCTTGGCTGTGTGTTTAGGGTCGCCGTCCTGTTGGAAGATGACCCTTTGCCCAAGCCTGAGGTCCAGAGCGCTATGGAGCAGACTTTCATCAAGGATGTCTCTGTACATTGCTGCATTCATCCTTCCCTTGATCCTGACTAGTCTCCCAGTTCCTGCCGCTGAAAAACATCCCCACAGCATCATGCTGCCACCACCATGCTTCAACGTAGGGATGGTATTGGCCAGGTGATGAGCGGTGCCTGGTTTACTCCAGAATTCCTTGGCGGTCTACAGACAATTCCTTGGACTTCCTGGATTGGTTTGTGCTGACATGCACGGTCAATTGTGGGACCTTATATAGACCTTTCAAAATCCTGTCCAATCAACTGGATTTACCAAGCTCAATTTTGAATGTCATGGCAAAGGCTGTGAATACTTACGTACATGTTATATTTTATTTATTTATTTTTGAGACATTTGCAAAAATTTCAAATAAACTTTATTTTGTTTTTTCATTATGGATTATTGCGTGTAGAATTTTAAGGAAAAAGGGAATTTATTCCATTTTGGAATAAGGCTGTAACATAACAAAATTTCGAAAAAGTGAAGCGCTGTGAATACTTTCCAGATGCGCTGTAGGCACATCTAATCTTTAACTCCTAGAATAAAATATATTAATTTGCCTCTGTGTTTCATACATAATGTAACAGTTGTTTCTTGTACCTGCCAGCAGTGAAGCAGCTCCCATTGGCAGAGCCAAATGTAGAAAAGACAACAAAGAGAGGAACGATCCAAGACAATGGGTAAAGTACTCTGTCTCCAAAAGTCTAAGGAACAAACAATCATTTAGGAATTGACAAGGGAGTAGAATAAATGAATGCTAAACTTATAGTGTTGTTGATAAAACTTATTTTTAACCATGAAAGCATTTTACGTTCCTCCTTACCACGGCAACAGCCGGAGACAGCAGCACTTCAGTGTAGGTCATAACAGTGAAGTAAGCTACGTTGACCAACACATAGCACACAGAGACCAAAGGGATCCCAATGAGAATGGCCAGTGGCAAGTTTCTAAAGATTATATGACAGGAAAGTAAACACATTTACTGTATAATGTAGAAGTTTTATCAGATAATTAAAAATAACATTTGAATTTTCAGTGTCTTACCTGTACGGATTTTTAAGCTCTTCTGTGATAAAATTCAGTTGATTCCTAAGAATACATGGAAACAGGGTGAGAGGGAAGGTTTGTCCACTTTAAGGGTGGCAAACTATCATAAATAAATAAATGCAGTATTTAAGTCTAAGCAATTGATCCTTAAATATCCTTAAACCTCTCCTCTGCACCAAACTAAAATCATTCAAGGACTTTGCCAACCACCCAAACAAAGGTCCACCAGGTTTAGATTTTCCTGCCGTGCCAAGTAAGGTTGCACCGTAACCACATTCTCAGAAGTTTCCATGTCAATTAAATGTTGGGACAAACTCCCATGTCACGTCCCAAAGTAGTTGCTGGACAGTAGACAGTTGCCTTCACTTCTGATTTATTTATTCCAAAGAAAGGGACCTCAGCCATAGGAGATGAAAGAGTCGAGCCAAGGAAAATCCATGCTGGCCACAGCATAAGGTGCCATGATTTTGAAATTAAAATGTCAGTAAAACAGTGACTAATTTTGCCTTCACGCAAGGGTAATGGAGAGAGAGAGGAGAGGGAACTACTTCAAACTGAGGAAGACTAATGTAGACTACCAAAGAAAGACTGCTACAAGCTTATTTTTGCTAATGCAAATGATGGAGAACTCTGTCTCAGCATTATGATGGTTGAAACATAAATGAAAATAGCATTCTGAGGAGAAAGCACTGCTCCTTCGCACAATGACTTATGTTCCCACCTCTCTACAAAGTTCACGGAAAACAGGGAATATGTTTAAAATGTGGGAAGATACAGCATTTTTGATCTCTAATCAAAAATGAATTGTTCATTTCTCAAGTTTTACTTCTTTCGTGGCCCAACTTTTCAAAGTCTCATCGCAATCCGTTATATAGTCACTGCATTAAAGATAGAAAAAATCCTGGATCTGCCATTTCCTCTAGAACTAATTCATGATTAATGTTTGTATAATCATGATAACACTACAGGGAAACGTAACCTTGGCTGGAATAACAAACCATCCAGAGCCCTTACCCTATGAAGCTGGCAAATGTATTAAATATATTTCATTCAGGTTTTCACAAATCAAATAACTCCTGTGTGGATCTCCATATCAGCGTCAAAGGAGGATGTGGTTTATATATTTCACAAACCAAATCCATGCATGGCTGCTAGGGCAGATTACCTCGGGGGAAATCCTAAAGGTACGTATGTGATGATTAACGAGGTGTTTCCAGACTTTTTTGGATGCTCCTGGATGATATCTCATTTCCAATCACCTAATCAAGTGCCCCTTGCCAAGGAGCACAAATATGACCGCCATTCGGCCTGAGACCCCTTACCTCCATTCTCATTAAATGCACAGAAAGGGTCAAATCCAATCAACTCACAACACCACCGGGCAAACAAATGTACTCTTTCTTTATAGATCAGAGAAATTACAGTTTTGAGGGTGAGTGCTATGGCAACTAGTGTTGTAACAATATCATATCACTGCCAAACAAATACTTAACAGAATTACTGCTAGTGGTCAAATGTAGCCCTAAATTTGCTTATTGAGTGTTTTTTCGCCCTTTATGGGAGAACAATTAGCATGTTTGAAAAGTGTAGAAAGACTATGTAACCATAACTGATAAAAAGCATATAAAGAGCAATAAGACTATATCAGTACTAAAATGATTAGCATTTAAACTGAAGATTCAAAGATTTGCAATTCTGAACACCAAAACTAGTGTACACAGTCATCATCAATATTTAAATGACTACTTGTCCACTCACGCCCTGGTATCATTGATACCAGGGCGTATTGTGTCAGGTTTTCCCAGGGAGTTTCTTGATGGACTGAGAGCTTTGGCTGTTGCTAAATATGCTGCTGCTTTGGGGGCCCAGCAAGGAATACTGGCGGGTGCAGTACCAGGACAGGCACCAAAACCAGGAACGATGCTTTTAGTGGAAGCTAAAAAGAAAATTACAGTTTGTATGTGACAGTGTTGTTCCTCACAGAAACTGGGAGGCACCAAGTTGCCCAAAACACCAGTTTATATATAATATCTGAAGTAAGGTAAGGTAACTGAAGGACATGATTCTACAATCAAAAAGCATGTTATTCAGTCTGAGGCATGAGCAGATGGAAGACTGAGAAGGGTAATATTGTTCCCTATATAATGTGAGAAAAAAAGAATTTTTTGGTTGACCAAGTATTTGTCAGTGAAATACTTTAGAGAGGAGCGAAGTCCATACAATTTCTATTTTAAGGCAAAATGATCTCATGTGCAAGTGTTACCATCCATCGTAAGCCCAAAGTCCGTTATAAAATGCAAGTCCAATTCCCCCAACAGATGATGTGCCTCCGAACGCATTTGAGAAATTTTCTGTTTTTCCTGGATAAAGATAAACAAAACATGAATGATTATCAATTGTCGTTATTCAACATTTCATCATAGCAAAAGAATATTTAATTGCAACATTGTGTATCAAAGGTTCTGATAGTGCCAGTTGGCCCACCTTGTGCCAGCATAGCGATGCCAGCTCCAACTATAACAAGAATGATTAAAAGTTTGGCCGCAGTGAAGATGTTCTGCACGTAGCTGGCCAGTTTGACGCTGGTACAATTGACGCTCACAATAAAAACTGAGAAGACACAAAATACAACCTCATATTCAGAAAAACATTCTTATGAGGGCCATTCGGTTAAATATACAACACTTTGTGAAGGGTGATGGTCTGAGAAATTAAATGTTTGGAGATTCAGAATTTCCAAGAATCAAACTCTAAAAGACAATTTTTTTGTAATTGTTTTTTAATGTATTGCCCTGGAACCTTAAAAACAAAATTTATCCCAGCCATTCTAACTGATATAAGTATCACGGTATTATTCAAACTCTTCCAAAGTCTATAGATGCAAGTTTCTTTCTCTAAAGTTTTCCTCATAAAATGATTATTTTATAATCTTCACTTGTATTGTATGTGTAACCACTGCTTGGGGGTAAGAAGGTCTCGGGTTCAAACCCCGGTCCGTCCCAGGTCCTTTCTGTGTTGAGCTTGCATGTTCTCTCCGGGCTTGTCTGGGTGCTCTGGTTGCCTCCCACCATCAAAAACATGTGATGTAGGAATCGGGACAGTTTGGCCGATAGTGGCGACGCACTCAGTTACAGCGGCTAAGGACTGACCTTCAAGTCCTTAGCCGCTGTGACGATCGTAATTCCAGTGTACACCGTATAAAGACAAAAATATAGATCTCTTATCTTATCTTTTCTTATCTATGAGTTGACTGAACTCTGGGAACATGCCGTGACTAAATCATCCAACCAAATTAATTATCTCCTGACTGGAACTTTTCTCACCCTGTTTCCACTCATGGTTTTTACAACCATGTTAAGACTGTTTAGATGACTGTGAATGACAATTTCATGTCCAAACTGGCAAAAGAAGTACGCCGGATATAACAGAACTCCTTTGAAATGTAAATTAAATTATTCAAAGGTCTGTGTGAACACAATAATGCGTTTGTGTCTTCTCCCCAAAGAAAACATTTTGATGTGTGACAGAGGCATTTGAAGAAGACCTATGAAAGAAGTGTAAAATGAGCGTGAGTGTATTGAAGACGTTATGCATGTGATGGTGTGGGTGTAAGTGACCATTACCTATGGAAGACTAAGGTCAAACTTACATATAGCTGCAGCAGCCAGACACTTTGTAACAACAAGAGGAGGACTGCATCCGGGGTAGAACGGAGTGGAGGCGTATTCGGCAAAGCTCATTGAAATAATGGCAAAGGCAGAGGGCTTCAGTACCATAACAGTAGTCCAGGAATAGAGATAAGCTACAATGGAGCCAAAAGCCTCCATTAAATATGAGTATTCTCCTCCAGATTTAGTGATCATGGTGCCAAGCTCCACATAGCACAGGGCACCTGTTCACATACAAAGAGAGAAAGAGAAGATAAGAGAGTAAAGGAAACTTTAATGGCTTTTGGCAATAAACCCAAGAAAGTTCTGCACATTCCTAGCAAAAAAATCATGTTTTCAATCTTCAAGTCATCACGACGATTTTATCCAAATTGTAATTAATAGGTAATAAAGGTCAAATATTATTGGTTATAAATTATGTAAAATATCGTTCAACAATTTTTCATTCTTCACTTTTCGTTTATTGTGAAAAACAAAATGTGTAAATATGCCAGTTTTGTAGCTAAGACATTTTCTTATTTTCCATGTGATCTCTGGATACAGTCTGTTCCCGCCGATTTTTACTGTGCAGGGGATAAAGATGAGGCAAGACCATTGTGACTTTGCAACTATGCTGAATTGCCTGTCATAAAAGATCTATAGCCCTATGAAAAGTAGACAAACTCAAGCCACTGTTTAAACATTTGATTCACTGCTGTATATCAAATATGAAAACCAAACTTTAATGCGTCCAATAAATATTTGTATTTACCACCTTGAACTGAGAGAGCAAAGTCACGTATAGATACTCTACTCTTGTCCAGAAGATTCACTTGTCTGTTATGACTTACATGTATCCGTATTTTTGACTCCTAAACCTACAATTATTGTATGTTTCACTGTCCTATTCTTCACAAATCATCACATCAATCTATTGATGATGATGATTTATATATGCATGTCTCTATGCCAATGCTGGGAGAGGAATCTCTCTCCTGACGACCCTCCACATCACCGCACACAAACAGGCACACAGGCGGAGTCTGACAGCTGCATTTAGTGACATCATTGCCAAGGCTCTGTGCCTTGCATGATCATCTCAGAAACAGAACATATGTTCTTTCATCGTAAGACTTGTATCATCTTAGTAATAGGTTCATATGTTTTACGTCTATTACATGCATTCATACATATATGCCAGTCATATGCATCAAGTTAAATATGCTTTGTGTCTCTCCTTGAATGTGACAATGTTTTTTTCTTTTTCCTAACCATATGTCAGCACTCTATAACTCCAGTTGGAGTATAATTGAACTCACAGCACAGTTGACTGCTTTTGAGAATAGGAATATTATAACCACCCTAAGCATTTGCTCAGTTTTCTCGCAACCTAAAGTTAAAACATGAATTCCTAATCATTGAGTGGCGGATTCTCACACAACAAAAATTGTTACATTCCTTATGTTTTTCAGGAGATATGGCAGGTAGTTCACAATTTACACAGGGGAACTGTTGGATCTCTGTGGAATAGAGATTTGAGATTGAGAAAGAAAGATCTCATTTTGGAAGATCTTTCGGGGTCACTTTTTTTTTATTTGCAGTCATATTCTCTTTGTTTGGATGCCAACATTACCCAGAGTGGCTAAAACGCCACAGGCGGCCCAGATGATGAGGCAGGGTCCCACTGCTCCAGTGTTCAGTAGAACTGACTTGGGAGAAATGAAGATGCCGGAGCCAATCATTGTCCCAACAATCAAACAGACACTACTGAACAGACCAACCTGAGTGCACACAGAAGAAGACAATGCAAGAAGTGTCACTCAAAATCTCACTTATGATATTTCTAGAAAGAAGTTTTAAGCCAGAAATAGTACAATAAGCAAATGTTCCATGCTTTTAGTTCTATGTGGTTTGTTCTGGGACTAGGCTGTGATAGAAAGTATTCAAGTAATCAACTGTAGTGGAGGCCAAGCAAACGTGAGCAAACACCAGACTTGCATTCACATCAGTTTATCTTACAGGCGGCCTGAGTTTATCAGACAAATTCCCACGTTGCTTGTTTGATGAAAAAAAGTTGCAAGAGCTGAAGCAATAAGCCCTGGTACTTTTATATAAAATCCCTTAATTTAATTAAAAGTATGTTTTATGAACTTTTGTACAATGCTTAAAGCTTTACAAATGTTTTAATATTTGCAGGTACTCTTTAATTGATTTAAAATTACTGATATATTAGATTCTGGCTGAGTTACTCAGTTGGTGACATATTTGGTTGAGATATTATATTATTTAAATAATATACTGTATGGAGAGCAGAAAATATAAAGACCAAAAACATCATTCTAATGAATTTTAAACAAAAGCTTTTCAATTCTAATGCCCACAAGAAAAAAAAAACATGTCAAGGATTTAATTTTTATTCCATCTCACTAACCTGATTCATCACCTTCCACACGTCTTTACTAAAGTGGTGGTGAATAAGTTCTGGTAACAATTAATGTTTCATAAAAGTATTAATAATAATTTTGATATCGCCACAGCAGCCTTTTCAGTCCCCCTACATTCACATTTGATCTCGGAGAGCTTAGGGGGCCTGGACAACCACACCGAGTGGGTCTATGTGGAATTAATATGCAGAGACAGTTTCGGTGGTACGGCCTGGTACTCAGCCCCAGACTCCCCTATGTTAATAAGGAACAAATGGAATGTAGAGCTAATGAGACATTTTCTCAGGGAAAACTCACATCTTTTTGAAGTACGGTAGCCTTCACGGATGGTTTGTTCTCAGCCGGGAACGCCGTTCTGCGTCTGGTGGAGCCATTCGGAGACTCCTTCCTGGTCATGACATCGTTTTCGGACATTTCTCTCTGTTGGTGCAGTACGACAACTGAATGCAAACATTTTACACCAGTTACATAAATGTGTTGAAAATTTGCCAACCTAATCTTTCCGTCTATCAAAGGTCATCACGCAGTAGTTATAGCTGTGTTTACAAGTTCTTGCTACCAACAGTGCATTTCACTCTCACATAGCTTAACAATGTAGCTGATGCCAAATGTAGTTACATTGTTAATCCTCTGATTTCAGTGATTGTGTGATTTAAAATGTCATTATCCATTTGACTTTGAGTTCGACTTTGCATGTTTATTTAGGCTTCTAGTGGGCCACATGATTTTACAATGGTTCTGTACCACAAATCAATCAAGATCAAGTGATTGTTTACTGCACTGTCTCAAGAAGTGGTCCAAAGGTTTTGTTTGGTTTGTTTTTATGGGCCAGCTAAACTTCTTTATCCTCACTGAAGGGGGGGATTTTCATTTTGCCGTAAAAGGACCGCCATGAATTCCAAGGAGTCCTGCAGCTTGTATAAACCAGTTTTTTCTTAAGGATTTTAAGTACAGTCACTGCAATTCAGCAAAACGTTGTTAATAAACCCGACAATTTGTGATTTATGAAAATAATATTTGAAATACTTTTCTATGGGAGAAGGTTAGTGAAGGTCAGATTTGTTACACCAAAGATAACTTCAAAACATAAAAATATAATATTCCATGTTGTCTATTCATTTTATCATGTAATTTATCAAATGATTTAACTTACACTCAGACACAATTGACCTCACCCCCAATTCTCGTTCTGCATCAATTCATTTACAGTAGTGACCCAGAAAATGTTAAAGATTTTAACAAACACTCCATAGGATAATGTTTAACCGAAGTGATGTTTTACAAGCATTAATGGATTACAAACCCAAGAAATCCATTTCACTAAATACATATAAAGACATTACGTTGAATGAAACCGAGAATGACTATAAACATACTAAACAGTAAATATTTTTTCCACTTACATATACGCTGAAACCTCAGTGATGCTCCATGGACCTTGAATGGCGCTATTTGTACAGAGCAGGTTCAGTGATATGGACCCACAAATGACACCGAGCCAAGCTTAATGAAGCAGAGCAGGAATGTCTGATACAAATGAAGACTGGCTCGCTGTTACTGAGAACACTCTAGTGGGAGGTTCTCGGACGTGATTGGACATCCTTGACTGACCGGGATGACATACAGTTAAGACCGAGACGCAGAACGCTTTTAATAGAATTTTGTTTATCACCTAATGAAATCCAGTGATAAGAGCTCAGTGGGGAGATGCCTAGTTTAAAAATCGCATCTCCTGTGTCCAGTAATTTGAATAGCCGTATATTCATGTTTTCTTAAGGTTTACATATTGAGCATTTCATTTCCAAAAGAAAACATGAAATAGTGGTGGAAAGCGAGTCCGTTCTGGCATGACAGTTTTTTACTGTGTTTATTTTATTATAAAGTTGTTGTTTTTTGTATAAATCCCTTTTTGTGGGCTCCAGTAACCGTTGAGTTATTTATTGTAGATTATGCAAAAACTCAGATCGTTGTCTGTAATTGATGCAGTATTAGAGTTTTAATCTTTTCTTAAAAACGAGTTCATGACACTGTTGACACTTTCAGAGTGGTTTAGGTTTTCAATGGATAACTCTGAAAAACTTCTTCCTCTCTATCCTGACTACCTTCACAAAGCCTCTTTGATAAGGATATATGACACTCCTGAATGTGTGCACACAATTACATTCCCTTTCCGGCGTGCCCCTCGTCTGTTCTCCTCTTCACAAGAGTCTATTGAAGAATCAATCCTCTCCTGTGTTGAGTTTATCATCCCCCTGTATGTGCATGTGAGTAAGAGCTATAGTTGCAGACTGTCAGTGGCTGGAAATGGGAAATGGCTGTTAAATATTAGAGGAGTCTGTCCCTATGGTCAGACAAAAGAAAGATGTACGCTAAGATATGCAGATGTGTCGATTATTTTCTGTAACTCATTTCAACATGTACTGCCTTCCAGCAAAATTGTTATGTTTGTTAAACGTGTGCTTTATTTTGAATTTATATAGAGAAATCTGCAAATTCTCTAAGAAATTGCCCAATAAATGCAAGTAAATGACATAAACTCTAGATTTTTGCTGAGCCTAGAGAAGTAGATACTGTTTTGCATATATGTGATGGAGAAGACGACCGACCCTCAAAGTCACTCTAAAATGATCTCTCAATGGTTAACTCATCCCTAAGAAAAACTAAAGTTTAACATGTACAACTACTTCTATGAGTTCTGGGTTTCCATGCGTAGGCTACGATCATATGTTCTCATAAAGGAACAGAAATGCGGTGAGATATGACACGTGCTATTTTTAGTTAATTAAGATTTACTTAAGGTGTAAATATTAATCTAAGTCAATCAAATGTTTTGTACTAACACGATTCAGTTTCTGTGTTTAAAGAATTAATATCAAAGATAACATCCTTAACAAGATTTTACAGGAAATAATAATAATGCATTTAATTTATAACGCACTTTACATTTGGATTAAATCTCAAAGTGCTACAAGGTAAAAGCAGATAAAGGCATCAATAAAAAATATAATAAAAAATGCGCAAATGGTCAAGTTTTTAACTCGTACTTTGTCGTTTTGTTGCAGCTTTTACGACACTTAATGAAACTGAACAGACATATTTTTATGATGGCTGTAAGAGACATTGAGCAGATGCTGCAGACAACCTCATTGGTCCTGATACTCTGCTAACACAAGAACACATTGGATTTTGAACCCAGTAACCCTGAGCACATGAACTTCTGACTAATAACAGAGTGCAA
The DNA here is from genome assembly GCA_037951165.1 of Lophius americanus. Taxonomy (NCBI): domain Eukaryota; kingdom Metazoa; phylum Chordata; class Actinopteri; order Lophiiformes; family Lophiidae; genus Lophius; species Lophius americanus. The sequence continues at coordinate 13,904,574 of JBBDHG010000014.1, read as the reverse complement.
GTTTCAGACAAATTCACTAGGGCTTAGGATTTGGTCAAGTGTATTTACAGGAAAGAACTCAGTCCTGGAGAGTCTATGTGCTTTCACTTCTGCATATTCTGAAACTGGGGAAGAAAATATTGCTTATTCTGTGAAGCAAGTTCAATAATAAATAATAATGCAATAATAAATTATATATCCTGTAGATGGATTTGCTAAAGGTGATAATTAAAGGATTGCTAAAGGTTCATAAAATGTTGTCAGGTGTTTTGGGCAGACATGAAATGCCATCATTGAAACATCAGGTTTACAGAAAAATTGCTGTCAGGAAGAAATCTCAAATTTAAAAGTGTAATTGATAGTAATTAAGAACATGCATGGATTGAACATCCACCAAGCCAAAATTAAATGATGGGTCACAGAGGAGGTGGTGCAGTACACAGGAGAGTCACACCTGAAAAAAAACCCACAGTACCCGAAACCTCTGTGCACCCAAAGTTTCAGGCTCAAAAAGATCATCAGCGGCTCAAATGGCCTCCATCTAAGAGGACGGAAGCATGGCGCCAGATTGATGAGGATGTGAGCTCAGTCCTGGAAACAGCACCCAGCAGGGATGGAGACAGTAGGCTGAGATGTACGTCAACCATCATTGTCAGCTGGGGAGCAGACAAACTGGGACTGGAAGAACAAAAACAGGGAGGTTCAGGCGGTCATATGAGCAGTAAGGACAGGTTCAGACCCTGGACCCAGCGGCATGCCTTACAAGTCTACAAGAGGTGCCGCAACCTTCTACGACAGCTGTGGAAAATCCTGAGATCAATATTGAGAAATGGGAATGTTGCTCAACAATAGAGACAAGTCGAAGGCATCTGGATACCTGAAGAGGAAATGCCAGTAGTATTGAGCAATTCAGGACCATCTCCCTGCTTAGTGTGGAGGGAAAAGTGTTTTTCAGAATAGTTTCCCGACTTCTGACGTACAGAACCAGTACATTCTGAAGAACCAGTATATTAATGCATCAGTGCAGAAGGGTGTTCCTCGAGCATACAGTGGTATTCACACAGCTGATCCGAGAAGCCCGAGGAAGGAGAAGCACCTAACAGTGCTTTGGGTAGATTGTGTCAATGCGAATTGCTCCATCCCCACAAGCTGGTTGACACCACCCTCACTGGCCTTCCATGTCCCAGAGAAGATCAAGGACCTCATTCTTGAGTATAACAGCAACTTCAGTTTTATCAATCAATCAATCAATCTTTATTTAAATAGCGCCCATTCACAACAACAGTTGTCTTAGGTTGCTTTCCAGTAAGAGCAGGTTCAGACCAGTCTCTTTATATAATTATCTACAGAGAACCCATCAGGTTCTTCCGTGAGCAAGCACTTGGCGACAGTGGCAAGAAAAACTGCCTTTTAAAGGGTAGAAACTTCCAGCAGATCCGAGAATCAGGGTGGACTGCCTCCTGCCATCGCCGGTTCGGTTTGAAAAGAGAGAGAGGGAGCGAGAGAGAGAAGCAATGATATCAGCTATGCTAATCGACTTTCTTCCACTTCTTTAGGATCGGGCTGCGGTGGAAGCAGGGATCCCAGGTTGATAATAACAATAATAGTAATATAACATTTAGCAATAGCTTATAATTGTACTCATCATCATGATCATCTTGTAATGAGTAGACATCGAGCAAGTCCACAGCAACAGATGCAGTCACCAACCATGTGACCTTGCAGGATGAAAAAGGACAAAGACTCCAGGGAAGAAGTCAAGTTAGTAACATGCAATAATCCAGTAACATGCAATAATCCAGTAACATGCAATAATCCAGTAACATGCATTAAAGTGAGAGTTATGTATAAAGAGGGACAGGGAGAGAGGGAGAGAAAAGTTCAGTGCATCATGGGAGATCCCTAGCAGTCTAAACCTATAGCAGCATAGCTAAAAGCTAGCTTATGCCATCCTTAATTATAAACTTCATCATAGAGGAAAGTTTTAAACCTACTTTTAAATGTAGAGAGGGTCTCTGCCCACCGAACAAGGATTGGGAGATGGTTCCATAGGAGAGGAGCCTGATGGCTGAACACTCTGGCTCCCATTCTACTTCTGGAGACTCTAGGGACTAAAAGTAACCCTGGATGCTGGGAGCGCAGTGTTCTGGTTGGACAATATGGAAGAATGAGCTCCTTCAAATACGTTGGTGCCTGACCGTTAAGGGCTTTGTACGTGAGCAGAAGGATTTTGACTTTTTTAGATTTTACCGGGAGCTAATGAAGGGAAGCAAATAAAGGAGAGATATGTTCTCTTGACCTGGTTCTGGTCAGCACACGTGCAGCAACATTCTGGATCAGCTGGAGTGGTTTCAGAGACTTATTGGGACTACCTGCTAGTAGGGCATTACAGTAATCCAGCCTGGAAGGAACAAATGCATGAACTAACTTTTCTGCGTCTTTTGGAGACAGAATGTGCCGTATTTTAGAAATATTAGTCAGATCCCAGTCCAGGTCCTAGAAATCTGTTTTATGTGGGAGTCAAAGGACATATCCTGATCAAAGATAACTCCCAGATTCCTCACAGTGGTGCTTGACGCCAAGGTCATACCATCCAGAGTAGTTAAATCATCACATAAATTGTTTCTAGTTTGAGAGAGTTCCATACTGGATTTACCAGCATGCAATGTTTAAACGGCTCTTCTGGCTCCTGCTCATATTTGACTTCACAGTGTCAAGAGCTTTGAGCGAAAAATCAGCCAGTACCTCCGTAGATGGGTGGGGCTTCCCAGGAGTCTATGCAGTATGGCGTTGTACGGACAGAATAACAAACCGGCACTCCCACTCAGAGGTTTGATGGAGGAGGTTATAGCCAGCCATGCAAGAAAAGGTACTGCAGTACTGAGAGTCCAGGGACCCCAAGGTATCTGGTGCTGAGATTGAAATAAGGACGGGGATGAAGTGGAATGCCACGGTTGCTGTTGAGCTGTCCGGGTCGCGGCTTGGACACAGGATGCTTGAGGGCCGGATGGCATATGTTACCATACTCAGGCCAGACATAGTTCTGCTGTCAGAAACATCAAGACACGTGGTGATGCTGGAGCTTACAGTTTCCTGGGAAGCCCAGATGGAGGAGGCTACCGAGAGGAAGAAAGCCATATTCTGAGCTTGTCAAAAACTGCCGCAGACAAGGGTGGAGGACATGGTGCTTGTCCATTGAAGTTGGCTGCAGAGGGTTTGCCGGCCGGTCCCTCTGCAGAGCATACCTCTCATATCTCTACCATCTCCTGGGCACCACAGGTGTCCAGGAGAGGCAGGCCATCAAGGACAGCAAAGAGGTAGCAGAGAGGGCCTCAAGTTGGCTCTGGTTGAAGAGTAGTGGGCTGTGGAGAAATTCTACTCAGAGAATTCGAGGTCTGATCAGTCTCGGCTGGGTCGCCTAGATGAGGGTTTCAGATGTTTCGAAACACCCTATGACCCCAAAATACATCACTGATGATATGTCTGAGTGCATCGTAAGATGTCATTTTCAAAAAGCAGAGAAAAAAATGTTTTTAGGGCCAACAAGTTACCTTTTCCAGTAGATGGAGAAGGTATGCACGGTGACGCTGTGGTTAGCATCATTTCCTTAACGCAAAAAGCATTTGGGGCCTATCTGTGAGAATAGATAGGTAGGTTGTGAATTGTAGGTTGTGAAGGCTTCTAGCCTTCACTTCACAATACAATAACAACCTTCAACCTTTCAACCTTTTAAACATTCACAGAGCCTTCAACTTTAACTTTGTCATTCAACGAGTTACTTATTATTCATATTTTTCCCTCAATCTGTCCTTAAACACAGTTAGATTTTCGGAAATTTGGGGATATTGGAGTGGTTGATATCATCACTAAAGTGAAGAACAGCTACCAAAGTCATCTTTAAATTTCAAGAACTGGCCATAAATCCAACAATTTCTACTCCACAGCTATAATTTTTACATCAATACAAAGGAGATTTTTCCTGATTAGTCTAATGCCAGAATGGAACCAAAGAACCTTACCGTGTAGGAGAGAGAGAACCTAGAGCGCCAGGTGGTCCACCAAACAGCCCCATAGAAAATCAGAGCGAGGAGCCGTTTCTAATCTGAGTTCTTCAGTGTTTTTAACCCGCTCTAAAACTAATTTATCTTCATTTAATCTGGAAAATGTGTATGTCAATATTCTCTGCAACTTCTTTAGTTCGGTATTGTGTCATTGTTTCAGTGATACGACCAGGGGTTTGATCCAGAGTCCCAGATATTCGGAGCATGGTATTGAGTTTAAACCATGTAGCTTAAGCAGACACAAGGCGGTATACCGCTGTTTGTTAATTATGAATTTAATTATTATTAAAGTTAAATTCTGCATACTCATCCCATTAATAATTGGAAGGCATCTGGTCACGTACATGACTTTAAGCCCTGTGTAAATAACTTAGGTTATTTACCTCTTATTGGTATGTAAAGTTTGGTTATCGGTACTTTACTTGATGTCATACTTGCCTAAACAATTGTATTCCTCTTACTTAGCATTTATGGCACTGATATTCCCATGTATCAGTTTAAAATGTTTATCTGATCATTCCATAGATTCATTGGATTTATTGTGTTTAGCCAGTAGATGGCAGTGTTACCTAACTGTGGAGCGATTCCTCAATATCGTCAATTTCTGTATTCGATGTAATTTAAAAATAATGGGAAACACTTTTCTTGGCTTGTTATTTTTATTTATTATCTTTCTTGTTTATTTTAAATACCACACGTTTGCATGTTAAACTATCCACAAACAACCTTGAAAGGATTTTCACAGTATGGAAGAACACAAGTTGTGGAAGCCTGTTCCTCATGGGAATTAGTTGCATAGACCTTCTGACAGAGTTCAGGAAAATCCAGTTGTAGGAAGCCAGTGACAACTCGCACATCGTGTACTCAACAATCTTCAAGAGTGAAGTTCTGTAGGCTGGTAAATCAGACCACAATTTCATCAATGTGATCTCAGAGAGGTATAATATTTTCCCCATAGCCATGTGTGCAGAGCCAAAAGTCTCACTTGCTGTCTTAAAGGAATGACATTCAGTAGGCGGTTAAATCACGCCTACGTCAAGAAAATGGTTCCCTGTAGCCATTTTCCAAACCCCAACAGTTGCTCAACATATTGAATCATAATAACAAGCAAACACTCACACACACAAAGACAGAGCTGCGTCACATGACCTACAGGAGGTCAGCCACGTTGAATCATGTGACCATTTCTGTCATTTCCACACAATTTCCAACAAGTCCACGCTACATACTTCACCTATTTGACTCACTATGTCAACAAGACGATATCAGTGCTACATATTATATTGTGTCTCAAAATACTCTATCAGCCTTAAAATTCCAACCAGAGCGCTTAATTCATGTACCAACACCAACCAGCCATAGCATTATGACCTACATGCAGCCAAAACATGATGACCACTGACATGGGACCTGCACAAAACATCAGCCACAAAAATGATAACCATTTAAACTTCTTTTAACCATTTTACATCTTATACAACTATTTAATGCTATTCGTTTTCATTAGATTCTTAAAACTTCTTAAGATTGTTCCTACTCCTGCGGAAGATTTCAGTATTCAAATTCAAAGCAAAAAAGCAGTTTGGCTTCAACTTTTACAGAGAAGCTTTAACTATTCGACATAATTCAAACATTATTTTTATTCAACTCCTCATTCAAAGTTTTACTAATCTTACTGTACTTAGTTTCCCGAACTTTCAAAATTCTTCATCTTATTCAGATTTCAGATTTTTTTTGTTCAGCATTGTAATTCACAGTAGGACCAGCTTTTTCCGAAAAATCTTTAAATATTCAGCATCTTTCATACATTGGTTGTTGTTCAAGTTTTTATTCAAATTCTTACTATTGAGAACCTTCATTATTCTTTATCTTATTCAAACATTTTCAGATTCTTACTCCTTTAAATTAAAACCAGCATTGCAGTCTGGTTTCAGCTTTTACAGCAAAACGTCAAATATTCATCACTTTTCATACATTATAAATCTTGTTCAAGTTCTTGCTATTCAGTATCCTCACAAGTCTTCACCCTATTCATTCTTCTTCAGATTATTACTCCCTCAAAATAAAATCAGCATTATGGTCTGGATTCATCTCTTTCAGAAAAATTTCAAACATTTATCGTCTTTCATACATTATGATTTCTATTCAACTTTTTAGTCTAATTCTTACTATTTGGAACCTTCTTAATTCCTCTTCTTATTCATACTTCTTCAGATTCTTCCTGATTTATCAAAATCCCTGTGTTTGCATAGGTTCCCTCCATTGTTGTATTATCCTCAAATTGTCCCCAAAAAAATTTAAATATGGGGGGTTTCAAGCTATATTTATAGTTACATAAACGTAGATATATAGTCCTGATAGTTATATAAATAGTCACAGTATAAGGTAGGCCTGGTGAATTGTCAACCTGTGCTGAGGAATCTGACTCAGTATGGGATAAGGATCTGTTGACCCCTCATAAATAATAATAATACATTTAATTTATAATGCACTTTACATTTGGATCAAATCTCAAAGTGCTACAAAGTAAAAGCAGATAAAAGCATCAATAGAAAATAAAATAATAACTATATAAAAACCTGACCAAAAAGCAGCAATGTTAATTAAAGTTATAGGTTCTGCTAAAAAGGAAAGTTTTAAGTCCTTTTTTAAATGTGTCAGTCGTCTGTGGAGCCCTCAGATGGTCAGGGAGGGCATTCCACAGACGAGGGGCAGCAGAACAGAAGGCGCGATCTCCCATGGTGCTGAGCTTAGTCTGGGGAAGGAGGAGGCGGTATGATTGGGTAGAACGGAGGGATCGTGTTGAGGTCAGTGGAGTGAGTAGTTCTTTCTGGTAGGGGGGTGCGTTACCATGGATGCACTGGTGAGTGAGGAGAGAGATCTTATAATCAATCCTGGTGGAGATGGGAAGCCAATGAAGGGAATGAAGAACGGGGGGTGATGTGTTCGTGTTTACGAACTCTCATCAGGATCCTTGCGTCACTGTTTTGAACATACTGTAGTCTTTGAAGACTTTTATCAGGGATCCCGATGAGAAGTGCGTTACAGTAATCCAGTCTGGAGGAGACGAACGCGTGGACCAGCTTTTCAGCATCACTCAAGGTGAGTGAAGAACGGAGTTTGGAAATATTTCTGAGATGATGAAAGGAGATCTTGCAGATGTGTGTGATGTGGGATTCAAAAGTGAGTTTAGGGTTGAATCTTACGCCGAGGTTGGTGACTGATGAAGAGAGGGGAATGTCGTGACCAGAGAAGGTAATACTGGTTATGGAGGAATACTGGGTCTGATGTGGGGTGCCAATTAAAATTGCTTCGGTTTTGGAGCTGTTGAACTGGAGAAAGTTCTTTTTCATCCATAATGAATACATGCATAAATAAATTCTTCTGTCATAAATGACAGAAAAGACATTAATGGAAGAGAGATCTTAATAATAAAGCACTGAAGATGATATGAATGAGTTATAGGCTTTGTGTTATTTGTAATACTAGTAAAGATAAAGCAATCTTTGTGAAAAAACGCACAAGTAGTGGATACGAAGAAAAAATACTTTAATAAAAACAAAATAGTCTTTCAAATAATGAGCAATTCATTAATTATATCCTTTAATTAACCCGGTAAAAAATTACCCACTTGCAGACACAACATAGGGATACAAGTGATGAAATTCAGTATTTTAATAATGACAATCCACATATCACTCATAGGTAAAAACACACGAAGCAGTGTGACTGGACAAATAAAGTCAACAAGGTATATGGCATACAGAGATCCAAAAGGCAGGTTCAATACATAGTAATCAATAATGCAGAAATGAACTTCAGAAAAAGCATGAGAACAGAAATTAAATCCCCCAAAAACAAGAAGTAACAAATGCAAATACATTATATAAACCAGAAAACTATCAACTGGAAACAGAGTCATTATAATTGGAAAAAATGTGTAGTTTAATTTAATTTCTTTTCACTATATATGGTTTTTACAAAAGAAAATGGAACCTTTTGATGACTGATTAAAACGCTTGCAAGTATTTTGCAGTAGGAAAGGTAATAACAATTTACTAGTGGCTCAGGGGATAGAGCAATCATCCATTTATTGCCAGATGTTTTTTGACCACTGGCCCCTGTAGTCTACATGTTGAATTGTTTATGAGCAAGAAACCTAGTTTGCTACTACTGACTGTTTTATTGGTGTATAAATGCTTGTGTGAATAGTTATTGTGGCTTAGATGTAGACTTGCCTGGTTACCTTTGCACATTGAGTGGTCATGAAGACTTGAGAGATACTATATAAAACGATCATTTTTACCATTAATAACCAAGAGTTAGAATAACACACTCACAAAGGGGTCACATATCAGTGTACTTCTACAGCTGGTACCAAGCCTGAATAAATAATAATAATAATAATACATTTAATTTATAATGCGTAGGGTTGCGTCAGTGTGTGCATCCAGCGTAAAATCTCTGCCAAATCAATATGCGGAACAGGAAACTGATTTCCCAAACAGAACATTTGAGGTTCGGGCCAACACTGTCACTGGTACCGTTAACTCACAGGGTACCGGCGTTGACCACGGGTGGAAACAGATGCTCTGATGTGGCGACCCCAACTGGGAATAGCTGAAAGACGAAGAATAAGATAACCAGTAGCAAGAATAATCATTGACTTAATGTGTTTGGTTAATCCTAAAGCTGTATGGCTATCAGAACATCCTGATTTATCTACTGTGCTGAGTAAAATAAAAATGTTAGTCAGTGACAGACTGGAAGGCGGACATGGTCTGCCTGTAGGTGGCGGTAGCAACCCTGTCTCTTTTAGATGACATCACTTCCTCCCTAAACCAATGTGAAAGACAGCGAAGTAGAATGAGTGTCCAACTTTCATAGCACTAGATTAACCCGCTATAAAACAATTCTAGGATGAACACCACACTGAAGCACTGGAGGGAGGCGGCCACACTTATTCTAGCCGCAGCACACCGGCCTTGCGCTGACGGTTTATCGTCAAGAACAGCGCCGACAGTCGCTGATTCACCCCTGAGCAGCAGTCATGGACGGTCACACCTGCCGCACTCGTCAACCTTTGATTACAACGCTTTAATGCTTAAAAGAAGCAGCAAAAGTGGATTCATGCCCAACGCCTATGTGTTTCCCGGTGGTGTGGTGGATTCCTCGGACTTTTCTAGCGAATGGCTGGACATTTTCAAATCTGTCAGGAACTTTCCTGGTTTTGGTTTGAGGAATGTCAAACAGCCACGGGGGACTCGACCTCCGATCTTCTCTGCAGACAGGCGGAGGTTTGGCTCTCCAATCCCGGGGGAGGTCGCCTTCCGGATCTGCGCTCTGAGGGAAACGTTTGAGGAGTCCGGTGTGCTGCTGGTTGTGTCTAACCCGGAGGAGAGTAGCTCCTTTGGAAGCATAGACCACACGGAACCAGTGCAACATCACAGAGTGAAGGAGCTGTGCAGGAATGAACTCGCCAGATGGAGGACTCTGGTAAACCAGAACCCTTCGAACTTCATCAAAATGTGCAGAGAGCTGGAGTTGCTGCCCAACATCTGGGATTTACACGAGTGGAGCAACTGGCTGACGCCAGAGAAGCGATACAGTACCAAGAGGTTCGACACGGCTTTCTTCATCTGCTGCCTGCAGGAGATCCCTCACACTGTCCAGGATGAGAAAGAGATCGTGCGCTTTCAGGTGATTCATTGTGTAATTGTATTTGCAGCTCTTTAAAAAAGGAAACTAGTTAGTAAGTAAGCGTACTTTTAAATATATACAATCTGCCACTTGATAATATGAACACATTTAGTCATCTATCTATTTGGACTTTGTGATACAGTACAGCTACCCATTTGATCGATTGATTAACTTGTGTGAATTACATGCATTGTCAATTAATAAACCTGGCTAGACACCTATCAGTCATAACTTTATAACCACTAACTGGGGACATTGATTATCTCGTTACAACGTCACCTGTCAGTGGCTGGGATAATAAGGCAGCAGGTGAACATTATGTCCTTGACATGAATGTGTTGAAGCAGGGAAAATAGATTAACTAACAATCCAAGCGATTTTGACAAGGGTCATAGTGTGATAGCTGGTTGAGTGATTAACAGAGTCCTAAAAATTGCATATTTTGGGTGTTTCCAGTCTGCAGTGTTAGTATCTACCAAACACAGTGGTTTAAAAAAAGGTTAACCAATGAACTGATGAGAGGGTGATAGGGCCATTGATATGTTTGAGCGTGGGGGCCACCCCACATTGTCTGATCACACAGAATAAGTAATTTAGTACAAATTTCTTCTCATGCTGGTTATGGTAGAAAGGAACAAACGGTGAGTCTAAGCCTGTTGTGTACGGTCCTGCATATCCATAGACCTGACAGAGTACCCACACTGACCCCTGACCACGGCAGAAAGAGCCAATAATGGGTAAGTCGGTATCAGAACCTGACCAAGGAGCAATGAGAGAAGTTGACATTCAGGATAATCACATTTTCTTTTACACCACATTGATGTCACACGGTGTGTGTTGCTTGCCTGGGGTAGATAGGGTACCAGGGTGGACTATTGGAGGGAAACAAGCCAGGTGAGGAGAGGAGAGCTTTGGGTAATGTTCCGCTGGGAAACTTCAAGTCCTGCCATACAGTGGAAGTGGATGATACTTTGTTACATACCATCTACCTAGCATTTGTTCCAGACCCAGTTTTCCTCAATGGCAGTGTGTGATGTGCTGGTCTAATAAGTCTGCTCTATGGAAGCCCCACCTAGCAACAGATACAACAGTACAGTCTCAGAGGTCCTGTGGACTTCGCGCCTTAATGAGCCTGAGCTGTTTCAGTCGTAGAAAGGGCACCTATATAAAGCCGTTTTTTTTATTCTATCGCTGATTGGTTTATCCATATTTGTTTATATCCCAACCAATTGTTAAGACAATTGAGGTAATTCAATAAGAATAAAACTGTTTCTGTTAAATTTTTTCTCTACCATAGAGAAATCACAACTAGATTTTGAGTTTAGTTTCATGACTGTTTTTTTGAGTATGCCCGACTCTCCTGATGAGTAAAATATGATATTTACAAGATAGATCTCAACGAGTTGATTCAAATCCACCAAATTCTTTACTAAATAGGAGCGAAGGTTAGAAATTTGTATCATACAAGAATGCTCCCTCTAGTGACCAAAATATGGACTATTACAGAAAAAAACAAAGCATACAATATAGATCTGCTGGATTCCTATGCACCAAATTTGGACTAAGTCGGAACAACTATTGAGAAATTACTGACCCTTCCCCAAATCACTCCAGTTATTCCTCGAAAAACTGTTCATGTAGGTATAAAATCTAAAAATAATCCATCAAGATAGTTTTTGATTTATCCAGCTAACACTAAGGATCTGCTGCTGCGGCGGCAATGATAATAACACCCGAGTTCTGGGGGTATAAATATCTTAGTGACTATGGAAGCAGAGGTAAAAGCTGTGTAATTAACAGACACAAATAAGATTAGAAAGATCTATTAGTGGGGCTTTTGTAACCCAGGTAACCAGCCAATAAAAACCAGCACCCAGCATATAGATTTCCAAATTTTGGCAAAACGCATCTAAACTTTTGTTTGGTTTGAGATAAAATGCCTGTATTTATGTATGTAAACCCATTGAATATATTGGTTGTATGTTTTGTATCTGATTAAGTTACTCACCAAATCAAACTTTCAGACGAAACCCCATTTAAACACAGACCAGGACTGTCCATCCGCAGGTCATTGACGCTGTGCATCTCCTACTTCCTCACCTATTGTGCTAGTGAGGGGAAAAAATGGCAGTGTTAGACTTTCTATTGAATACAGGAGGCTAAATCTGCAGAATACAGGAGGCTAAACCTGCAGAATACAGGAGGCCTAACCTGCACACCATTAAGGATGCTCATGCTTTGCCAAAACTTGAAAACGCCTTCACAGCGCTCTCCGGATTGGAGTGGTTCTCAGTCCTTGACTTGAAATCTGGTTACTATTAGATTGAAATGGATGAAGCTGACAGGAAGAAATCTGCCTTTATTTGTCCCTTAGGATTCTGGGAATTCAATCGCATGCGCCAAGGAGCAACAAATGCACCAAGCACTTTCAAGCCCCTTATGGAAAAATGCAATGGAGAAATTAATTTGCAGGAAGTCTCTGTATTCAATGATGACTTGATTGTATTTGCACCCACATCAGAAGAACATGAAGCAATGCCAATGAAAGTGCTTGGTAAGCTTAAAGAGTTTGTATTAAAACTGTCATTGGAAAAGTGCATCATTTTCTAGAAATATGCAACTTACTTGGGACAAATAGTCTCCCGAATGATGTTGAAATGGATCCCGATAAGATTTCACCCGTACAAGATGGCCAGTACCTGAAACCTTAAAATAATTTAGGTAATTCCTTGGATTTGCTCCAACAACAAGAGGTTTGTAAAAGGCCATTCATCCATTTTCAATCCTTTTCATGACCTACATCTAGTTATCCTCCCTCACAGAAACACCTGACACATACAGTAAAACAAGAACTGTATTTGGATCCCAAAGAGCTATTTGCTGGTCGATAGGCATTAGCTTGTCAACAAGCTTTTGACAGAATAATCCAGAAACTCACCACTATTCCAGTTCTTGCTTTTGCTGACCTTCAAACCACCAAAGACAAGGGAAATCAGTTTAAAAGTGTAATATAATACCGGGGAAAAAATAAATAATAGATACAACAAATATATTCAACGGGATTATATACAAAAATACAAGGTGTTTTGTTTTTTTCAAATCAAACAGAAACCTTCAAATGCGTTTTGCCACATTGGTAAAAGACACCAAAAAGGTTCAGCTTCAAGCTATAGAATTCAACCAACCTTTTAAATAAAAGGATGAAAAAAACACATGAGCTAAACAGAATTTTTACAATCTCAATATAAATTAAATGCAATCGAAAAAAATACAGTCTACTGGTCGGGGTTATAACTGGATTGCTGGGCAACCTGCGAAGGCTTCGGTCTCTGTTTTGCTCTCAAAGTAGTTTAATTGGAATCAAGCGTGAAACAGCATGCAGCAGTGTAGTAGGGGGAGAAGAGGAAGGGATCCAGGTGACCTGAAAATTTACAGGCTGGTTGTTATTGGCTGGTAACCCTGGTTACACTTACTTTGGGTCAAATACACAAATGTAATGCGTTTTTATCCTCAATTACAGATTAGCTGTGGCTGATTTTTCTCCATTATAAAGTTTGATCATGTGTATTGATATTACAGTATTATGTGTGAATTATTATATGCCAAGCTAATGGAAGATATTTGTACTTGTGTGTGTCTCAGTGGTCTACACCCTCAGAGGTCTTGCAAAACTACCAGGCACGGGAGATCTGGATTGCCCCACCACAGTTCTATGAACTTAGCCGCATGTGCCGCTTCCCTCTGCTGAGTGACCTCCACAACTTCTGCAGCCAGCGTGCCACAGAGGGCTGTGAGCATTGGCTGCCCGTTGTCATACAGGATGGACACTACATATCACTGCTCCCAGGTGATGATATGTCTTTTTCATCTAATCCACATCTGAACCAGTGGTGAAGCCTTCTGGAAACTTAACAATATGATGAATGTGAAGTGGTAATATTTTTATTATCAGCAACATCCATGAAATGTCCAGAAAAAAAGAATAAATTGATTCTACTAATATTGATTGTTTATGTAGTCAAAGCCCAATTCCTAATCGCTCCACTGAGATATAGCTCTCTTTTACAATGGTGCTGGAACGAAGACTCTTCTTCTGCTTCATTGGCTTTAAATATTTATGCTGAACGAAACAAAGGCAGCATAATGCCAATACATTATGAGATTTGATATAGCTTAACAGCAGTCCGTATAAAAAAGGAAGATGACGTTTTCTCCTCACGTCACTAATGTCAGCGTCTAGTAACGTTATTTTGTAGAATATGTAAATTGTCATATGGAGGTTTGCTGTCCCGCTGAAGCCATCATTACTGAAAAGCACACTGAACTAAATGCAAATAGTCCCCATCATGTAAGCGTTGAAAAATGACTAATGTGTTTTATGTTTAGCTTATATCATGGTATTTGTTCAAACTAATGAAATACAGAATCATTTCAACCATTTTGAAATTGTCTAAGGTGAAAGACAAACCCGTTGAGGTTGTAGTGACTGGATTGTAACTGCTGTAACGGCTATATTTCTGCTAGGTCACTTGGAAATCCTTGTTGAAAAGGGTTTTTTTGCTGGTTGTTATAGTTTACACAACACTGCTCCAATGCTAATAACATATTTGTCTCTCAGCATTTTATAAAAAACTATTACAACCTCATTGTTTGATATATGGGCATTACAGTGAAAGGGACTTGAATGCATACACTAACTTATCCACCTCTGTCCATTTTTCTCTTGCTCTCTTTCCAGGTGATAGACTTTACCCTTTGGACTCTTCAGGTGAGGTCAAGAAGGAAATGAGCACAGACCTCCAGCCAGAGGATCCTCAGGATTCTGGACTGCACCGCATGTTGATCCTAGATTCATATGCTATAAATCTACAGATCACAATCACACCCAAGTACAAGCATCTTCTCCCTGTTGTAGGCCAGCCATCCCACATGATGTAAAGAGAAAAGTTGACACAAGCCCATAGAGCTTTTACTCTGCAGATATTGTGAGTAGTTGGAAAAACACCAGTGTTGTTATTTGGTGTATTTAAGTACAACAGTCCTACCATATTATGACATTCACTCATCCAGAAAGACATGTGGCTCTGGGAGCTGCTCTATTCTCTGCCTAATGCCCTATCTTCTTGTAAATCTGTCAGCAAAAGGCGGCAGTTTTTTTGGAATAGTATTCATTCCAATGTTAGAGGTTAAAAAAAAATAATACATTTGTTCTCATCTGAGAAACCATGGTCTTAACATAACTTTATCAATGACTGTTAAGGTTTGCTATTTTGTTATTTTCATTGTGCAGTTATATTACTGCCATGAGATTTGGAGATATCTGACGATAGAGAGAGTTTCCTCACTTTTTATGCAACAAATTTGCAATTTAACGGAATTAAATGATTTTCAATTAACTTATTATTAATTATATATGGTTATTTCAATTTTCAGCATACATTCATTGAGGCCACTTCAAAAGGTTTATCAGCCATGATGAGATTGAAGCCTAATGTATTATAATTTACTTTTTTCGTTTAATAGAAAATAGTTGAAATGATTATGAAGCCCCAATCCCTTCTGTAAAGACCTTGTCCTTAGGATTAAAGTATGTTGTCTGTGAGGGTTTTTCTTAGGGTGGCATGTGTCAGTGAATGAGGCACTCCATGAAAACAGACTACTGATAATAAATGGTTTGTACCTTCTGACTTAGAATTGTTTATTTATTAAACCTATCCAAACATACATTCAATTTATTCAGTCTATATGTTGTAGTGAGCGGAAGCATATTTTGAAGACCGTTATATATAAGTGTGTGTGTGTAATAATATGTGTATATATGTGTGTGTATATATATGAGTGTATATATATATGAATATATACATATGTGTACATATATCAGTATTTATATATATATATATGTGTGTGTATTTATATGTGCATATATATGTGTGTATATATATATACATATATATATATATATATATGTGCATATATATATATGTGCATGTGTATATGTGTGTATATATATATATGTGTGTATGTATATGTATGTGTATATGTATATATGTATGTGTATATATATGTATGTGTATATGTATATGTATGTATATATATGTATGTATATATGTATATGTATGTATATGTATGTATATGTGTGTATGTATATATATGTATATATATGTATATATATGTATGTATATGTGTGTATGTATATATATATATGTATGTATGTATATGTGTGTATGTGTATGTATATATATATATATATATGTGTATGTATATATATATATATATATATATATGTATATATATATATATGTATATATATGTATATATATATATATAAGCAATATGTCTTACAGTAACTCCTCTGTGGAATCAACATTGTCTAGCCTTCGCTCTCTACGTGAATTATTTTGCCTTTCTGGCCCATGACTCTTTCGCCAGTTCACCAGTTGTGCCACTTTTCCTAAGCATTTGTGTCTGCAGACTGGGAACACCAAGCAAGACTTGCAGTTTTGGAGCCAGTCAACTAGCCATAGTAATTTGGACACATCTTTGATTATAAGATCTCTCTCCTCACTCACCAGTGCAACCATGGTAACGCACCCTTACCTAAAAGAACTACTCACCCCACTGACCTCAACACGATCCCTCCGTTCTACCCACTCATACCGCCTCCTCCTTCCCGGACTAAGCTCAGCACCATGGGTGATTGGGCCTTCTGTTCTGCTACCCCTCGACGGTGGAATGCCCTCCCTGACCATCTCAGGGCCATTTAAAAAAGGACTTAAAACTCTCCTTTTTAGCATAACCTATAACCTTAATTAACATTGCTGCTTTTTGGTCAGGTTTTTATATAGTTTTTTTTTTTTTTTTTTTTATTGATGCTTTCATCCGCTTTTGCTTTGTAGCACTTTGATATTTGATCCAAATGTAAAGTGCATTATATATTAAATGTATTATTATTATTATTATTACATCAGTGTTGCTCAGATCCGTTTTCTTTACCATTCTATCTGCTTCCAACACATCAACCTCAGGGTAAAATTACTCGCCTAATGCCTAATAATCTCAAACCACTGATGGTGTCATTGTAATGAGATACTCTGACATTACCTCTCTATAATGTGTTTTGGTTTGTTTTATTTTTTTCCCATCTTATATTTTCTTACGTTTGGTGTGGGATATTGATTAGAATATATTGTAAATTTATTAGTTATTTTATCAATGTTTACATTTTGTGTTTGTGCTACTGCATTCCTCAATTTCCCTAAGTCTCAATAAAGCATCTAAATACAGCTTTGGGGTTTGTATTATTTCGCTAAAAAAAGAAAAGGAATTGTCATATTTCCTATTTCAGCCAGGAAACTGCTCGTGTCTAATAAAGACATTTCCTCTTACACAATGAAGCACACTAGATCAGGCCATCGCCATTCATTCTAATGCCCATCTTTCTGATATCATCTTTAGGCCTGGTGGAGATAGCTGAGGTTTGTCTTCTGTTCAGTGCTGTCCTCACACTACCTCTCCTTCAGCTTCAGAGTGCTATATGTGTGGGATGGTGGTGGCAGAAAGGGTTTGAGTAGGAATAACGCTGCTCAACCTTCAGTGTTGAGAGTCCTTAGATGATTTCTATGGCATGTCACAGCCTTGGAAACCCAAAATCTTCGTCCAGATGTGCTGATTATACAGCATTGAATCTCTGCCAAGGATTTTGCTAGCCTCTCTGTGAACGAGCTTTCGTATTTCATCTCCAAAGAATAGTAAAGTAAAGAACAGTGACTCCATCATGTTATAAATTCAACTGAAATGTCTCAAAGCAGCTTAGTGTCTCAAAGGGCTTTTTGGCCCTTCAGATGACAATATACACAGGTAATAAATCTGAAGACTCGCTGTCAGCAGAGCTCCATGCCTCTGTGAGATGACAACAAGGCAAAAGAAGACGTCGTAAAGCCTGCTCTCAGAGTTGAATATGAGTGTAGTAGCAGACACCTGATTTTCAAGCATCGTCGTCTTGTCCAAAAATGTAGGCAAACTAATTTTGAAATGTAACTGATGAACATAGATGCATAACAACAGACCTTTTTACTTAGAATTAAAAGACAAGCAGTAATTCAATTCATGCCAGTTGATGACAATTTTTTTTGATTTTTTTTCCAACTTTTGAGGAGTAGACGATGATCTAATTCTGTTTATCCTGAGGTCAATAGTTTGCAGCCGGAACCAATAGTAAATAATAATAATAATACATTTAATTTATAACGCATTTTACGTTTGGATCAAATCTCAAAGTGCTATGCTATGAAGTTTCCAATTAGCTGATGTGAGTCGATGACAATGACAACCAAACCTTTCCATAAAAACTGAGCATTGATGGTTAAACACTACTTTGCAGCATTTGGCATATTTTTCACATTCATTTCATTTGTCACTTTTACATTTTAACCTCAAAAGATTTCCATAAAATATATTTTTCTTCATCTGCTTTGTAATTTAGCCCTGCCAAAGATCTTATTTTCCACGGATTTCGTTATTTTCTTTTTACATCAACTATTTAACGCAATACGTATGCAACTGTTTTATTTAGTTTTTGAATCTTCATCTCAATGTCAGCTTTGAAATGTCATATTAAACCAAGCGAGTGTTTTTTACTTTTTCAAGAGGTGTAGAAATAATACAATTTTGATTGAAAGATTTAGTGCTTGACTTTGAACATCAACATCAATATTTTAATATATAACTTTTTTCTTACCCTTGTAAAGTTATATGTAGGAGCTTTAATAACTGATGTTGTGAAAAGAAGTCATACAATGACCTAAATTGTTGCCTTAATCCTTTAATGTCCTGCTCAGCTGTTTGGTTGAGCATACACATTTGGAGTCACTATGTGACTAAGTATACGTTCAAGGGAAAGTCGGCAAGGATGGAGACCTGAGGGACGCCACCGGTCAAAGTGATGTCCTCCACTGAGGAGGAGGAGGCGTTAACCATTGCCATTGACAAAGTCCTATTTGATAAGTAGGATTTTATTTGGCATATCGAAGCATGTGAGACTTACTTAAGATAATTATGTAAATTGGTACTACTAAAGGGTTGTAATAGGGGTCAAATAGTTGTCTAAAAACCCTCTTTACCAAAAAGTTGAACTAATGTAATCACAAAATTGAATCATGATATTTTATAAGTCAAATCTTATTACTGTTTAAAAGTATGCTTCAACAAAAAACGTTTCATTTCATGGACAATTTAGAGTTTCTAATTTATTGAATTAATAAATGATCCAAAGAAATAATATATGCAAAATAAATTTTCCAAAGTTTTTTTTCTTGATGAGGACATTAAAGGTTTAAGTAAATGTCATTAGTTGTGGGAATTGAAATAAAGCGAAACAAAGAGAATCTGGAACATAACTAAGAAATGAAACCTTTTTAATTCAACATTTCTAATCCTAACAAAGAAAAGGAAACATTTTCCTCATCCTAAGAGGATCTTGCTTCCTTTTTCCATAACACCATGCAAAGTCTTCTGATTTAAATGCAGTCATGACATGTGTAAACATCTTTCTGCTTACTGTGGGCTTGGAAATATTTCTTATCTCAAACTCTGTTGTGTGAAATCTTGTTGAGAGTTCATGTATGGCACATGCCAATCCTCCCATCATCAAACTAAGGCCCATGTAGAGACTTTGTCTCTGATGGACATCAGCATTCTATGTACAACACAGGAATCCTTTCAAAGACTCTTACAACTAAAACCATTAGGGAGTTAAGGCATCTGTGTTCTCCTTTCTATTTTAAACACAACGCTATATAAACACCAAGGTACTTACGTTACGTTAAGAGTTACTAATCCTTCGCTTGAAATACCAGCAGCTTTATGTATGTAAAGCTTTTCAGTGATTGAACAAACTGGTTTCATCTTAAAACCATTAGCTTTAATTCAAAAAGCCTCACACATCATGCAAATGTGGTATTCAATTCATGCATTGCACCTTGTGCAAATGTCTACTTGTATAACACCTGAGTCATCGCTGTACACCAGAAGTATTTTTCAAGTATGTTTTAAGATTTTATTATAATAAATATAGACTTATGAATATACATTATCTGACGCAACCGTCTCTATGTACAAACCCCTTACAGTACTTACATCCCACGCTGTTTGCAAGAGCTACCCTGAACCTATACAAGCTTAAAGTAAACGTGTGTATCGTCAAAAGACTTTAAAACAGTCTCTTATAGGTTCCAAAGCTCTAATGAAATACGCTGCTAAATGCAAAGAAGCAAAATGCAGGCCTATTCCAGTCTGTACTAAGAAGAGTGAGGAGCAGTGCAGCCTGTGTGATTTGAGGAAATCAATACTGGTTCTATCAGCTTCCATACAACATGAGGGACCCTTTCTGACTCAATGGCCCCCATGCTTTATCTTGAGCATCTGAATTCGCTGGATTGGAATTCATAAACTGAGAGCATCAATCACCAGGACTTCAAGGGGAATACTTAGCAGTAGGCTACATTTATGCTTGAGCTTTTCCACTAATCCACTTGGATTACGTGTTGTGTGTATCATCCTGATGGCCAGACACTGTCACGTAATTTTATTGTTTTCCAAAAATACCACGACCCCTTGGCCCCCAAAAATAGGCTACCACACCTAAAACTGTCATCAATGTCCATACCTGCGGATTGACACACACCCAACCCACACACTTTAATGAATCTACGTTTTATCTAGTGCAACTCCGCCGAATACATTCACAAATCCCAGACAGATTAATAACTTGTCGTGTCCGCAATTTTCCAGCCCTTCGTGCCCACGAAAAGCTCTTCCTCTCTGGTGCACGGCGGCGCTCTAACGGGCAGCCTGGCATGGTGTCCATCGGGATGGGTTAGACCGTTCAGGACATGTTGATGACCAGATATCCTAGAACCACAGCGACGGTGACGATGACGAAGAAGACCAGCACGGCGCAGATCGAGGCAAAGCCAGCATCCGTGCCGCCTCCTCCTTCTTCGTCCTTGGGCTCCTCTTCGCAGATAGAAATGATTCCCACTGATGAATTTCCTACACTCATGTTTGATTTGAGCTCCGCGCCCGCCTCCTGCTTCGCCTCAACGGCCCACGGCGCCACCTGCACCTTCATCTCCATCTCCTCCACCATCTGGCTCACCTGGGAGATCTCGGACTGCAGTTCCCGGAGGTCCGTCGTGTCGATGTTGCTGTCCGCCTCGTACTTCATGTTTTGGACACTCGTGGCGCGAGCCGCCACGGCGGTGGTGCTGCCGGTCATCCCGGTCTGGATGAGGTGTCTAGTGGGCACCTTAAGGGGGAAATCCTGCCCTATCTCTAGGGACCTCTTCATGTCCACTTCCAGAAGGTCCATGCTGCTGGAAAACAGCACCCATAGTCGCTCGTACTCGACCCGGTCATCTTTGCTGATGGTCTTGTCTTTGAGCAGAGAGGTCAGTTTAGTCCTGTTGGCCACGGCCAACTCCTGGGCCTTTTTGCGCGTCTTCTTCAGCTCCTCTCGGAGGTTCTGCGAGTCGGAGGTGCTTCCCATGGCGATGACCAGATGCCTGTAGCAGGCGGTCACTTTGTTCAAGGCGTCCAGCATGGTTTTGCATTCGTCTTTGCCCATAGCTGATAGAAGTTATTATTTATTTCGCCCAAAAAATATGAAATAAGGAATAGGAATAGGAAGAAAAAGCTTGGATAAAATGGCGAGGTGCTCCAGCCACGGTCCTTAGTTTCCACTGTAGTACACTTTCCGCTCAACAAATCCCCTCAGCGCACTGATCAGAGCAAATTCCTCTCTATCCATGCTCCTCCTGTCTGCAAGCAGGCACAGAGAGCGGCTTAGAAATTAATGCGTCTGTAAATGGCTTTAGGGGCTACCTTTGAGCTTTCCCACTCCAGATCAGATAGCGCCGGAGCTCTTCTGCAGGGCGCGGATGCGGACTGTGTGTGAAAAAACAACAACAATCCAACCCCCCCTTTTTGATGAGCTTGATATCCAACTTCAGCTACAGGTGTCATCCGTCAGAGCAGGCGTCTGAAATATGAAATATGAACATTAATGTTCGAAATTGACACGCGGCGGGGAAGATGGATGTCTCCGCGTGAGTTAAAAAGAGAGAAGACGTTCATAGAGCCAAATGTTTATTATTTTGTTGACTTTGTTTAGAGGGTGTGCTCCCCATTTGCTTGTCCAATCGAGGATGTTAAATAATCCTACCAGTAAACGCTGGCAATGGTCACATGTGCGCACTGAACAGATGCAAGCACATAAACAAAAAGCTTCACTCCTATTGGCTGTCTCTGTGATGCATCTACTTAAGACGCATCCTGTGATTGGCGGTTCAGTCCCGGATGTGGGTGGAGCCAATTAACTGTCAACGAGGATGTCAGATCAAAAATCCTCAATCTATACCAAAGCCATTTTTAACCATGTATTTAGTGCCAGCAAATTTGTCTGAATCAATTCAGCATTATTTCTTGTTTTTCCCTGCAAAAAATCAGTAGCATTAAAGCAAATATATAGGTTTATTACCTATCAAGCAAACAAGAGTTGGAGTTGGAGATGTTATTTGTTTGTTCATTTGTCTCGAACATATCTCAAAAAGATTTGAGTACTCTTTGATGAAACTTTGCATACAAATGGATCAAGGACCAAGGATAAGTTGATTACATTTTCAGGCATGCTACCTATGGAAACGGATTCTGGATTTTTCCTTTCTTCACTTCACTGCTGGTGTGCTGATGGATTCAAAAATATCGATATTTCCGATCCCAGACTGTCTCTTATAGTATCAATGTTCATATTAAAAAATCTATATTTACACCCAGTAACAGGTGGCAGAAGTGTATTTTTATTACCAGCACAAGCTCAGTTGAAAGTAATGACTCCACCACCAGGTCTAGAACCGCAGCTGGGACTACTTCTCTTGGCAATGATTGTCTTATTTTTTAACTATTCAGATTTTGAATTTGTTGTGTTGGGTGCGTTCTTTGCTACTGCATATGCACAAAGCAGTTCATTCCAAATATGTTGTTTCTGTCACTAGAAGAAATAATAATAAAACGTTACTTATTATGAATATGTGGCTTTAAGGTGAGCTGTCTATTTTAAGAAGATTCTTTTTAAACCAAGTCTGAAGGTATCTCAAGATAGACCCCTTAAATAATATATATAAAATTATCACGTTATAAGGCACTACAAGAAGCCAGACTAAATAAGTGAGTTTTTAGTTTACATTTAAAAATATCTCCATTTTCATCTCCCCAAAGATCCTCATGGAGTTTCTTCCAGCATCTAAAAGCAGGGTGGCTGCAAGCAGCATCACCAAAGCTATTGACTCCAGTTGATGGAACAACTAAAAGTAAAGAACCAGATGATCTGAAAGGTTGTTCTGGTTCGTAAACTGTGATCATGTCTCTAAGACAGTCGGCTGGAATCCCTTGTTGTGCCTTATAAACTGATTAACCAATAGGTGTTCAATGTAATAGACTTTAAAATGTTGACGTTACGTTTTTCTCTCCTTCTGGCCCTCGCAACCTCCTGCTGCATAATGTTGGATAAACTGCAGCTGTTGTAATGTGTTCTTTGAAAGTCTATTAGTTAGGAATGATAGTTATTTGAGGCATATATATCTATTTGTGATTACTAAAGAAGACAATTGTCTCTGTGTGAACTGATTATTTTGTAAAAATCTGTTGAGTATAAAACATTGCATAAGGGTATTTAAGAAAATTGGTATGTAAGGAAGATATGTTCTTCTATAATTAACATTTCGTTTTAAAATGTTTTTTTTTCATTATTGAATTTAAATAAATAATTAAAGTGCTGAGAAGTGCCCTTTGTTTCACTTGAGTCCCTGCTCCCCAAAATGTCTGCGCACGTCCCTGGAATGGAGGCACAGTACAGTAATTGATAGAGAGGGACCACCACTATGTAGATGAGATAATGTAGATTCAGACTCATTCATATTGATTTCATGTATGTAAACTTATGGAAAATAGATCAGGTTGCACCATTATGGATTTTTTTTGTGTTCCTGGCTCGTTAACTTGTGATAGTAAAGATGTAACTCCAAATAGGAGTTGTTTTCAGGATCAAGCAATCCGGTGGTAAAAACTCAATTGGCAAGAAGCAGATCCATGTAAAGCAATGCCAGCATAATGACATCACTTTAGCATGTGCAATTCATTTGGTACAGTGATGCAATAATTAATGATGTCCCGAATTTTTAATTCAAAATGTTTGTTGCCTCCTGATTATTAGGATAGGAGTTTGTGATGACTTATCACATGCAATCTCTGACTATTGTCTAAGTAAAAATGTATTGTATTGTGGATATTAGCCGTGTCATATGGGTGCATAAGAGACAACCCACACATTAGTTTATTGTCTATTTGTTTACATAGTTTCATGCCTTCCAGTAAATCAGACACAGCTGCCTGCACATAGTTGCCAGCTCTGGCACCCCAGCTAAAGCATACAGCATTGGCTGGTTAATGTGTTGTTTACCTCGTTGGCCCCTGCTGTGATGAGAGGAGAGAGGCTGATAAGGCTGTGTGGTTTGCTCTTTTTGCATTATTGAAGCGGATGGAGCCTAATGATCCATTTAGTGCAGTGTCAAGCTATTGTAAATGCAGAGGATGCCCACAGAACTACGGGCGAGGCTCAATGTTTGCTTTAAATATAATGGAATCCAATGTGGCATTGAGATTGAATCCCAGTTTCATAAATATTGCTTACATTTGAAGAATCTTCACCTATATTTGCCATTAAGTCTGTGACATAATAAGAATCTTTGTTAAGATCTTTTTTCCATTGAATGTGTTGCCTTGGAAACCTCTCACCTCTTGACAAAAGCCTTTTTTCATTATTTCCCCACAATGTATTCAATTACTTACAGGGCAGTAAATTATCAACAGGTTATTGTTGTCTTTCATGTTAGATTTCTGTTAAGCTCCATAGATTCAAGGATTGGGATGAGGCAGACATTGTGTGGTTTACTGCTTTGAGAGTTAACACATCATGGAAAACGCAATGTGATTTCCTGTGCAGAGGACCTCTTTACATTTGCTATTAGAAAGAGGAGAGTATGGAGATCGATAAGAACTTTAGATTCTAATAATGTCTCTTAATGCATATATGAAGATCAATAAACCTATTTTAATCAGTCCAGTACCAACTTGATTGAAATAAAAACATTTTTTATCTAAACAAGCCATCTACTGTTTAGTGTTATGCACCTAATTATGAGTTGAAAGGTTCTGAAATGAGATTTTAGCATTGTGAGCTTATTTTAACATGGAAAAAAGCATTATCTTGTTCAAAATACACACACGCAAATACATGCACACAACCACAGATTTGCATGCAGAACCCCTCACTGAGCAGATATGTCCAACGACCTTCAATGGGAGAATAACTTTTAACAAAAGAAAACATTTTAGAATGTAGTAAAAGACATGACAAACTACAGAATTCTTAAGCAGTGTTACTTTTTTTGAAAATGTAAATATAAGCTCCAGCAATAACCAAAATTGTTCCAGAGACACGTTACTGTCTGTAGTTTTTTCTGCGGTAATCCTGTTATAGGTCTGTATTCAATCTGTAGGAGTTGTGTAGTTAAAACATCAACAGACCAACACCAGACCTCGGGAACAGAAAATTTAAATGGAGACATGATTGTAGTTTTAATTGAAGCGTAGCCTCAGGAGTTAGACTAAAGATTCCCGAGTAATTTCTCTGTCACCAAGAAAATTCACTGCTTGTAAAATTAGGGGAAGATTCGAGGTCTGGGGAACATTAGGGCCAGTCAATGGAATCAATCCCTACACCATCCAACAAAAATATGTTTTTTATGTACAGATACAGATATGTACAAATAATAATTTTGGTACTTTGATTGCAGGAGGAAGAAGATCAACAAGGGTGCTAACAATACAAGAGCGACCTTTCCTGGAGTCTAGACTTTGGCGGTGTTGATGAGGAATGGTCCCCGGGTTGGTATGAACTCTTAAATTGAAAATCTCTGCTTTAAGGAATTAATTAATCTCTGCAATTGATTGAATAGCCAGCTGCCTAGGGTTGAGTTACTGAAGGGTTGGACGAGGTGGGCAGAAAATCTTATCAGTCAAAATGTATAATGGATGACAGTCTAGAGAGAGTACATTAGTAGAGGTGGAGAGGTTACAGATTAAGGAAAATATGATAGGGTGTGAGAGAAAGAAGGGGAGAATGATTTTTTTATTTTGCTATATATGTACACTACTCAAAAAAATAAAGGGAACACATAATCATCACAGTGTAACTCCAAGTCAATCACACCTCCGGCATATCCTTTTCAGTCAGGAAGCCATAATGATTGTGAATTGATTTAACCTCCTGTTGTGCAAATGGGACAGACAACAGGTGGAAAGGAGAGGCAATTAGCGAGACAACCCCTATTAAGGAATGGTTTTGCAGCTAGTGGCAAGAGCCCATTTCCCTCGAGTCAGCCTTTCTGGCTGATTCTTGACTAGTTTTTCATTTTTGCAGTGCTCTCACCACTAGTGGTAGCATGAAGCCGTATGTAGCCCCCAGGGAGATGGAGGGAGCTCCCCTAAGCTTTCTCATCAGGGCTAGTTAAGACCTTCTACCAATACCCCAAAACCTGAAGTAGTGGTTTGGAGATAATCCCTATGCCTGTTCCCTTTGTCAGGCACCTGCATCCAAAAGGCATATTCTCTCGGGATGCAAAATGAGTCTCGCCCCCTGTGCTATTCTTTGCGGTACAACCAAGTTATTAGACAGCTGGGATCAATATTGGAGCAGACACAAACTACCACAAATGCTCGGCCACAAAGATGAAAAGAAAAGGTCCACTTCACACCCTTTGTACCAGCAGGCCAACCTCATGAGCACTATACAACATCAAAGGATTTGAGTATTCTTCAGTTTGCTCAGGATTGGAGAATGGACGTGGACCTTGAGAAAAAGCTTATATTTCCCCCAGAAATAATAGTCACAACACTCCAGCAAGACATGGTCCTGTGGTCCAGAACAGCGTGACTGGCATCTGTTGTGGAGACGGGGTCGAAGCAGCTTATGAGAGGAAAAAGACCTAACATTCCGATCTTGCTAAAGGGGCTTCCAAAAATGGCTGTAAAACCAACATATTTCCCATAGATGTGGGAAGCAGGGGATGCATTGCAACGTCTACAACTTGTTTGTTGAAGAAACTCTCTCTCTAGCTCTCTCTATCATTTTGCTGAAGATTAATTATATTCCGGGAAAAATTGAAGATGGCTAATGGAATTTGCAGAAAAATGCTTGCGCAAGCTAAGCCACGCCAGCAAAACAGCCAGAATTCAGTTTTTGGACATGTCTACAAGAAATTGTTGGAAAATTAAATTAAATTAAATTAAAATTCTCTCACCATGATTTTACCTAAGAAATATCATAATTGACATTTCCAAATTTTTGACGTCACCTGGGGCCTCCTTTTCAGGATGTTGACAGGAATGACGATGACTGGATTCACATCCAAGGGTTATCCCTAACCCTAACCCTCCAAAATGGCTGCTTTCTGGTGGTCATCAAAGGGAGGAACATACCTCAACATAGCTGGCAAGTCAGATTCTCCAGCTCTCCCTGGTAGACTGGAGCAACCTAGTGGTGACAAGAAGTGGTCTACTCGGAGGAGTGGTGAGGATGGACGCTTCGGTCACGCAACCAAGGCTAGCCTGGATGATTGGTAAGCCTGATTAGCAACTAATTTTGGTGAAGTTAATAGAAATACACGAACATAGTAATAACTTAATAACCCATTTCGGAGACAACATAGATATAGTATAATAGTAATAGCAGTTTAATAAATATTACTTATACATGTATAGCACCAAAATTGCTCATTAGGATAAAGATGGAACACAAATTGCTACGGGATACATTCTGGGACCTGGTCACCCAGGAGGGTTACCTCAGGGGAGGGGTCTTGTAATAAAAGGCCGAAACACCCGCTGATCCTGAGGTGTACAACTGACGATGTAAACCCCAAAATTTAGAATATTTAAGCCACTTAATCCACACTGGATAGGATGATTTAATAAAAAAAATTTAAAAAGGAAAAATTCAATAGGGACAAAACAAAACCTAGCCATAACAAAGGTAGATAAAGCTGGGGATGTGTGGAGGACATCAAGTACATGTTTCAACTGCCAAGTTGTCGGACGCCGAGGGACAAACATAAATAAAGGTGCCCGCCTGTTGACCCCGAATATGTACCTACTCTCAATTTTCACCAGTCCAATCGGACTGGTGAAAATTGAGCTGAAAGATGGATTTCTTTGAACTGAAAGATGGAAAGATCAACTGATCACAAAAAATCCCTATACTCAAGTGGCTATGTTGAAGCAGAAAGCAAGGAGACATAGAGTGTTGGTGTAGACAGCTGACTAATCAAGCTATACCATTTCAACCAATGCTATAATCCAGATTAGCAACTTCCTGAAGTTCCTGGGTTAAGCAATGTAATGCCCACTAATGCATCTTTTAATGGAGGCTGTCATCCCTTGTGCATTTCCATCTTATTGAATTAACGTTTTTGGTCTAATATGGATCCTGATAGTGTACATAAAGTGTTTCGTGCAAGATGATTGTCAACAGAGGACAAGATTGAGGATGTTTTCCGTCAAAGTACAGTAATACCCTGAGGAAAAATATCAAACAACTTTTGTGTAAGATCTACCAGCCTCCTTGGTAATCCCAGTAAAAAAGTATCTGCAATGTCTGCCCTTTCCCCTTATATTATAGAGTGTTGTTGAATTTGTTCTATTTTATAAACATCTAGTCTGAAGGGAGATTACAGATTAAAAAAGTCGGTTCTTGACAGAAGACTGCATGTGAAGGTGGCTAGGGTGGTCGTGAGTTTTATAGTATTTGCACCTGCAATGATGACCATCTTCATTTGATTGTGCAGCAACTGTGTGGGTGTATATATATCCATATATATATATATATATATTAAAATGAATAAATATATAATATATATATATGAGGCTACATCTGTGAAAACAAAAAAATACTTCATGAGCACTAATATGGTTGACAGATTAAATTAATATAAAAGATATTATAAAGAAGTGTGAAAACTATATTGTTATTTAAGTGGGACTGGAAATAATGGCAGAGTACATTGCAAGCACATTATGGTCACTCACTTGTGTTTGTCTCCTCATCAGGGTGTTACGAGTAAAAGAGTCCCCAGTCCTTATGAGAACCCTTTTAAAGGTTCCAACCTCGTTTCTAGCTGAAAGCATAAAAGGCTGTCCAGATTCATCTCTGGGTTCTACAATTATGACAACTGCTGCCAGTGGTCCACAGTATTTTTATTTGTTCATATTTCTTTTGTTAGTGAAATATAAACACATGATTGGTCGGCCTTAAAACCTCCACTTCAAGCCTCCTCAAAGTCCTTCGGCCACACAATCATTATAACAACCTATAAGACAGTTTTAACTGAAACCACAGTGAAAATACCTTAATTGTGATAATATTTACTATAAATCATTCACATGTTTCAGTATTGCAAATCCTCATGAGTGAGACAAAACAAATGTTCATTTTCCAACAGTTAATCCATGCTCTGATCAGTAATGGATCTTATAATTATCATCAATGGAGATAAAAATAGGAAGAATAAGATGACACTATGAAAACAAAAAAACTATTATACTCTTGGAAAAATGTGCTGAAATGCACAATCTACTTGATTTGAAGTAAATAGGTGGACAATTTTTCTTTGTAGTCACCACAGAGCACAGCAGCTCTGTGAGGCCAAAAGCAGAGGTGATTAGAGGACCCATCATTGTTTCTAGAAAAAAGAAATTAGCACCCTTACTGAATCTAAACATGCTTAGCATAAGATAAAATAAAATAAACCCTTCAGTCAGTGAGGTCTTATAACTTTTGCATAACGGCAGCAACTGTTCATTATGTTGTCAAAATATTTTCTCCTAACATCTGTCTTTTGAATCCTCCATATTTGACATAAGGTTGAGCAATGCTTACATTTGACACATTGTCACAGGGAACAGGATTAGCAAACCTCTAATTTCGATTTTGAAAAGTTAGCCTGTGTCTTCTTAGTCAGGTTGAATAAATATCTCTTGAAAACCAACACTTAAAAAAAATCCTCATCCAAGAAAGAAGGAAAGATCCAAAATTTAAACAAGCTGTGTTTATAACAAGCAAGGAAATCTGTATTATTTGAGTTAGACTTACTTTAAATGGGCTGATTTTAAATGGGTCAATTGAGTTGACTTGAATAATTTATACCCTGATCTGATGGTCTCTTGTTAATTAACATCATTATAAAAAAAATTAAACAAAAGTGAATCACTTTTTCTAGAATTGGAAAACATTTCTTACGGAAAAAATACTTGACACAGCTATTTTTTTGTTTTTGAACAAAAGTAGGACTCCAAAAAAGAGACATTTATCGCCTGCAGTGTAGTTGCTGAATCAAGAGCGCAATTGAGAGACTAAAAATTATTAATTGCTGGTGAGAAGAAGAAATTGCTTAAGTTTTTCTATCTTCATCTAGATTTAAGGTCCACTAAGATATTCCAAAGACTTTTATGTTACGTGTTGGGATTCTTACCCAAGAAATTGTCTTACTCCATTAGCAGATCAATTTACTCAATATAGTCAATTTGATCATATTTAAAAATATTAACCTCTTTTTAGGATGGCCATTTTTGAGGTGGATATCATTTAACAGGCACAGATTTAGTTTATAGAAGCATGTTTTGTCTCGTTTTCAGTGGTTTGGAATGGCCGGGTTAACAGAGAGGCAGGTGCATGACGGAGCCCAGAAATGTTGCATGCCTGGCAACTATGAAGAAGATGCAGTCAGAAAGAGGCTGAGTACTGAGGGGAGGGGGAGAGAGAGAGGAAGTCTGTCTATGTTGAATTATTGATAAATCTCATCCACTATGCGGTCTCTTGTACAGTGCGGCATGCAGCAGCAGGGTTAACCATGGGTCACGCCTCACCTTCACAAAAGTCCAGATTTAGGAGGATCACCCCTGAACCGTGACACACACACACACACACAAATAATGCCCCACTCTTGAGTCCCTATGAAAGTGAATCCGTGTTAACCTTAAAAGCCCTCTTATACGTAGCTTTCATTCAGGAAAATATGATGCAGCAGTCAGCAGGGGTGGCGTACGTTTGATGCACGTGTGTATGTTACTGTGTGTGTCTGTGTGTGTATTTGTGCGTGTGTGTGTCTGTGTCTGTGTATTTGTGCATTTGCGTGTGTGTGTGTGTGTCTGTGTGTGTATTTGTGCATGTGTGTGTGTGTGTCTGTGTGTATTTGTGCGTGTGTGTGTGCGTGTGTGTCTGTGTGTGTATTTGTGCATGTGTGTGTGTGTGTGTGTGTGTCTGTGTGTGTGCGTGTGTGTGTGTGTGTGTATTTGTGCATGTGTGTGTGTGTCTGTGTGCGTATTTGTGCATTTGTGTGTGTGTCTGTATGTGTGCGTGTGTGTGTGTCTGTGTGTGTATTTGTGCATGTGTGTGTGTGTGTGTGTGTGTGTGTGTGTGTGTGTGTGTGTGTGTGTGTGTGTGTGTGTGTGTGTGTGTGTGTGTGTGTGTGTGTGTGTGAATGCCTCTCTTTGCGTCTTTAACCAGTAGGAAAGGCAGGTCAGGTTTTTTCTCAAATCTGCATGCTCATTTCACTGAAGTTTGTAAAGACATGGTCAAAACTTGCATTGAAGCTCCATTAAAATTCAGTATACGTTATATATGCTGTAAGTGCTAAACTTGAGATGAGCAAAAGGGTCTGGGGCATCTGCTGGGTCAAGGCTTAGCTTTAATCCTAGCACATCATGGTTTAAAGAACGATGTATGTGTGTGTGTGTGTGTGTATGTGTGTGTGTCCCTGTGTGAGAGTGTGTGTGTGTGTGTTTGCACACTGCTCCCAAACACATTCACACATGATGGTCAAGGTCTTGGCCCTTGCCCATCTTATAGTCCTCTGAGAGGCTTCTAGATTGGATTTGTGTCAATAAATGAAGGCGGATGTGCCGAAGATAAGCCGTGAACGAGGAAAGAGGACATGCCATCATTGCCACTGTGGACAATGCTCAAGTCTTTCATACGTACGCCCTGATTTTCTAACAATTCTGCCATTTCCATCATGTCTTACCGTCGGGAGGAGGCTTTGCATGCTTTTCCGTGTATATTTACAGACAGATGGTGGCAAGGAAGTTACTGTCCTCACTCCCACAAATTTTTACTGCCGTCAGTCTTCAAAGTCCATACTGAATATGGAAAATGGTGATTTTTTTTTGTGATTTATTTCTAATTTGTGAATTGTTGTTTGCATGAATGTATGTCTGTAACTCTTGTTCATTTGCTTTGCTGCCTGTCTTGTCCACGATGTCCTGTAATAGAGATTATTTTTATCGCACCAAGATGTTTTTCTGGTTTAATACAAGTTTAATAAATTGAAATAAATAAAACATATTAGATCCAAATCCAACTTTTTTTTTTCCTCCTCCTTTTCCTGTTTTCGTTATTCCCCATTGATAAAGTGATGCTGTTTTTAATTCAGAAAAACAAAGGCAATTTCTCTTGAGGTGCTTCTCTCTTTAAGAATTCATGAAGGATTTTCTGCTTGCTGTCTTTTTCTTTTTAACAAGACATTTCCCTCTGCTCATAAGACTCAGCAGGCCTCACTCTGACGTCTCTCATTGGAGCAGAAATACATTTAGCCTTAAGAATGCACTGAATATTGCTTCAAGAAAATGTTGATGTTTATAGTTAGTATTTCTTGAAATTTTCAAAAAAACAGCAGATTTTACAACCAGAATCTTAGTCTTTTATACATGGGACGAAACATGAGCCTGGCCAATGAAAACAAGGAAGTTCCCAAAAGCTTGAGTCTAATATTGATATGGATTTTCATTATTCTATAGTAAACTGTCATTTCTGCTCATCATTTTCTTATATTTTTCTTAGTCTCTCATCCTTCAAATGCCTTTCTCTGTCTTCTTCTGATACAAGCAATGTCCCCCTCCACCACTGTTTTTACCTCTTTTATTACTGCCAGCTATGTCATATCACACACTTACACCAAATCACTCTGCTTTCCACACCAACTTTGCTTTCACAACAAAACCAAAAGTCTTCATGTCAACAAAGCATGCTGGCGGATGGACTCAAATAAAAATAATAACAATGAACATAGGACCCGGAGGCCCCCAGCAGAGTATTTTATTTTCTACATGAGCACTAAACATGCATTATTTAATTGGATATAAGAGTCCTGATTACATCAAAAATAAAAAATAAAATACAGCTTCTTGTCTCAGTTACTGTACACAGTGTCTAATGAATCATTTGGTTCATCATGTGGAGTTATTTTGAGGCATATATATGAGATGAAAAGAGACCCCTTAGGAGCATGCAGCCGGCACTTTACATGAAGCTTCTGTGCTGCTCTTTTGGTAGTGAGTCAGATGTCAGATGCTAATCTAGCCATAATGGAGAGAGAGAGAGTGAGTGTGAAAGAGAGAGAGATGGGGCGAAAGAGGGAGCTAGAGCGGGAGAGAGATCAGTTGTGGAAATGAAAAGGGCGTCTGTCAGCCTTTAAGCTGCTTTAGAGGATTGCAGGGTATTTTTTCTCTCTCTCACTCTAAAACATACAGCTGAACTCAGCTTTGAGCCGGAACGAGAGAGGGCGGAGGGCCTGAGTTTTTACTGTGCAGACGGAGACTGGCAAGAAGACCCACTCTGTCTTGTCTTGACTTTATAATCCACTCTATTTCATGTATTCATAAGATAATATGTTTTTTCTTCAAATGCATGTCCCAAAAATTGCTGATGTGACGTCACTGACTGCACCGGAGGTTTATTATGACGCTGTATCATTAACAGCAGGACAGTTTTTTGCTTTGCTGAAATAAGCCTTAATAGACTTTGAAAGTTACCACTACAATCATTCTTGAAATTTCATTAAGATTCAATTAAGAATAGTACCTTCCTGTACCGACAGATCAGTATTGGAATGAGTTTTGAATTTTGAATTTTGAAAAAGCTCCTGCCTCACAATATAAAATAAAGAAAAAATGAAAAAACAATTATGGCTCTAACATGGCTCACAACTGGCTCGCCATCAAAATGCAATGGTATCTTCATTCAATGGAAAGCAATCCATTTGTTTTTGCATTATTATCCTGGCATTAAATCAGATGACGAACAGACAAAGGTGAAATGAAAATGATCTAATTGGCAGAGGTAATTAAAAAGTAATGCAGACTTGTTCTTTTTCTAATAAAATAGTGTAGAATAGGCAAGCACACGTAAATATAAAAACTGTCATAGTCCACATTCATACATAGGCTACACACATACAAAGACCAATTATATAACGCGATATGCAAGTAAACTTACATTTAAGTATGCCCAGAAAAAATAAAAAGCTGCCTTTCACAACGGCTTAAGAACTTAAATGTTGTCATTTTACTATTGGCCACGGCAATGGAATACTGAATATTTATGGTTTGCTTGTGCAACAATATGCATCGTGTTTGGCTCATAGTACCCACTAGTGGTGAAATTCAGTTATTGTGGTTCTGGAGTTGTGTAACTGACACAGGCCAATAGGAGGCGGCATTGAAGCCCTTTGGCTTTACCCGGACATTCCCGAAAAAAGACGGAAAAGGCCGAGATGAATCCCGGAAGCGCTGTCTGAACCCGATCGCTGTTAAAGCGTTGTGTTGATGCTGCGACCAGGTGGTGTCAGCTGGACTTTAGCACAAACAGGAAATCAAAATGTATCCAAACGGCGTTCTCAAAATGAAAAAATAGAAAATATTTAGGTATGTAAGCTATTTTGTAGGGGGGGGGGTGTTGTTCGCAAACAGTTTTATCATGCTAGCAGCGGTAGCTATTCGTAGCTAACATCAGCTAGCAAGCGAGATCTACTGTCCAGTGTGGATGTATGGAAACATTAGGCGAACTGGGTCTTTAGCCCAGTGTATGTGTGTTTTTGAGTGTGCTTACGTGTGCACAAGTGTGTGTGTATGTGTCCTGGCTATTCAGTTACACTTACGACCTTTGCAAGTCCCAACACTGTAAGGATGAGGAGCAGGCTCTAATCTCAGTCATACATCTCGGTTTAAGGTTAATCTATGGCAAGGTTGAAATTGTTACTTAAATTTCAGATTCGTTCCAAATGCCTGTTATCTGCATAGACCGTTATTTACCGTTGGGTGGTTTCGGGAAGGGTGGAGACAACCGCATCACTATTAAGAAAAAGGCTTTAACTAATACATACTGCTTGTCGGTGCCTGTTCGTAGTTGCTGGATGTCAGTATTGCCATTGTAGTTTGAACAGATATCTATTGTGAGGTCAGAGTACTATGGATTTGATGGACTCACTAACTCAGAGTCCATACGTGAAATAAGTACTTGGGGTCAACTGTTCAGATCAACAGGGATTGTGGAAAAGAGGTGAAGAAGCGAATGCAGGCAGGGTCGAGGGAGTGGGGAAAGTGTAAAGAGTTGCATGTGACAGGAGAGTAGTAGCAAGAGTGAGGGGAAAGGTTACAAGATGGTAGTGAGACCATCCCTGTTGAGGCAGAGCTGGCAAAGTTGAAAATTTTAAGAATGAGGACTTCAGAGGGACACCCCAGTTTAGAAGTCTTGGAGACAATGTAGGAGAGGCCAGACTTATACATCTATCCCTGTATAGATGTATAAGTGAGACAAGCTTCCAACAAAATTAAGCATCATAACATCATATAATATAATAATCCATTTCATTAGACTGCGTTTTGTTTAGTGTTGTCGACTTTTAGTTGAATGTTGATTGTTAATTATAAGTTTTGACCAAATGATTAACATTTTTTAACTGTGTGTATGTGTTTTGCAGGTGTCAGCCTCTCTTCTTCATTCTGAATGCAGTTCCATGAGGGACACACCACAGCATGTTATTATAAAGACAGAAAGTATTAAGTAGGTTGCCCCGCATGTTTCTCAATTTGCATGTCTTTGTTTCACAGGGTCAAACTATAAACGGTATACTATTTACATGTTTATTAGCAAGATTACAGAAAAACTAATGGACTGATTTTCATTATATTTTACCCAGAGGTAAGTTATATCATATCCTATTATTAAGATGGGCTCAGTACTAAGAAAGTATCCTTAATAAAGGGATTTCATTCATTTTTGATCACAATAATGTCTCCCTAGGGTACCATTTTACCTTGGCAGAGGCTTGCGCTCTTTCTGGTCATTATTGTTCTGTATTCTTGTTTACTTCAGCTGTGCGATCAGCTTAGTAAAAGGGAACAGAACAGCTACTTATTTATCTTAAAGCTGTAGAACCGTCTCTTTAGGAGATCCTTAATGTTTTTTTTTTATGACATTCACATGAATATATGGGACGAAACTAAATTGAACATGTCTACTAGCAGTGGCACGGCTCATAGTGCCCTGAGCTTGAAGAGTCCAGTCCAATGTTGACTAACCCTTGGTGTATTCGTTGTCAGACTAGTGGAATGATGTAAGAAAGTGGATTTTTGTTGCTGCCAGCTGTCTGTTCAGCCCTTTGGTTGAAGCTCTCTGAACAGCTAGTAGTCATGTTGCCAAAAGATAATAAAAACAATCAGGGATGTTGATGAAATGTTTTCCTGTTGACAGGGGTGACACTTTCATTTCATCTATCACCATAGTGTTTTAAATGTAGGCTCTCTTTTTATCAAAGAATAACTAACATTTTGTTTTATTATACGGCAGAGACATTAGCCCTGATATTAAACGCTCTTGGGTTGAATTCTTCTGTCTCCTTAGGGCAGGATGCACTCTTCAAACCACCGACTGCGCGATATGGAGCAGCACCACCCGCTGTTGTCAGCCGGGGCGGATGTGGAGGCAGGTAGCCTCGCATCGGGGGTGATGGTTGGGGCTCCCCACGCTGACCACAAAGCAGGGAACCGCACATTTTGGTTCATTCCAGACGGCTGTGGGATGGTGTGTGCCGCCATGACTTGGTTTCTAGTTCTTTACGCTGAATTTGTAGTGAACTTTGTCATGCTGCTGCCCAGCAAGAGCTTCTGGTACTCACTGTTGAATGGGGCTGCCTTCAACTCCCTGGCTGTGCTTGCCCTGGCTTCACATCTGCGCACCATGTTGACGGACCCGGTAAGGTTGTTATTGAGTATAAGAGCATGCTATAATAATTTTGTATCAGAAACATTAATGCTGTACATATGCCTTGAATTGACAGCATAATTATGTTGAACACTGTGAATACATTATATTTGAGAGTGGAAACAATATGTGTCAATTAACCTTACAACAAATACGCTTTTTCTCCTCTAAGGATAATTTATCTTATGATGTCGCAAGAATTAATATTGACAACTAGGGTAGCAGTGGTATGAAATTCCCCAGGGTATGATAACTGTCTCCGAAAATATCACAGTATGCATTATTTCATTATTGTTACGGTTAATAATATTATAATTATTACTAATTCTGCTTTTAAACACATATGAAAATGAATGATATGATTTATAAAGCTGTTTGTATCGAAAGGTAATAAGGGGGGAAAAGTTAACATGTTCTTTAAAAAATGTAGTCTCTCCTTAGGAACAAATTACTGTTGATTGTAATTTTGTTCTATATATTATTGTATGTCTTTACTACTGGTTGTACGAGATATTTCCCCTAGGGGATTGTAATATAGATATCCTTGATAAATCTAACTGTATTTCTATTCAAACCACATAAATGGGAGGGAATAAGGGGCAGAAACTTTTTTCACAGCACATATTTCTTGACTTCTTTTCATGTAATCTAAAAGTAAACAGAATAAAAAACATTGAGAAACTATCAAGTCTTTATAACATGTTATGTTACTGCAGCATGTTAGCCCCAGGGGAAATTAGTTGGTCAGCGCATATTATGACCCTCATGTAAATGAACACTTGAATATTTCTTAATTACCTGAGGCCTATATATTATTCCCAACTTTTGGGGTGCAAATATTACAAAGGACAAACATTAGTGAAATCAGTCCAGATTTGTTGAAATTTGAAGCAACGGAATCCTGGATAGATGGAATACACATAAATATCAGCCACTTATTTTCACCAGTTACAGGGTCATAATTTAGCAAAGCGTCTGACAACATGGAAAGGATCTCTGAGAAACACTTCTGTTCACTGCAGAAACTACCAAAAATGTGACTGACTGCCTCTCTCAAGGCTCAGTTTCTCTGTCGTTTCCAATTTGGTACAAAATTAAGTGACCAATGGGCATGTGAGATCCGACCTTTTTAAATAAAACTGATGATAAGCAAATGTGCTGGTTTGAAAACCTGCATCCCGTTCAACCCTATTGACAGGTGCATTTTGGAAGCTTCCCTTTTCTGTGATGCCTTGATGTTTTCAAACAAGAATAATTTGATATTCTTGACCAACTGTGCATTGACAGTGAAAAGCAAGTCCTACCGAGCTTTTTCTTCCGTACTATATAACATGACTGTGTTTCTTTGTTTTATTTATTAATACATGCTTCAGGGAGTTGTAGGTCAAATATTGTTAGTGATGCTGCTAAAACGCTGATTAATTTTTACTCCGATTAATTAGATGTTCCATGACATTAGTGCTTTCTAGCCCGACCACCCAGCCTCAATAATTACTCCATTTATAACTGTAAAATAGTACGCAGGAGGTTGTGCACTTGAAAATCTCTGTGTTACGTATTTCACTGGTACTTTCTGTTACATTCGGATTCTATCTGGTAATATATATCTAAAATCCAATAGACTCTTTCTTGAAAATTCACAAAAACTCAAACATCCGATCTTACCTGACAAGAAATAAATATAGAAAATGTTTACAGTGATTTTATTGTTTAAAGCGTTTTCACAAGCCCAGAAACTTCAAAAGAAATAGTTAGATTGCTAAGTACAATGTCATTATGGGGAAATTAGTTTATTCTGACATTAAAGATTGCCATCATTATTTTCCATTCTCTTTTCTTCAAATCCACTTAAGGGTGCAGTCCCAAAGGGAAATGCGACCAAGGAGTACATGGAGAGTTTACAGCTGAAGCCTGGTGAGGTTATCTACAAGTGTCCCAAGTGCTGCAGCATCAAGCCTGAGAGGGCACACCACTGCAGGTCAGTTTACATGATTCTGCTGGATTTATACATAATCAAACGGTGATGTGTTCTTTACAACATTGTTCATCATCTAAACTGTGCATTTGTTTGTGTGGGCAGACCTAATGTAAATGGGAGCAGTATAGTTGATGACATTAGCATAATCAGTTTGTCACACATTAACATCTTCTCTCTCCTGGTGGCAGTATTTGTAAAAGATGCATCAAGAAGATGGATCACCACTGTCCCTGGGTCAATAACTGTGTGGGAGAAAAGAATCAGAGGTTCTTTGTACTTTTCACTGTAAGTACACACAACGACTCATAGTGTATTTCATTTTTCACAAGGAATGTTGAAAGTAATAGAAATGCACATTTCACACATTTGTGTCAATTCCTCTCTGTCAAATCAAGTTTATTAAAATCAACGGATAACATGTACACCGAAGGTGAACTACATATACTCAGCAGTCCTTGTCTCATTTCCTTCTCCCCACTAATAGGGACACTGAACTTAAATTAGATGGCCTTTGATAGTTATGTCAATTAATATCACCTCTGTCGTACAACCCACAACAACAATATGACCAACATCTTTGAGTACAGACTGTTCACAAGGCTAATGTTTTACAAGGGCTTTTAAAAACCGCTCATGTGTTAAGTTACTCAGTATACACATTTGTCTGGACCAATTATTGTTGTATTTTCGAATTGGTGACCCTAAATCTGCTTGAATGATTGATTTTCTTTATGCGTCAGCCCTGTGAGGAATTTACGACTTTTCTACCCCCCATTAACCTTAATCACGATAAGCAGTTACAAATGATTAGAAGGACAGGCAGGGTTTAGTGTCTTATGAAAGTTAACTACCAGGAATATCAGGGTTCACCTCAGATAGTTTTAAATTAGTGCCAGTGATAAACCAATAAGCACTGGAAATTCTGGTTTGATAAAGCTAAGCACCCAATTCAGATTGAGTTTAGAACAGAACACTGTCCATCACATATTTCGAGTGCCAAATCTGCAACCTTACAACATATCGGAAAACAATGGCTTTTGTCTAATGTCCAAGAAAATGGAACATTTGTATGGGACTCTGTGGCAATATCTTTTCATGGATGCGGCATGAGCTCTGCATACTGGGAAGTTACTTAAGCACAAAAACACATAGGCCTACATAGAATGTCCATGCACAGTGACTTATGACTCTGATGACAGTATGAGCACAAAGTATTGCTTCATATGCTGACATGAATGTTTTGCTTGTCACACATGTTATGACATATTTCAGTTTCTCTCTACAGATAGCTTTAAGTTTTTTGGGAGATTAACAGTAATAAAAAACGATTTTAAGGTTTTATGCCACATGTTAATTAGTGAAACTAACTTTCTGAAAATATTTTCTAATAATCCCCCCCTTTCTTCTTTTTTTGCTGCAGATGTACATATCCTTGATTTCTGTCCATGCCCTGACTCTCAGTGGGATGCACTTTGTCACCTGTATTAAAGCTCAGTGGAATGGTAAGGCTTCTGTCTCAACACTGACGGTGCAGCAACTATTAGAGGACAAACACAGAAAGTCAGATACGTGTAGTTTGTCAGACAAAATAGCAGCTATTTATAGAAAACATTGAATATGCTAGAGAATCAGAGAAGAAGTGGGAATATTTTTATTTTGTTATGAGTATGTTTATTCTTCGTAAATCACTGTGAAATTAGGAAATAAAGATATTATTACGTTTTTCTTGAATAGGCAGAGATTTAATGAGCCTTTAGCACCACTGACCTTAGCACCAACGCCTAGCTTTTCAATGTCAATCTATTAATGTGAACATCTTGGATCAGATGCAAAACTAAAGCACCACTATGGGTAAACATCTATGGGTCAAGTGGCAGCACTTTGTTAGACATCTGCAGATTTGTATTGAATACCAGTGTTGCTAGCTGGTAGCCATAGCTAAATATCAATGATCAGCTGCTGTCAGTTTCTTTGTCTGCAGTAGAATTAGAGTATGTTAGAGAAGTACACGTATTTTTCTTTATGGAAGTTTCATTTCATCATGGTACCAGTTCCAAGTATAAGGTAGCAGCAAAGATTGGCTGTCTTTGTCAATATTTAGCTCAAGCCCTTATCTTTATCATTACATCAAATTTAAGCGATAGAATGCAGTCTTATACTGTGTTTGCGGCCATCAAAAATTCCAAACCCTTCATACCCTTCTGCCCCACTGAAAAATACTTAGAGGAACATGAGGAAAACATAGCTTAAACCACTAGAAACAAGGAGACTGCATGTATAGTCCCCTTGCATAATAGAGTAGAGGAACGTGTCCAGTTCTTCTGATTAGATTAGGAGTATTACATTAAATTATTTTATTTCGTAATTGAATATCATATTTACATTTTTGAATTTCAAGTCCCAAACGGTCATATCTTAATCACGACTGGCCTTCAGATTTTGGCATATACATAGTGTGTTGAGTCACTTTTGAACTACAAAGTGTGAGTCTATACATTTACAATGAAGTATCAACATTAACAACAGAATTGATGCTTTTCATTAAATGATAGTCAAGTAATTCAGTTGCAGGTCATAAACATGTTTAAGTATGCATTTCTCTTAAAACGGGCTGTACGGTCTTTGTTAGACTTATTTTAAGTATTTTTTAGGGCGTCAAAGTTACAATCAGTCTCTGGAAACAATGCATGGTTTTAATTGGTCTTTCAGTTGTTTCATAGCAAAAATACTAATTCTTCCTTTTCTCCTCTCTCTGGGTGACCAGAGTGCAGTGACTTCTCTCCAGGTGTATCTGTGCTGCTGCTGATTTTCCTCTGTCTCGAAGCCATCCTTTTCCTCACTTTCACAGCTGTGATGTTTGGCACACAGATCCACTCCATCTGCAATGACGAAACGGTCAGTATCCCCTTGTAACCGCTACCTTTTGTTTTTCTCTAGACCCTGTCTGCGTTTCCGGTGGTCAATATTAACTTAGGACTTGAAAGAACAAATGAGAAGTGATGTCAAGTCTTCACACATTTTCAGTTACGTATAGTACGTAAATAGTGTCCTGGTTTGTTTGCATTTTCTTTTTTTCTTTTTTTCTTTTAGACGTGTAAACAAAATTATCAGTGTTGATACCTTTAGGACTCTTTGCTGGTTTAATTTGTGTATATGAGCAAAAAAAAACAGTATCATAAGGAATCTATTTTTTAAAGATGTTTTTCTTTATTGTGTTGCAGGAGATTGAACGTCTTAAAAATGAGAAGCCTACGTGGGAGCGTCATATGAGATGGGACGGAATGAAAGCTGTATTTGGTGGCCCGCCCTCAGTGCTGTGGTGCAATCCATTTACAGGCCTGCGTCTGAGGCGCCTCTTGCTGT
Source organism: Lophius americanus (assembly GCA_037951165.1). Taxonomy (NCBI): domain Eukaryota; kingdom Metazoa; phylum Chordata; class Actinopteri; order Lophiiformes; family Lophiidae; genus Lophius; species Lophius americanus. The sequence goes on along the minus strand of JBBDHG010000014.1, from coordinate 13,862,288 downwards.
TGACCCAAGGTCGCCGCACAGGGTCTGAGTTTTCTGTCTGAGAGGAGGGTAGACTGGTGCAGTGCACCAACACATGACTGGCTCTAAAGCAAAAAAATTTTTAATCCCTCCTTAGCCGGAGATGAAATCTACCCTTGGTCTCTGATGGTATCCACCATGTGTGGGTGACAGGGGGAGAATGGTGTCACAGTTGGACCTAAGTGCATCACAACACCAATTCAAAGTTTGTATACTTCCACTCATGCAGATGCAGACCCAACGCGTTGGGACTGCGCAGGTAGGCTGAACAACTGGAATAGTTTTTACAACATGAGCAGGTTTTAGGTTTGTTGGTGTGTTTTACTGTAAAGCATGCAGTATGTATCTCAAGTGAGACTTTTATTCCATGTGAGGCCGTCCATGGTGCCGTTTGAACTCTGCTTTTGCACCATCAGTACACAACTTCTGCCGTTTTGTTTTGCTATGCACATGAGATTCAAGAACAAAGAGCAAATTAGTTTCATTGAGACAGAATCAGCAACATATTTTTACTCATCATTGGACCCAGACATATGGAATTCAGTGTGGAAATTGGTGAAACTGCTCCGTTTGATCCAGACAAAGGGATCACAAACAAGGTCACATGCACTACTTACATGGCACTTGAGGATAGGTCTAGATCGGGTATTGAGTGGACACAAGTTAATATCCTGATTTGATTTACAACTTAACAGTTAAACCAATGTGCAACTAAACCAGGAACTGAAGCCCCGATAAGTTTCTAATGCAGCAGGCCCCCAGGCAATTCTTTTTCAAGAAGAGAGTGGTATTTCTTATCCTATCGTCCCCGTATTCATGTTTTAGCTGCTTTTGTTGAATTTTTAATTTCCCTTTTTTTTTTTTTTTTTTTAATCAGCTGCTGAAGGGTTTTTTTCTATTACCACAGCGATCTTTCCTCACAGTTTGTCCATGATGACACCAGGGATATGACTACTGTTACTTTGGCGTATAAATAAGGTATTAAAAAAATACAGATTTTTTTTAATGCATCCATATATTTAGCATTCCACTACCCTTACATGCTGCTTAACATCTTATCCCCAAAAACCACCAGAGCACTGTTGGACCTATTTGGGTTCTCATTATGAATGGATTCAGGTTGAACAACTTCAGCTGCTGAAAGAATGAATTTTCTTAAGTTTGAATATTAATATACATTTATCTTCTCTGAAAAACTTGAGGCAACTTCTGTGTATAGTTTGAACCAACATACGTAACAGCTATATAACACTTCATAAAATTGTATTTATGAGAAAAAAAATTTAAATCCCCAAACAGGGTCATTTTTGAGATATACTTGCTCTGCTTGCTCATTGGCCGCCATGTTGTGCCACAGTTTGAAAAAGAGGGACTTGATAGACTATAGTCTCCTTAAAATACTAGCACAGGCTCCTTCCTTTGACTTGTTGCAAGCTCATTTTATCCAAAGAGCCAGGCCCCATTGTGGGGTCAGAGGAACTGCCTCGCTGAACTTGGTTATGGTCCTAGATTGCCTGTACTCGTTTTAATACAAAGTCTTTGGGATCTCAGCAAAGGCCTACACCTCTCACAAAATGTTAGACCAGTAATATATCTAGTGGCAGGATAGTTGTATATACTCTCACAATGTTACTAGAAGATTTATCCATGCCTTTAAATTCACACTGTTAAGTGTATTCATCAACTCGAGAAGTTTTTGTCCCTATTGCCATATTTATTGAACAGGTTTTTTCATTATGTGACAGCTCTCGTTTTCATGTTATCAATGGGCATGTTTGCACTGGATGATGAGGGCCTTCTAAATAGAGAATCAGTCCTGATAGGTGGGCTGGCATTGTCCAAGTATTAACAAATCTACATCCTCAAGGTTTCATTTGATCATGTGCTGGACAATATCCTGCTGTTAAAAGAAGTTCTCATCTGTGGCTGTAAGGAGAAGGAACTCCTCCACTGTTTACACTTATAATATTTGTCAATCTATCGCGATGAGGTTTTTAAGAAACATGCAGTCTTTAGAATGTAAAACTTAGCTGTTTTGGCACAAAGTGACAAATCATTGAAAGCTTACTTTTATCAGGGGATTTTATTATTGCTGGCCTCTCTTGTATTTTGCTGGACAGTTTCAAGTCAGCCACAGTTTATTGACTGAACGTTGGGAGAAAATTATTTTTCCTTGATGTTCGTTATTCACTTTCCTGCTTAATTCATGAGGTGCAAAAGGAGGAGTCACATGCCATGTGTATAAAAATCATTAACATGTTGTAATGTATGTGCACAATACATACAATACAATTTTAGGATCATTTTTAGTGTAGCACATGCACAAATGTGTGATTATTAAGTTACAGCTTATTTGCAGGTATTGGTAGGAATAATTATAGCCACAGCCAATAAGCTTGGATACAAATAAACTGAAAATGTCTAGAAGTAAATAATTGAGAAAAAAAATATCACGGTAACTGTGGGTGGACTAACTTACTATACTGCTAAAAGTTAAGTTATATTAGTCAGACGGTGAAGAATCTTCTTTGACTTTGTGTTTCAGCTAATCCCTTTCAGAGTTTCCACTCATAGGTCAGTACCCTGCTGGCTAACTGTGACAGTGAGGGTATTTGTGAACCTGGGCCCCAACAGATCTGGTTCTGAGATCAGTTTTGTGTTTCTGCATATGGATCTTGCATACGTTTTACGCCGGATGACCTTCCTGACACAACCCTCTCCATTTATCCTATTTACCTTGGAACAGCACTTAATGTGGTACACTGACTTGTGACCACTATGATTGAAGAATATCAGTACTTATTATGGATCGACATACGTTGACTGACTTGACTGACTTAAAGTATTTGGTGTTGACAAGTAGAGTTTTGGCAGTAACTTATGTTTGGTAGATGTATTTTACAGTAGGGGAGTCCTCTTTTGTGACCAGCCTCAGATGCATTAATCATAATGTCTTATAGTGGGATTCTGTTTTGATTGCGTGGTTTAATATTCAGGCTCCGCAATCGAATCAAGGAATGGTCATTTTAAAGGGTTGCACCAGTCATTGTAATTTCATCACTCTGTGCCGTATGACTTAATACTACCATCATTCCAAAGACAAAACTGTAAACCAAGAAACACTCATGTTGAAGGTAGGACGAAAAACATGTAGTGAAGTATGGATGTTTAACAAATTGATATTTGATCACGGACTTATAATATTGCCATGAACAGATGAGAAAGGGTTTGTTTCCTCCTCCTGAGAATGTCTCCTCAAGAATAAAAGTCCCTCAGCTTTCTAAACAAATCAAGATTACCAATAACAATATAGAAATGGAATGGTTTTTTTTTTTTTATTTGTATCATAATCTTATAATGTCTTATATCTTTAATGTCGTTCTTTTACATAATAAAGCTGATTAAGTTAAATTTATGACTTTTCTTTGCTCCTGGGATTTGATTCTGGATAATGGATAATGTTGTCTGCAGATGTGGAAGGAACAAATAAGAAGTCATAGTTTTGCGAATGTGTCAGGTTGGACATACATAAGAATGTCAGTCGAAGTCTCAGTGTACTGGTGGTGAATTCTATACGGTGTTAATAAAGTCTATCTAATTAAAAAAAGCTTCGGTAAAGAAATTAATAATTTTCAAATCCAGATATTCTGCAGTACGGAAGAGGATTATGGCCAAATATGACTTCGAGAAGAAAATAAATTGGATTCTGATACACATATAAGTATTCTGAGATTATGATTTGACTCTGCCAGTCACAGAAACTCTTCCAGAGTTACTTTCCAAAGCTAGGTGCAGCATTCAGATACTCATAAGCCTATAAGTAAGTGTGGCCTCCGTATAAGCCTATACGGAGAGTGAGTAGGCCTCTTCAAATTCTGAAGAATGTTGCACTCAGATTGATTTACATCAGTTTTGCTGCTCACAGCAATACCAGCAATGCCAGAATCAGATTTTTTAATCAAACTCTACTTCAGACTCTTCCAGTAACGAAGACATTTTAGCACATAACAATGAAGTGTCAGAATTTTAAAGAGGATTTGTAGAAGACTTGGTCTGTTCAGAAGGAAGAACCAGTTGGACTTGGATCAAGTGCTGGCTTTTGTCCAACACTAGATCATGACCACTGGACCGTTGGCTACATTTTCATGCAGTTCAACAGGGATTTGTGGTGTCACAAGATACAATAAGATGCATCATTAAATGGTTAGATCTACAAGATTTTGAACTACAACAAATATGGTGCTTGAGAAGGCGTAAGTGTAGCTGCAGAGGGCCAAATGCGCTTTGGCACATGGATGGCTTAGATAAGTCAAAACCCTATGCCATTGCTATTAATGGCTGCATAAATGGTTTTATCCGCTATGTGCTATCAATGGAAGCCTATACCACAAACAATGATCCTAAAGTTACCTGAGTTTACATAGCTGTTAGTAATCAACTAACAGCTATGTTAACTATGGTTAATATGAAACCTGAGTATACCTTCATCAGACAAAGCTAACTCCTGTTGCGACCATCCAATTAAAACAGAAGGGAAACTTATTACCGGCTGGGTCACCTAGGTGAGGATGTCCTATGATCAAAGGCCGAAACACCTGATGGCCCTCGGTTCATCACTCAAGATGTGGCTTACTTAAAATCTTAGTAGATGATATGTTCCGGATGAACTAATCTAACTTGAACAAAGACCTTCCTGCTGTCAAACATGATAAACCAAATTAAAAAGCAAAAATATAATTTCATTATATTCTTCAGTGTTCTCCCATCTAATCAGCATGAAAAGGCCTGAGGTTACCTGTTAGAAGGTTTGTGGTGTGTATTCTGTGTTTGGCTGCTTCCCTCTCAGCTGGACTATTTTCTCTAAAAGGCAATACTAAAGTGCTTATCAGAGGTCCTTAAGACAAATAACCCACCATTCCTTGCAATTTTGCATAAACAGCTCAAACTTGAGGAACTCTGAACAGTGAATTGTTGTAATAATGGTTGTCGGACACTAAAATGTGCCCATTATTCAGACTTTGCTTTCAAGAATGGACTTAAATTCTGATTGGAAATCTGTGAAGTTCTTATAACCGTCAGATAAGTACATAATCTTCACATACGTGTGCCCAATTGGCCTCCCTGTAGGATGTGTCACGTTCACATCATAATCTACATAGATGCAGTCTGTAACTGCAAGATCAGATCCAGTGTTTGACTGCAAAAAAGTCTTAAGTTTATTTTTATCTAGCTCTCTGATGGATCTTTTCAGATGATATTCCACATCCTTTTGTTTTGGAGTCAAACCACTTGACAAGTTCAGCAGTTCACAGAGATGTTTTGCGGTAGGTTTCAGGCTAAACAACTTAGTAGTTAGCTCCTCTGGATTCATTGGGTGATTAGGAAGGTTGACCTCTCTCCAGTTCATAGTTACAAACATGGGCTTTTGTTCTTTGTTTGTTTAAATTCTTTCTTTGCTATGTCATCAAGTATTGTAGGAATATTCTCACTGGCGATACTCCTTCTACATCAAGGAAGCAGATTGCAAATTTGTTTGGCAAATATTGAACGTTTCGAAAACCTTTCAAAATTATACCGCCAATATCCTTCCATGTTTCAGCAGGAAAATCACAGCAAATGAAGAGAACTTTCACCATTGTACCAAGTGTGCATGGATCACAGGATTCATGCCAGAAGCAGCTGAGAACATCACTCAGAACCGCAGACCCCACTGCCTCCTTCTTTGTGGTCTGGGAGGATATGTCTTACACTCAATGCTTTGTTCAAAATCTCTGCAGAAGAAGTAATGATGTATTGTGAAGTGTTACCATGATGTATGGTGATGACGATCACATCCTCCGGATGAGCTGGATGGTGGGTATAGGGAGGCTCTCGTGGATCAATGAGTTATCCGTGTCTTCTTCAACATCGAACATCGAACATGACACCAAAGGTTATTTCAGAAACAGGAGACGCATCCAAAGCAGGCTCAACTACAACACAACCTTCCATGACATCTCCCACTGCTGTATTGATTTAATTGAGCAAAGGACAAATTAGTGCGCCATTGCTGTCGATTGTGAATGATTGTCAGGAACAGAGACTTTTCTTCATCTTCTGTCCTGTGCTTCATGTAAACAAGTCAAAGGGTGGAGGAATATGTTCTATACAAACAGTAGCTAGTGCAATGATCAGACAGTGACCCAGCAGCACTGCTCTCCTGATCTGGAAACTTTATTCATCAACTGCAAGCCCTTTTACTCAACGCCTGAGTTCTCTTCATTCATTCTGGTCGTTGTTTACATCCCAAAACGGGCCAACGAGCATTCGCCAACCAAGTACTGACTGTGGAGCAGTCTAACCCGGACTCCCCTGTTATTGTACTTGGAGACTTTAACGAGAGAAAACTCCCCAAAATACTGGCAGTTTATGAAATCTCTGACAGGAGAGGGAAACGTTCTGGCCCACTGCTCAACCAGTGTGAGCGACGCCTACCACGCAGTCCCCAGAGCTACACGGTACACGCTTAAGAAGCCATGTTCTACCAGATCCCCACATACAGGCAGACATTAAAGTTGTCCAAACCTGTTGTGAGGACATCCAATATGTGAATCAGTGAGACCGTGGGGGATCTACAGGCGTGCTTGGAGACCACTTACTTTTCAGGACTGTACCAACAGTCTGGATGAGTACAGGGAGACTGTGTTTGCATACTTCTGTGAGGACTGTTGTATACCATCACGCACCATGGTGAGCTATTACAACGACAAACTACGGTGACTGACAAGGGCAAACGCACTGCAACCATCTATTTGACAACATGCGCATGCTGCAAATTAAGAAAACATCTTCATCAATTTCACAACTCAGTCACAACACGTTAAGAAAAACGATCTGCAGAAACCACAAGACAACTAAAGTGTTTATGAATGACAGTCAAAGAGGATGCATTCACGGACCCACTTTTGTATTACTTCATTTAGTGAATAGAACAGATATAATGCACAAACTTTTCATGATATTTTGATAAGATGTGGTAGATTCGCTTAACTTGCGGGTCATGCAGTCATGGGACTAAGAATAGAAATGTATTCAACGTTGCGAAAACAACAAATAAAGTTATTATTGACCATAACATGCACAGTACCCAAAGGTACAGTAAACAATGTGCATTGTACTTGCTGAAAACTCTTAACCAGCCTTTTTTAATAGCTTTTGTTTGTGACATGCTGACCGTTGTTTACACGTTGCCATGACGAAAACTGAAGTATAATACACCTTTATTGCAGATTGTTCTTAATGTGTTGTGGCTTTTGCAGCATGCCTGTGTTTTGAAATTGATGTAGATGTTTTTTTCTTTATTTCATTTGCTAGTACAGCAGTAAAAAAAAAAAAAATCTTAATAAACTGGAAATCTGATCTAGCTCCTTCACAAAGAGACCCTCATTGTTTAAAAGGGTCAGGGGAGCCTTTATAGATAAGCCTTACTTCACCTCAAATACGATGGTTGATATCTAATTAATGTTTTTCATGTCACTTTGACTTTATTTTAGGTGAGTGAAGGAAGAAGCTTCGACCGATCTAAGCATTAACATCTGGCAAGTCAGGAGCTGTGACCTTAAACAGGAGGCGGCCTTGCCCTCTGTTGGTAGTTCCCAGCAGAAGTCCCTTAGATCGTCGCTCCCCAACCACAGAGCCAAGGACCCAGTCGGCGTGTGCACGGACGGAGCTGCTGCCATGACTGCCGGGGTGTCTGGTTTTACTACTCCGGTTAAGGAGGTTGTGCAGGAATGTGAGTCCACGCACTGCGTCATGCATAGAGAGATGTTGGCCTGAAGAAAAATGTCACCTGAACATAACAGCGTATTGAAAGATGTCATTAAAAATATCAACCACATCAAAGTACACGACCATAACTCACAGAATTGCAAAAATGCAAAACTTGCATACCTGTGTGATGTGTTCAACCTGTTCAATGAAATCTATCCGTGACTTCATGGGAGAATGACACATGTGTTGAAGTTGGAAGATAAAGTGGCTGCATTCGAAGCCAAACCGGAACTCTGAGAACGGCAAGTGAACGGAGGAATATTTGACATGTTTCAAATAACAGCAGGGATTTTGGAAGAGACTGAGCCTTCCTTCTCCCAGCTGGTTCGGGATCATATGTCTTTGCTTTCAAAAGGGTTGGAGTCTTACTTGTTAGTGTGCAGGAAGAAAATCTACTGCTTGAGAATGCAAAGGTTGGGGACCGTTGCCTTAAGTGTCATCTAGCATTCAGGTTGTTCTCTGGTTTAGTGGGCAATTTACTTGTTGCGTAGTTTTAGTTTTTTTTATCTTTTCCGATTCCTTCTTATCAAGGATGCTATAGTTTGTTAGTTTTTTGTTAAGCTAATGGCTAATCCCATCTTTGTCTTTTAAATCCACGGGTCCGGATCTGTCCGCCGGTCTATTAAACCTGCAGGTCGCGCATCCATCTACTATAGTCTACTAAATGGACCGAACATAACTATCCATTCTGGAAAAAACCAGGAGAATGCTGCTCCCATCAGGAGGGTAAGCACAGGATCACGGGTCCGGGTTGGAGACAACAGCGACGGATGTACGTTCTACCCACGGTCAGTACGGTAAATTATTTACCTCTTCTCTCAGTCTGGGAAAACCTCAAGTCATAGTACCGGTGCTATAATGTTTGGTTACAGTAAGTTAACAGTATAAACAGCCAGAATCATTATCGCAATTTACAAATCATTTATTAGTTTTGAAAAATTAAATGTATTATTATTATTATTATTATTAATAGCTGAATAAGCTATCAGTTTTAACTAAAGTAGGTATTTTTCAGTCCTTTACATGAAAAGTACCTTATTGCCTAATTGTAATGGGTTAATAAATCAGGCAGTTTGATTCAATTAACTTTCCAAATGAGTCGTCCACGCTGTGGTCACTGTGGAAGTGGTGACAAGCAAAACAGAACACAGCATCCCCTTTTTTCCAAATATTCCAGTCAGTAATACTTGGTAGTAATACGTGGAAGAAGCTTAATTTTTCCAATAATTTTTGAATGGAAAAAATTGCTCGGCTGCTGTTTGCTGGTTTCAGTTGAAATTGCATGTTTTAAAAAACGCCTTCTGGCCGTTACTTCTAGAAATAGCTACCGACCCTTGAACTCGCGCAAATCAAAGGTCTCACGTCCCACGTAGGTCACCTGACATTAATGTTAAAATATGAATTTATTACAAAGTCAAACATTGCAGAAATCAATTTGTTTCTTATACTCGTTTTATGGTATAGATTTACGTAAAACATTTCTACATGGAACATTTAATTGGACTCATTGTAGACTCAATGTAGTGACGTATTTCAATAGCTAGGGGGTGAGGGGGTCTTAAATGCCTCCTGCAAACCCTGCATATGCTTACTGTGTTCAATTACTTCCGCTTTGAGGAGATTTTGGTAGTGATGGGATCAGATGTTTGTTGAAATGGTTTATGTATTGGAAGGCATTATGTATTTTTCTTTTTTCAGGTTTCTTTACCTTCATTCACTGTTTTCCATTGGCTGCAGACTATGAGCAAGTGCCTTCATCCATTCATCCTCCTCTTGCAAACATGTAGGTTACTTAAGGTGGCCTCTAAAAACATTAAAGGCATAGTTTGGACTCTTTTTGTGGATGTTAATGACTCTTTTCTTAGATAACAAAACATAACAATTCTTAGTATTATTTGATTATACCAAAATAAAAATAAAGTTTAAGCATTATATAAATATTATATTTCTTCCGATAGCTCCCGTAAAATCCTTCAGAGGGAACTTTCAAGGAAATCCTGGGATCATCTGAAAATTGGTTATCCTACAATCCATAAATACAAAACACGCCTTGAGCTGTCATGAAATATTACAGTTTATTGCCTTATAACAAGAAATCCAAAGTCTTATTTTATGTATTTTCACAATTTTTGAAACAATTTGTTAAATTAAGGGCTTTTTGTGGTTATACCCTTGCTGCCAGGGATAATAGGGTGGGCCTAGTTTTAGCCTTGTTAATGTTATTCCGTTTTGTTAGATCTCTCTACATGTTAATTCATTTTTTTCAGTAACTTCAGTGCACTGTAATTACACTGCTGAACTTCTCTTTCTGTCCTCTCTCCACTTCATGTAGGTGTATTCTATACAAACATCCGGCCATCTTGGCAAAGAAGCATGTTGAGAGAAAGGTCATCCAGCCGAGTGTGGAAAAGGCCCCTGGCAGAACGGCTGCGGATAAAGATAATTCCCACACTGGCTCTGTTAACGGACGGAAAAACAAATGACTATGTGGTTGGATTCACTGAACTGGGAAACAGACAAGTTTCCCAAAGAGATGCTTGAATGGAGACCCGGCTGTGCAGACCTTATCAACTACAGGTGAGAGCGCATACTCACAGTCGTGTTCTGATAAGAACTACAAATTCTTCATGGTTCTAACTTTGTACTCTTTCCCACTGTTTTAGCCAAAAAGTTCTTACAGGTAGAGAAGAAAAGAGTCAGTTCAAGCTTACAACTCAGACTCTGATTCTGGAGACGTCTGAGACGCTGTCATCATCTAGCAGACAACTACCTTCAATTTAAATTCATCCCTTCTATCAGTGACAAACGCTTTTTTTTTAAATGTTCATACTTTAATGTCCCATTCAAAGGATTTAGGTAGTTATTTCATGCATTATCTTTTAACCCTGCGAGTCTTTTGTTCAAAAGGAATATTACATGTGAGGAAATGATTGCCAAGCTCAAGTTTTGCATTAGCATTCATTTTAACTGATGCGGACTTAAAGTCTTGTGATTTTGCAAAGCTCCTGTAGAAAAATACTTTTGAGAGGTGATTTTGAAACAATCCAAATTTATGGTTGAGTACTTTTGTAGTTGGTTGAATTCTAAAATGCCGACAGTATGCCTTGCGACCGACTCATGTAAGAGGGTTGTTAGTTCAAACCTCTCGTTATCTATTTATGGAGTTTGCAAGTTCTCTTTGTACCTTCATAGGCGTCTTCCCATTCGCCAAAGATGTGCAGAGTAAATTCAATCGCAAAGCCAAATTTCCCATGCCAATCATCTGATGGCTTTGTCGGAGGAGCCGATGGGTGTGTACTTTTAGTTTATTACATTGAAATGACACAGCTGCAACAATAAATGAAAACACCCGTGAGTGGAAAGGAATTTTCTCAACTCATTGGTAACCAGAGTGACAAAAAACCTTTTAAATGCTATGAAAAGTTCCTTATTCAGCTTTATCCTTAATTTTTAATTCATGAAACATAAATGTTCTGTTTTTCTTTTGTTGCCAAGTATAAGTTTAAACCCATTTAATGCTAATGACTTAATAACAGTTCTTGAATTACAATTATCCAGTTATGACTACACGTTTCTAGCAGTTTACAAAAGCATTTTTATTGATTGTTGTAAAACATATTAAGTCATGTTACTTGTTTTATAAATGTTGTTGAATTGCAAATAAGAAAAAAATCTGTGCTCCTAATTAATAGAAGAATAAACGCTGTGCTGATTAAATAAAGGAAAAAAACAGCCAAATGTAACATTATAAATCTCTGACAAGCAGCCGCGTTTGAACAATGATTTCGGAAATAACTTTGGTCTATTTGAATATATTCTCCATCATTTTCCACAAAATTAATTAAACAGTACCGGTAATCTTTTTACAGACTGTCTAATCGACATTCAGTCAAAGTACTCATGGAAAAGAGCTTTTAATCTTAATGAGAGCTTCACATGGATAAATAAAGGATGCACACTCATTAGTCATTACATTAAAACCACCTGTCTGACATGTAGTTGAATAGGGAAAAAATTCGATAGCATTGCTATAGCGCAACCGTTTTCCACTCAACATAGCAATATTCATTCAACAGACCTTTTTGTTATTATATGTATTTATATTTAAGAATTACGATTTGTAACAATGAGGCCGACAGAGTTCAATCCAATTTCAACCCCTGGTAAACAAAAATTATTTCAAAAAATTATTTCAAAATTTCAAAATGTAACATATGGCTCATGAGTGCGGATCTCATGTTTATCACGGGTCTGTGAATTGAATATGGTCTTTCATTAGTGTTTTCCACCGTGAGCGAACTTGTCCTCTAATTATGTTGGGAAACCGGCGATTTGTATCTTGTTTACTATTAACTTGAACAGGTTAACAATTTCAATACCCATCCAAACTACCAAGCATATGCAAATATATTTAAACTTCCCCAATCGCTCCATAATTGTCTAGTCTCTAAAAAAATATTTTTAATATAAATATATTTATATCCATTTTTCACATTCTTTTTTTATCATTTGTGACACTTTTTCTGTTGATTTTTTTTTGTATTGTTTCTATTGAATGTTTTTGTATCTGTTGATCAATGAATAAACATTTTCGGTGGCATCTCCATGTCTATATCTACATGATGGCTGTTGATTTTTTTTTTTTTTTTAACAAATATTATTAACAAATACTATCATACAATAGCTCACAGAGAATAATAGTCAAGTCTTGACGCAATACATAATTACAATAAATAAAAACAAAATAATAAAGTAACAATAACAAAAAATAAAAGAAAGGAAAAACAAATTTAATAAATTGTAAATCAAATTTGTCACATAAGGTTTCAGTTTTTACTGCTTATAAATTTATGCAAAAATTCAGAATGTGTACATAGTACTTAACATGAGACAGGAATACAGTAAAGTTGGGTTTTTGCCTTAGAAATTTGGTGGTATGGATGTGGAATTTAGCTAGTAAAGAGAATAGGTTGATAATGTACACTTTGTAGAAAAGTTATCTGAAGTCTGAACAAATAAGATACTTCTGCCCGATTTGAATTGGGTATGTAATTTTCTGTTTAAAAAAAGATTAGGGTCATTCCAAAATGTCTGACTAATAGGACATTCCCAAAAGAGGTGAGTAAGTGTTTCATCAAACTGGTGGCAAATAGAACATAGAGGGTCTACATTTATCTTGTACTTTGCAGTTGCTGAGTTTACCGAATAACATCTGAGTAATATTTTAAGAGACAACTCTCGAACCCTGATTGTCACAAAAAGAGATCTGGGTGAAAACCATGCTTTCTTCCAATCTATATCAGAATAAAAATGATTCCAAAAAAACACTGAAGCAGGCTTACAAATCATATCTCTTTGAATCAACCAGCTTATACACTCATTATTTGTTTTCCTACTCAAGAATGGTTCTGAAGCAGGCCTTTTATCAAGAGGCCTTGATAAAACTCACACCCATTATTGTGAGGTCTTTTTGGCATCTGGGGCCCAAACACACTCATGGGTCACATTATGAGTTGTTGCGATGGAATTCACTGGAGTTGGATCAGTCTGTGATTTCAGTTTTTCACTTTGATTTTTTTTTAAGAATCAAGCCCTTAATCGTTTGATGATTTTGATTTCCATTTATTCATTCTTGCTTAATTTACTTCCAAATTAACTACGCAAATTATATCGATAAAAATTATCAACTTGAATGTTTCTTTCATCGAGATCCGGACTGTGATTTAAGTGTTCCCTTTATTTTTCGGAGCAGTGTATATTCCGGTTATTCCAGATGTCGTATTTTTGAGGTGGGAAATTGTTTCTCTATTCCAACGACCAGCATAAAAGCAGCTGTTTATGGAAATTGGACAGTTCTACCGGAAGTTTTTCTATATTGTAATTAACATCTCAACAAGAAATGTAAACCTTCCACCTTAGTGGCGAAGTGTCTTTGAATCCACAGATGAAGTCTCAGCAGGCGAAGGCTATTGATTCGGTGAAACGGAAGGGTGATCCATACGTCATGTGTCACGGGTATAAGCCGGAAGTATCTGAAAAACTTAACAAAACAAAAGTAACCGTGGTGGAACTCTGCATCATATAGAGGCCAACTAATGTGGATGTCACCAGACTCGGTACAGCTAATGTCAGCAGAATGGGAAGAGCGGTCAGAATCGTCATTTCGTTGGTCATCTTTTCACTGTCTCAGGTAAGTTGATAAAGGCTAACAACAAATTGAACTGTGTACGATGATTGCTAAGGGCCTCAGAGCTCAGCTCTCCAGAGACTAAGTATGTCGGCTGTAGCTACTGTTGACCAATACTTTAAGTATGTAGACAACGAACTGTTAATGTGTCCATCGGACGCAAAGTGTGGTTCAATATACAATGAAACATAGGAGTCGTGGCTCTACAGCTAAGCTAGTGTTAGCTTAAGGTTTGGTCAACTAGCATCAGCTACCGTTGGGTACAACAGGTAACAACACTGACGAGATCTTACACAACATATATCTTCCTGACACGTGATCTAGCTATCCCGTCCGGCTGTATAAATTCAGTTTTCACCGGGTTTAATTTCCTGGCCGATCACTGAGGTTGTAGCGAAATTTCTCAATACATATTGTGTATTAAGTTTTTTAGGCCCTGATAAGCACAAAGGCAAAAATTCACAACTTGATTAACCCTATCAACTTAAGTTTTCTTTCGTAAAGTGTAAATTCCCACAGCTTTTATTTTCAGTCCTATGGTAAAATAAAACAAATTTCAGGCAAATAAGTCATCTTCATATGATCATCATCATACATGACAGTCTGCAGGGCTCTGGCCAAACTCCCTGACATACACTGTTGTTGACCAAGAAACAGAGGCACCCCACTTCCACGAAGGACAAACATGCAATAGATATTGTGTGTACAGAGCAGATCAACAAAAATAAACAGCAGGGCCTTGGCAGTAGAGGCAGCCGCGATCCTGAGCTCGGTAAAGCCAGGAACCAGGACCAAGAACAACCACCATTCCTAGGAACCTGCGAGCGATAGAACACAGAGACTTCTGGCCACAAGGACTCGGGGAGGGAATAGAGTCAGTGGTGCATTTATGGGGCATGAATTGAAATGAAAAGGGGACGGTTTTAAGTCTATTCTTAAACATAGAGTGGGTGTCTGCCTCTGGAACCAACACTGAGAGCTGGCTCCAAAGGAGAGGAGCTTGATAACTGAGGGCTCTGCCTCCTGTTTTAATCTTAGAAAAATTTTGGGAACTACAAGTAATGCTACGTTTTGAGGCCGAATTATTCTATTAGGATGATATGGGACTATGAGGTCCTTGAGATGTGAGGGGCCTTGGTTGCAGAGAGCTTTATAAGCTTTATCCTGGATTTTACAGGGAATATTGTATGGCACTGCTATTTGGAAGATTGAGAAGAGAAGTGTGTCTATTCCAGAACAAATAAAAAAACCTAAGTTGTTCAGCCTTTTTGATCAGCCTTTTTGTTGGCTCCTCTACAAAAAAACATGGTCTGTTTGTGCCTGTTTATGGGTTCTAAGCAGTTCAGCAAAACAATTTCATAAGATTTTTGACATTCCTAGTACCAAATGTATTCGTTGTCATCAGCTATAACTTACCTCCTGTTTCAGTTATTACTGTCAAATGACAATCCATCAATAAAGGGATCACAAATCACTGTATTTCTAGTGCCAGTCCTATGTCCAGATAAATAGGGGGAGGGTTGCGTCAGGTGGGGGGATCCAGCATAAAACCTATGCCAGATCAATATGCGGAACAAGAAATTTATTTCTAAACCGGATCCTTTTGTGCTTTGGGTTAATAATTACCATCACCGGTACAGTTAGCCAACAGGGTACCACTGGTAACTATAGATGGAAACACATGATCCGCTGTGGCAACCATGAGGAATCCTGTTAGAATAACGTAGTATGTTTAGGATACACTTTTTTACAAGACTTACATTTCTTTTCCCTACAGATAAACTGCCAAGAGGCGATCTTGCACATAACAAATGGAGTTACGAATAGGGAGTTCTGCCTTGTCTACAATCACTCCTGGACTCCTGTTTCACAAAGCCTTGATGCTGCTGTAAGTTTAAAAAAACAACAACATTTTGGCATTCTTCTTTTCTAGTTGCATGGTAGCAGCAACACGACCAAAAAGTAATTTTTAGTTCTTATGTCTAGTTTATTTCAGGTGTTATTTTACACTAATGAAAAGTAGGTTTCTATCTGCCATAGCTTGATTTTATTTATAACCTTACGGATGTTGGTGCCTTACCACCAGATTAATGTAGTAACTTGGGTTTTCAGTTAAGAGAAAATCATGACCGTGAGTGGTGACATTACTTTGTGTTTACAATGAGACAAATCTTGCATCCCCTATGTTTCTAAAAATTATGATGGGAACATCACAGGAAATTTCGCTGCTGTCATGATTGTTAAATCCTTCATTGTCTTCACATTTTCAGTTGCAGTTTCCACTGGTGAATATGACCTCCACACTTCTGTGTAACAACTCAGGGGTCAGTCCAGATGCCGTGAAGGGAAAAGCAATGGTGGTGATGAGGGGAGAGTGTACCTACAGCCAGAAAGCTCTGGTGGCACAGGGCCTTGGCGCTACAACGTTGCTCATTGCGGCCAACATAACCTTGGTATGATACTCGCATCGAACTGTATTACCCAAAAATGGCTTTTATGACTTGAGACCATTGAGTTAAAAGCTTTTTACTTTTCAAAACTAGTTTGAGGGGCCTGGACCTGGATTATTTATGAATCACCAGTAGCGCTCCAGTTACTCTTTCTTTCACTAAAAGGATGAAATTTGATATTTTACTTAAGATTTCAGGCTTTTCAGTTGTTCACTATCTGCCTCGAAGGATGGCACACATAACCTGCTGTTTTTTGGGGGTTTTTTTGCTGTAACTGATCATAACATTAGTTGAACTACATACAGCGCATCCCGAAAGTATTGACAGCGCTTCACTTTTTCCACATTTTGTTTGGTATCATGTTACAGCCTTATTCCAAAATGGAATAAATTCATTTTTCCTCAAAATTCTACAAACAATACCCCGTAATGACAAAGTGAAAAAAGTTTGTTTGAAATTTTTGCAAATGTATTAAAAAAAAAAGAATATAAATAAAAATATAACATGCACATATGTATTCACAGCCGTTACCATGACACTCAAAATTGAGCTCAGGTGCATCCTGTTTCCGCTGATCATCCTTGAGATGTTTTTACTACTTGATTGGAGTCCATCTGTGGTAAATTCAGTCGATTGGACATGATTTGGAGAAGCATACATCTGTCTATATAAGTTCCCACAGTTAACAGTGCATGTCAGCACAAACCAACCCAGGAAGTCCAAGGAATTGTCTGTAGACCTCCGAGACAGGATTGTATCGAGGCCCAGATCTGGGGAAGGGTACAAAAACATTTCTGCAGCATTGAAGGCCCCAATGAGCAAAGTGGCCTCCATCATCCGTAAAAAGAAGAAGTTTGGAACCACCAGGATTCTTCCTAGAGCTGGCCGCCTCGCCAGACTGAGCAATCGGGGGAGAAGGGCCTACGTCAGGGAGGTGACCAAGAACCTGATTGTCACTCTGACAGAACTCCAGCGTTTCTCAGTGGAGAGAGCAGAACCCTCCAGAAGGACAACCATCTCTGCAGCACTCCGCCAAACAGGCATGTATGGTAGAGTGGCCAGACAGAAGACACTTCTCAGTAAAGGGACCATTACAGCTTCCCTGGAGTTTGCCTAAAGGCCCCTGAAGGTCTCTCCGACCAGTAGAAACAAAATTCTCTGGTCTGATGAAACAAAGAATGAACTCATTGGCATGAATGCCAAGCATTCTGGAGTAAATCACCTGGCCAATACCATCCCTACGTTGAAGCATGGTGGTGGCAGCATGATGCTGTGGGGATGTTTTTCAGCGGCATGAATTGGGAGACTAGTCAAGATCAAGGAAAGGATGAATGCAGCAATGTACAGAGACATCCTTGATGAAAACCTGGCAAAGGTTCATCTTCCAACAGGTCAACCACCCTAGGCACACAGCCAAGAAAACAAAGGAGTGGCTCTGTGAATGTCCTTGAGTGGCCCAGCCAGAGTCTAGACTTGAACCCGATTGAACATCTCTGGAGAGATCTGAACATGGCTGTGCACCGACGCCCCCCATCCAACCTGATGGAGTCCTGCAAAGAAGAATGGGAGAAACTGCCCAAAAATACGTGTGCCAAGCTTGTAGCATCATACTCAAAAAGACTTGAGGCTGTAATTGGTGCGAAAAGTTCTTCAACAAAGTATTGAGCAAAGCTTTTGAATCCTTATGTACATTATAATGTTATATTTTCGTTCTTTATTTTTAATACATTTGCAAAAATTTCAAACTAATATTTTTCACTTTGTCTGGGTATTGTGTGTAGAATTTTGAGGGAAAAAATGAATTTAATCCATTTTGGAATAAGGCTGAAACATAACAAAATGTGGAAAAAGTGAAGCGCTGTGAATCCTCTCCGGATGCACTCTACATTATGAATGTAGCATGTAAAATGCATCTGCAGAAAGCATGTATAAATCAGTGAAATACCAGCGGTATAGAGGTTTCTGTCTAAATGTGGGCTGTGGGCATTTTAAAAAAGTTATTGGATGAATTGCATATCTTTTAATTAATGATTATGATAAATCACATATAGCAATATGGACCGGGAAAATATTTTCAAATAGTTTATATATTATATATATTTTATTTTTCGTTCAATGTTCTTGTGACCTCTTATGTTTGAATCAATGTCATTGTTCACATACTTGTTTGTCATTATACTGTGCATAAAGTGACTCTTCAAAGGCAATATAAGGGATTTAGTATACTGTATAAAAGTCTAATGCATTTAATCTATAAAAAAAAGTAATGTTTTTCTGCTTGGCTCTTCAGAAAACTCCATCAGCCCCTGCCTCAGATTATGCAAAGGTCAAGATTCCTCTGGCTCTCGTGAGGTACAGGGACTTCTTGGAAGCACAGAAGGTCAGACAGTTCACACATTTCCTGCTGCAACTGCATCTGGTCTGCCGATACCAGTCTCTACAAAGATTAGTTTGACAAAGAAAATTAACATAATGCCACTTTTCTTAATAAATTTTGAATCTTTGTTTATCCACAGGTATTTGGGGAAGATATGCAGATAAAGCTTTATGCTCCACCTCATTCAAAGATTGATTCGAGCATTGCAGTCATGCTACTTATAGCCATTGCCACAGTTGCCTTGGGGAGCTACTGGAGTGGTGCATGTGAGAGGTGAGCCACTGAACTAAGGAGCTGAATCTATACATTCTTACAAAATCAAACTGAATGAGATGTTAGAATAATGTACTATTGTTAAAATGCAATACTATTGATTGACCAAATAATATTAATGCGAATACACAGCATTCACTGAAGTGTAACACATGTCATTTATGTCATTGCCAACAAGCAATATATTGCCTACCTTTCGATTGGTCTTATGTATTGCCGTGCTAGTTCATCAGATTGTATTCAACTGTACAAATTGTGCTACTTGTATCAGTGACATTGTTGGTGCCTCTGTCTTTTTTCTTCCCCACAAGTCATCACTGTTGTAAATGATTTGCCGAAAAAAGACAAGAAACTTCTTCTTTTTTTTTTGTGGCAGGGATCGACTGCTCAGTACGGAAGGTGGAGGAAAGGGAGAGGGCAAAGCAGATGGTGGGGACCTGTTCCTGTACTCGCCTTTAAAAGTTGTTTTTTTTGTTGCACTGATGTGTGGGATGCTGCTCCTCATGTACTTTTTTTACAACATCCTTGGTAAGTGGAGCTTAAAGAAGTGCTAATTTACTCCCTGCAAAGATTAAAATATCTGATGTGTAGTTTATGTTATCTGGGGTTTTTTTTCTCTTCCTCTCAGTTTACATCATTATTGTCATATTCTGCCTGGCATCTGCTTCAGCACTGTACAGCTGTCTGGATGCAATAATGGAAAAAATTGGTTGTGGCACTTTAAGGTACGAGCATCACTCTTAAGATGAAATGCACACTCACTCAATTACACACATATCCCATCAGCATTTGGTTTATTGAGTACAAGTCAAAGGTTTCGATGTTTTGAATGGTACTCTGTAAACCAGGGGTGTCCAAACTGTTTTGAAAGAGGGCCAAATTTGAGAATGTAAAATGCCCGGGGGCCACTGGTAACTTCTGACATTGTTTTAAGAATAAAAGTTAAATACAAATGCACTGTTCCATAACAATTTTATTTTTTTTGTCACAATTATAGATTTTTTTAAATGGCAATGTAACCTAATCTAAGCCACTTAGGCATGAACAAATCTAAAAAAAAAAAAATTCTGCCTTTCTTTTACATCTGGAATCAGATATCATAGAAATAAATGTGAAATACCTTAAGCTTCCATGAATTTGCAAAGATCTTAACCTCATGTTCATTTTAAACATGACTTATTATGTGTAATGCAAAACATAATTAAAACATATGGCTCTTGTCTTTCACAAGCTCTTTTTTGGAAAGTAACGTACTAAACAGCTGGAGTTATAGTCAAACCATATTCAAAGATTTAATACAATAAGTGCCAAATGTCCATGTGCATATATTTATAACTGTGCTTTTAGGTTTTCACTTTTAATAATGACAGATGATTAAATTCAGAACACTCAGAATCTCAGAATAACCAAGAAATAGGTAATTTACTGCCACTAATGAGAAGGGTGACACTGAGATTTGGACTTCAGTAGACCGGCCATGTCTGGTTTGAGGGCAGGGGTTGAGATGTGTTAAATGTCATGTAGGTGAATGTCATTTAGTCTTGACCTGAAGCGGTTCTTGTTTAAGTTCATGTCAGAAAATGTCTGCTCACACAAAAATGTCGAGCCGAATGAGCTCTTCTTTTTCTTTGCAAATTATCATATTTCTGGAAACCTGCCTTAATCCAGCTGCCGGTAAGAGTCTAAATGAGAAAGCAGCTGGTGTGTGCCGAGGCACTCGTTGTCAAACTGCATCTCCATAAGCTCCAACTGCAGATGTGGTGAAGCATCATCAGGGTCCACAGAGAAAGGAGAAGAAAAAAGGCATTATGTCCTGTTTCAATAGCTGCAAAATCGCGGAAGCATTCGAAAAGCATTTCTCTGCAGAAAGGGATGAGGGAGTGCTTGCATACCTCTTTGTTTGCACACCAATGTTGAATTTGCATGGGGTGTTATTTTAGTTGAACCACATCCTTGAAAGCCTTTCTCATCTAATTAAAGTCTTTTATTAGTTGTTTTTGCCTTTTTTCAGCTTCTCTGTCCGAAATTGGAACTTCTCAGTGAGGTCTCTCGTACTGGCTGCTGTGTGCATTACCATCGCTGTGGTATGGGGAGTCTACAGAAATGAAGAAAGGTACTGTAAGGGTGCACATTCTCACACAAAGGACAACTGTAATCCTGTCAGTTTCATTCTCACACTAAAGCATTCCTACCACAGAGGAATTGATTAGAATGTGAAGCTGGAACCATTTATTGCATTAATATTTTATGTTAACCAAACATATTCACATCACATCAACTCAACATTGCTTTTGACACTACAATATCTAAATGAATTTTACAAACATCCTACTCATCCTAAAAAACTTGAATTGCAAGTTTTTATGCCTGAATTGCAATAATAACAGTTTAATAACAAATGAGATTTCTTGTTGTTGGATTTATCTTCAGAATCTGCAATGTTTTCCAGCGCTTCATATTTTGTTTACAACATCGGTCTATCGCTGCTCCTGGTGGTTTTTCTTGGACGTGTTTCTAGAGTTTATTACTGCTGTATTGTTTCTAGGCTGCTGTAGTCTGGATTTCAATTGGAAAAGGGCCTTCTCATTCAAAAAAGGGGAGTTTACGTGGAGCGTTTCTCCTGATTTTATCCGGAATAAGAGGGCAATGGAAACCCACTTGTGTCTCCATTTATGGCAGAACATCCAAGAAATCACAGTTAAAACACACATTCCCCAACCGCCAAATTTGAGGCAGAGTGAGCATCTGTTCGCACTCAAAGATAGGTCATCCCCCACGTTTACCTCAGCTCAGACGCCGGGCCAGTGGGGGACAAGTGAGAGGAGATGAGGTAATGATTTGAATAATAACTTAAAATTATAAAGCGCTTTGTAGAGAGTTGATCCAGTTTGTGGTGAGTAGCTAGCAAAATACGGACTGCAACACGATGCCCAGGGTTAGCAGGGTACTGGCAGAGAGCACGGGAAGATCTAGGCCACTCCCAGTTGAGTGTTGCCCCACTGAGTATCCGTTTTTGGATCTATCAGGCAGCCATTCATTGTTTGAGGTGTGTGGGACCGTGTACGTGACCTAATGGTTAGGAAAAGGAGAGTAGTCGAAAAAAATTTTGCCCTCTCTGTCAAACTGTCATCAAAATAACTGGCTTGTAGTATTATTATTGGGGGCGGGCCAGTGGGTGGAGCGACTTTCTCCCAATCAGTAGATCGGTAGGTAGCCGGTTCAAGTCCCACCAGCGTGTACTTGTAATAGTGTCACTGAACAAGACACTGAAAAAACCTAGCACCCGGGCGCTTCAAAGAGGCTGCCCACTGCTCCCCCAGGGATGGATCAAATGCAGAGAATTTCACTATGTTGTACTGTTTATGGCTGTATGTGATCAATAAAGATTGTTCTACCTGCCAACGTCTGTATATGTACATAATGAGGAAATAGACTATCCTCATCCCCTCAAAATACAAGGCAGAATTTACTGAAATTCTAAATGAACTTGTTGGGCTAAAGGTGTATGTCTAATGATTGTTTTCTTCCCACTGCTTACATTTTTAGGCACATGAGGACTTCTGTGATTCATTTGTCAGTTTGCTCACATTCACATATTGACGTTATTGACGTCAGCAAGGTAGCTGGGGGGCAGTTATCAGAGTCCTCAGGCACACATTTCCTAGTTTCCCATTTCCGGCTTCTTTTAACTTGACAATTAAAAATTTCAAAACATAGGGTTGCAAAACACACAAACAAATCTGCGCTAAAGGTGAAACAGAAAGTAAAATAGTAATTTTTTTCCCTATAGATGGATATGGATCCTACAGGACCTTCTTGGCATTGCTTTCTGCATCAACTTCCTGAAGACTATTTCATTGTCCAACTTCAAGGTACCTCCTAACCGTTCCTTTGAAAATCAAACTCTTCCTTAACATACTAAGTTTTTCCTTGTATTTCAAGATATAGGGAGTGCTTAAATGTTATTGTTATGTATTTTCTAAGCATATACTCATTATCTTCCTCCAGTAGTCTGTCACTCTTCGTGTCCCAGATCTTGAACTGCCTCTGTTCTATTTTTCCATTGTCTCAGATCTGTGTGATTCTGCTCAGCCTCCTGCTTTTGTATGATGTCTTTTTTGTTTTCATCACTCCTTTCTTCACAAAGGTATGAGTATATTTACTTCTTTGGTTTGTTTTTCTCAGGGCATACACACAACCATACACAGTTGTATACAGATAAAAAATTGGAGGTGTGTAGCATCTCTGTTGTTGTAATGTTGTTGTTGTAGACATATGTGAATAGTAAGCGTTAGAGATGGTCACAGTCATAGAAAAAGGTATAAATCGTTCTCGTTCCTCTGTAGGAAATTCACATATTTATTATTAAATCTTTGCTCCGTCAACGACCAGATGTAGCCATCATGATTGCTGTTCTCATTGACCTTATTATTTCCTGTAACTTACTTGTCTTCCGAATTGTAAACAATGTAACTCCAGTCATAGCTAGAACCACTGCAGACGGATAGCTAATGCCATAAACTTGCTAACTTTCACACTGTATAATGATTTAATGGTAGAATAAAGAAATTCAGAGGCCGGTCAAATCCTTTTATATTTACATGGCATTTCAGTTGATCACAATTGTTATTACGGATTACAATTGAGACCAAACTGTTTTGAATCTTTTTTTTTAGACGAATGTCTTTCCCTAATTGACATGTATTTCTTTATAAACAGAATGGAGTTAGTATTATGGTGCAAGTTGCTCTTGGCCCAGATGCATCTGGAGAGAAGGTAGGTGATGATGGTCAAGCACCAGATTGTCTGAATGGACTTTAAGATTTGGGATAGTTCAACTTAATAGACAGTCTATTTTCTTCAAAATGGGTTTAATTCAAATTACAATCAAAGGCAATGCTTTTATATTTAGGAAATGTGACTAATAAAGTACTCTGTTTAGCTAACACATGCCTTTTGCATTAACCATGGATTGTTTTTTTCATGAGTATAGCCAAAGTAATGTTCTTTGTCAAGACTGAATAAATAAATTTGTGGTGTAAATTTGTGCAACCATAAAAAGTGGAATTCCATTAAAAGTTGTTGGATGATGGAGGGTTATTCCAGAAAGCAGATTCAGCGTAACAATGAGTTAGAACTCGGTATGAGGAAAATCTGGATTCCAGAAAGCAAGGTAATTTTAACTCTCTGTCATTTACCAAGATGGCTTAATCTGTGAAACTAACCTGCTTGCGGGTTTTCTTCAACAAAGCCTGAGTTTCTTCCTTTCTTCTCCCCCTCCTGAGCATTAAGCAGAGCGGTCAGTCATGATGTGTCCATTTTTCCGCCGACTCATTGCTGGTGAAGCTGAAATCATTTATACAGCTTTACTTCAAGATAGGTTTGTGAGGCCGATATTTGCAGACAGGACTTTCCAGTACAACATTGGCAATATATACTGTATTTATATTTGATGTTGCAGCAGGCCGAGCATGACATTTGCGATGTCCCTCTCTGCAGCAAAGCTTCCCAGCTCATTCTGGGGACCCGAGTTGTCCCCAGGCCAGATGAAATATATAATTCTTCCAGTGAATAACTATATATTTGTGGGGTTTTTTTTAATATGCTTTCACATGTGTTATGTGCTCACATATGGAAAGCAAAATTTACCGTTTATAACCGGGCAAAGGTACATGATGAGGACCAGTTAGCAGCAGCACAAGTGTCCTATGTAGATACTCCAAGTAGATGGGCACTTAATATCCTAAGGCACAGGAAGACTTTGTGCTTTGTAAGCCTGTACGACTACATCCACAACCCAATGAGAGAGTCTCTGTCTCGACAGCGCGGACCCCTTCCTGCAGCCTCCATAGCAGATGAAGAGGTTGTCTGTCTTACTGAAGCTGGTTATTGCTTCCACATATGCCTTAAGTGCCTGTACTGGGAACGACAGGATTGGTGATCGGACTGGCCCCCTTGGTGAACCTGGGGAATTGTAAGCAGCAAACTCAATGGATTTGTTCACATGATATGGAGACAATCGCTTGGGTAGAAAGGACGGATGTAGCCAGAGAGTGACTCCTGACCCGTCTGCAAGCCAGCACATACGTGCTTGGCTCACGGACAAAGCGTGGAGCTCCCCCAATCGTTTTGTCGTTGTAATGGCAAGAAGGAAAGCAGTCTTCATAGACAACCGCCTCAATTCAGTCTGTACCAGAGGCTCAAATGAGGATAGACACATAGACTTCCTCCCCATTTGTGACTCCCATGATGGCATTTTTCAAGCCTGTGGTGCTTGAAGCCTTTGGGTTCCCTTCAGGAACTGCTTAACCAGATAGTGAGATCCTACAGTCTGGTGATCCACCCGCACATGTCCAGCCGAGATAGCGGTTACATAAACCCTCAGGGAGGAAAATCCTTTGTTCTTGTTGAATACAGACTGTAAGAAGCATATATTTACCGCCACTGAACATGTCTCTGGGACTTCATTATTTGTCTCGCACCACTGGGCAAACAGCTTCCACATGTTAGCATAGAACAACTTAGTGGAGGATGCCCTTGAAGTCAATATTGTATTGATGATTGACTGGTCACAAGAAGCTAACAGTTTGTCGTGGCCTTCATGGGCCACTTGCACAATCGCAGACAACCTGGATTTGGGTGCCATATTCAGCTGCAAACCTGACAGAAGTTCTGGCCTGTCCGGGAGGCACAATGGCACTCTGCTGAGTAGCCTTGGCAACACTGGGAACCACAGTCTCCTTGACCAACGTGGAGCAGCCAGAAGCAAACTGTGTCTGCCACGCTGCCCAGTATAAGAGGAAATGGAGGAAATGCTCATGCTCTGGCCAAACATTATCCAGAGCATCCTGCCCTAGGGGGCTGGTCCTCTCCCAGGAGAACCAAAGGGGTCAGTGGGTCGTTGCCTCCTAGGCAAAGAGATCCACTGCCGTCCTGCCATACCTACCCCAAATCATCTCTATCACCTCTGGGTGGAGTCTCGACATATAAAGCCCTGAGACTCAGAAAATAGGGGGATGCCCATGTGAGGAGACATTAAGTCAACAGCAAGGGACGGCCTGGATCTGGTACCCTCCTGATGGTTAATCTGGTAAACCGTAGAGTTGTCTGTCCAGACGAGAACATGCCTGTTCCCCAGGACTGAAAGAAAATGCCTGAGTGCTCAACCAGTCGTCCAAATAAGGCAGGATTTTCACACCGCTGGCTTGTAATGATGACAGTGCTGCTGCCATGCACCTAGTAAATTTGTGTGGGGCTAGGGACACCCCAAACGGGAGAGCCCTGAATGATACACCTTGCCCATGAATGCAAACCAAAGGAACCGCCTGTGGTGTTAAAGAATCGGGATAAGAAAATATGTGTACTTCAGGTCTATTGATACAAATCAGTCTCTACGGTCTGGAGGACATCTGGCAGGCGTAGCATGTGAAAGGGAAGAACCTTGAGGAACCGGTTGAGCCCTCTTAAGCGTAGGATAGGGCCATATCCTCCATCCTTCTTTGATACAAGAAAATAAGTTGAGTAATAATAATAATAATAATACATTTAATTTATAATGCACTTTACATTTGGATCAAATCTCAAAGTGTAGGACCCATGAAGCTGTGCTTGTGGGTCTACAGCCTCAATGGTATCCTTACCGTGGAGGGAGGCCACCTCCTGGCTCAAGACAAGGGATTTTTTGGCACTGAATAGCTCTGGCCTCTTGACGGCCTACCCAGACGAGCAGGTGGTTTGGGATGATTGGCGCGGGTGCCACAAAGCCACCTTGCTTGGGAGCAGTCAGAGGTACCTAGACTGGCAAACTGCTGTCCAGCTCGATGACCCTGAACACTACGCTCCAGGGGCTGCTCTGCGGTTCGCCCATACGTCTAACCCAGTAGTACAAGAAGAGAATGGAGGGTCCGTCGACCGACTTCCAACAGTGGGAACTGGGCAAACCACACCTGGCAACGTGCTTGAGTCACAGTAGACATCAACGTTTGCAGCTTCCTGGTCATAAAGGCAAAGGCCTGCAACGACGCATCGCTGAGGTTCTGGGCAGCAGGATCCGACCCCGACTCCTGCAAAGCTCTGAGAGCTCTGCCGTTATTAGGATGATGAGACAGAGACTTCGAGTCTGACCAGCACCTGTGGCGCTCGGCAATTTAAGGCTCAGAGGGAGGCGGAGTAAAGGCAGAGGAATGGGCCATATGCACAGCTGGCTGTATGGCGTCCTGGCAGGACACTGATTCTCTCGATGAGCTTCCCCCAGACCCCTCAGAAAAGTATGAGGGATACGAGAAGCATCCTCATTCTCAATTTGCCTTCTCCTTTATGATCATTAAACAAGGTATCCTCATTCTCAATTTGCTGCTCTGTGGACAGCTGTTCCTCCTCCTGATAATGAGGCTATTCAGCAGCTGGAATGCTTGGTGGGGCTGGCATATTACGACCTGGCTGAAGGTTTTATAAGAGGGCTTTAATCTATGCAAACTCTGTAGACAGGGCATCCACCCTGTGGGACAAGGTATCAACCTTGACTTCCTGGGAACTTCACTGGACCCAGAAGCACGTTGTCTGGCACCTCCGGAAGCCAATCCAGAACGAGGCAGCCCCGATGTACCCTCAACATCTGTTAGTCTAAAGAGCCTCTGTGCTTGAGGCACACAACTACAGTTTCATGAATGGGTTATCTGACACGCCTCCCCTCAGGTGTTCAACCCCAGACACACAGTACACTGTACATGGGGGAGGCCATGCAGGAGACACAGAGATGGGAGCCGCACATATCAAGAAACCCACTCAACCTAGCAGCACAACTAGTGAGCACACTGTAGTTACAAGCAAGTTAGCGGTAGGAGGCTACCAGTGGCCGAACTGCAGCTGCTGTAATTACTGCTATATAGTGACCAATCCGACTAGAGAAAACACTGGCCAGTGTCACCAATTACTGCTGGTGGCTAGCATCAGGTGAAAGCCCCTTAGCCACAAAGCACCACACAGACTTAAGTTGTTCGCCTTAGACTCAACCTCACTTCTCCTTGCTGTAAGCAGCCCTGCTAGACGATGGCTAACCTGATACCAGTTACGAGATACGTTGCACTTATTTACCGCACACAGACACAAGGCGAAAAAACACGCTGGTTATGGAATAAGTTGCACGTTTTTTCCGCACACACAACCAGGCGAGAACACCCTTTGGTTACGAAATAAGTTGCAAGTATTTATCGAACACACAACCAGGCTAGGACACCCGCTGGCTACGGAATAATTTGCTTGTACTTACTTCACACACACAACAAGGCGAGGACAACCGTTATTTGACAGTTTGGTGTGCTGTACTCACCACCCCTGGTCGTAATGTCGATATACTGACGACACAACTCGATACGGCGGAATCACAGCCGTTAATGTGGTCTGTTTGCTGAAGTCCAACCACAAGTCGCAGCTCCTGGTGGACGAAGGGTTTCCCTTGGAGCACCAACCCTTGGGTTACAAAGCTACAAGAGACTAGCTGATCAGAAATATGAGAAACAAACAATCGACTTGCTATCATTAATCCGCAATCGTGAGAAAATAGAAGGACAGATCACCTGGTGAAACCTGAAGATATAGACACTCTCTGGTCATCCAGGGGTCACGGGTGACATTGTTGATATAATTACTCAACCTGGGCATGTGCGAGATATAAGCATCCAGCGCTTAAAGCACCGCCTCTGGCAGTCAGTAAGGAAGAAATGGATACATTCACCTAAGGAGCAATTTTCTCCCATAACAGTTCTCTCACTCATTGTGTTACTTTCTTTTTCTTTAAATACACTCTCAAGAGCGCATTAAGACCTGCAGCGCTGTCTGTTTTTTTTCCATTGTCCCAATACACCAGTTTAACATAAATCCTCTCCGAGTTGATTGAGCCAACTCGGATCAGCTGTTCTGGAACCAAAAAAAACTGTTTCCCATAACAGGGTTAATCAACCCAGAACCCAGGGTTAAAGAGTTGAATAAACCTGCTTTCTGGAATACCCCCTAACCGTGTTTTTTGTTGATATCCTATGATGGGAATGATGGACTGATTGACTTACTGGGCACTGGTGTTGGCCTTTTTCTTAGACACAAGGTAACATGGTGGAAATACCTGCTGAATCCCAAGCTCCCTTTGAAAAAGTAAGGCTTTACCAACTCACTCCTTTTGTCAATGCTATATCCTAAGGTGAGGGGGAAGGAGAACAGAGTTGTAGATGTTTGGTCTCTTGAGCAAAATTCCACTTTAATATGCACTTCTAATTGAAAAATATATGACACGAATATAAATAGGAAACCTTTGCGTTGTCTCATCAGCTCACTGTCGGTAAGCTGATGAGACAAAGTATCTATCTTTACTGACGCCATAACTAAGAAAAAACGACTTCCTTTTTGGTGATACACTTTTATTGCCATTCTAACATTATTATTATGGGGATGTTTTTACAAGTTAATGTCCATACAATGTTAAGAACAAAATTGGCAAGTGCAACAAAAATCCCAAACTGGAAAATTAAATGTTCATTTGTAGCTCCACAGCGATTACATTTTCTGCTTTATCTACCTCCTTACTGTCAATACAGATTCCCTAGCCCTATCTTGGAATTTTAATAAAATGTGAAAAAATATTTCTAGATCCACACATCTATCCGGAAATACTCCATATTTGTGTGGATTCTTCCCTTGCACATTCCCAACCCTCATGTGTAAACCTGATGACAACAATTGCTGCCGAAAATAGTACGGTTGGCCGAGGTAATAATAATAGTAAGCATAATATGCACAAAAACTTTAATAGTAGAAATCCAGCTCAGTGTTCAATGAAGTGCAACAATCCGTGTTTAATGAATATGAAGTGAAATATACTGAGTCAGTTCAACAAAAACTACAGCTGACTGTATTTGGCTGCATACAGCCCAACACATGTGCTGTCACATTTAATGTCTTTAATAGCATAATATGTCTTATACTCCCTAAGCTGCCAGTGGTGATGCGTGTCCCACGGTTTTCGGCTTTGGCTCAGAACCTGTGCGGGATGCAATTCTCCATCCTTGGTTACGGAGATATCATTGTTCCAGGTAAAATTGTAGAAGTGTCACTGTTAACCTAATTATTTTGAGTTCAAACAATAGTAACTGCCGGTTGCCAGTCAATTTAACAACAGTCTTATCAACAAGCATAATATATGTCCTGTCCAGAAATTATCACCCAGTTACTCAAGATAATCCACATAACATTTTTTTTTCCCGTGTCTCATGCAGAAGGAAGTGTGAATCAAGACATTGAGGAGATACTGGCTAACTTATTGAATTACTGTTGCAGCTCATTCAAAGAGTGGCCATTAATGATTACATCCAACCTTCTCATGAGCATGTTCCTGTTAAAGTGCTTACAACAACTTCTGTGGAATATCTTAAGTTCTCTGTGGGGAATCATTGTTGTTGAGTTTTTCAAATTTATTTAGGTGGATAAATGGCACTTGTGGTGAAAATATGTATTGTGCTTTTTTTCTGTTGCTGTTAGATTTCCAAAAAGAAACAGAAATACAAAAGAATAAGAATTTTTGAGTTATGACTTTCCCTCTGCTTCTTTGCTGGTTCAACAGGTCTCCTCGTGGCTTACTGCTGCAGGTTTGATGTTTGGATCAACAGCAGCAAGAAGATCTACTTTCTCAGCTGCTGCATAGGTACATCACAACTCCACTATCATTTTCTAACTTTCTATCTTTACTTCCATCTTTGGCAAAAGGAAAGAGAGGATACAAACTCAAGATTCATCTCCCAGTCAGTGAGTTGCAAAACCTCTTGCAACACGGCTATTTTTAGAGGAGAAATAACAAACCAGGAGTCATTCAAACTACAGTGCTAATATACTAATGTTTATCCAACACTAAATTTGTCGGGTCTGAAACAAAGTCAACAGATTGACTCCATAGAACTGTCCAAAGAAAAAGTGGTTCATCATCAACATGTTGCCATGATTTAGGTTTCCTGACATTTATATGTCATTTACATTTACTGAGCGCCTGGGGTTATTGAGCAATATTTGAGTTGATTGTTAATCCCCCCACTCACAAAACGCTTTCTGCTCACCTTAGTGTTTTTGACATTATAAGAATGAATTGAAAACAATAAATACCCTTTTCCTATTTTAAAGTAGTGTACATTTAAATTTGCTGTATACACTTATCTGCTTTAAAATTATTGCCACTGACGATTGAATTCAGAACAACCGTTATTTCCCCCTACTATGGCACCTGTCAGTAGGTGGGATGTATTAGGCAGCAATTGAACATTTTGTCCTCGTAGTTGATAAGCATAAGGATCTTAGTGATTTTGACAAGAGCCAAATTGTGAGTGCTGAACAAATGAGTAACAGAGCGTCTGTAGCACAAATTTCTGGAAAAAAGTTATTGCTGGTTCTGACAGATAGTTGTCATAACAGACTTGTTTTTTTCGCAAGCACGGGACTTAAACAATATTAAGCAGGTGGATTTAATGTCAGGGCTGATCAGTGTATATTTCTTTATACATACCATATTTGCTCGGATGCTCTCACTTTTCCAGCTGAACTCTACACATTTTTAGACTGCATGTCATGACCTTCCCTTAAACATCGGTGTGGAAAAACATAGTTGGACCTTAATGCGTCTGAGAAAAAGGGTTGACATTTGTTGCTGCTCTGGTCTTTTATCCCTAGAGTAAGTAGTACATGCTATAACTGCTATTTTATTTTTTATTTCTGTCCTCTTCTCTCATGCCCTGCAGCCTATCTGCTGGGATTGTTATTGACATTTGCGGTGATGCTGCTGTCAGGGATGGGCCAGCCTGCTCTACTCTACCTGGTACCCTTCACCGTGATAACTTCAGCTGTGGTGGCTAAGTTCAGGGGAGAGTTGAGGCAGTTCTGGGAAGGGACCACATATGAGGTGAGCAGACCAGATAATTCTACATGCATCTAATCATACTTGGTACAGCAGGAACTGTTAAACTTGCTTAAATGTATCTCTTAAGACAACAGTTGTATCTGTATTTACAACTTCAAGGCACTATTAAGGCAGAAGTACGCAAGACATATTGCCAACAAATACCCACTGCTGGTCACTGGAAGAATGTTTTGGATACTTACTAATACACTAAGGCTTCCATGCTTTAGTGCTGGGCTGCCTGTGCCTAACCATACAAAGGCTCTCACATTTAAAGCATCAAAAGCCACTTCCAGGTTATCCCTGAGGATATGCTGCTTTATTACTTGTCTCCCAAAGTCGCTGCACTTAATTTTGCTTGTTGTTGCATGTTTTATTTGTCTGCAAAACAGTAAAAACATAAGCTATTCCAGTAGCTGCAGCAAGATAGAGTTAATCATATCCAGTTTGCCAAAGCAACATTCTAGTCATGCAAAATAACAAAGGACAAGAGTTGTTATTCCTGCTATTTTCCCCTTTTCCCTCTTTGTTTCTTAATATGATCTGGAAAAAATAAAGAAGAATTCAGGTCTTGTTGTGTAAATGTCCGTAAATCTGAAGAACTTCTGGGTTCTTCTACTGGGTTTTATGTACTGGTTGGTCCCTAGCACAAGTCTAATATTTCGGGTGATCTAGAGTCAATGTGGAATAGAGACTATGCAGTTGCAATTTTTGTATTGTAAAATATTTTGTGTCAAATCACTTGGCATAACTCTGCTTGCTGCAGTTGGGCATATCGAGTAAACAATACAGCCTTACTACATTGACAATAAGCTTAAGTCAAGCTTAAAGTTCAGAAAACTACTTTTGCAAAAATCAATTTTGAGCATATTCATTCTGCATATATAACTAAATACTCAACACTGACCACTGGGAGCATGTAATTTACAAAATAATCTATTGAGTATAATTTGTCAAATGATTCATTTAAACACTTTGTTGTTAACTCATACAAAACTCCAATAACAGAATTTCTTGACCCAACGTTCTACATAGCTTGAATGTCTATTGCTCTGTGAAAGTCCTTTTGTTAAAGTGAGGGATGGAAAATTAGGAAAGAGACGTAATTCTGACCTAGCTTCATCTTCACCAGGTTTTGGACTCATCCAGGGAACCTTTGCTGCCAGGTGTGCTTCCCTCCAACCTAAACCCTTCCCATGCATCTCTCCTGTGACTGTTGACTGTTTCTTACTGCAGTGCCTTAACCTGTCTTACCATAATTTATTCCCCTTTTCCTTCTGTTGGCATTTTAACCCCTGATTTCCAGGGTCAGTGTGATTGTCAAGGATTAACAATATATATGATACCTTTTTTTTTTTTTAAATAAAGAAATAAAATGAAACATCATGGAAGACTTTCCTTGATCTGGGTAGTTTGGTGTTCTGCATTAATTGACTACTAGGTCAGTAGAGCATCTCAGCCACACTCCAAGCTACACTTGTGTTAACTCATGGCCCTGGAATAGAATTAACTTCATCTCTTTATTTCTTCAGTGTGTTATCATTCTCCACTCATCCATCTTTTCCGAGCATTGGGGGACTAAAAGTGTCATTCCATACTTGTTGCGGTCACCAATATGTTTGTGTTGCACTCTGCCTGTTGTTGCTTAAAGTTGACATGTGAGATATGTGGCATGAAAGGATGTCTTCTCTCTGTAGTTCTGTGTGTGTTGTACGTACCTATCATCTGTCTTTGTATATGCAGTACATATTGCAAAGAGGTTCTCTGATATTTGATCAACCTAAAAATAATAAGGATAATAACTAACATTTGTTTTCATTGTTTACTTTAGAGGGAGGAACTGACCGCTCCATAGGAGAACACTGCTGACTTACAAGTGTTAAGAATGGACCCAACTGCTGGATGCGTTTTTTTTTTTCGTTTTTTTTTACGTTTTAATATTTCCTTTCAGAGCAAGGGAGGCCTTTGTTCCTGATCAACAGATTATTAAAAAGATGTGGGTTCATTTGACTGCTGTGAATGGTCTTCGGCTGATGATAAAGGCCATAAATATTGTAAATTTGGATCTTTGATAAAGGTGTTTTAAGTGGTTGAACTCTTGTTTAAAGCCTGAAAGGTTTAAGTTCATGGAAATAAAAGGAAATGACTTTGCCTTGTTGGTAAATGCTTACAGTAAAAACGGTGGTGCACTTTATGATATTTAGCTTAGTGGTTGTTTCATGAGGGGGTTGAGAATGGGGTTTTCACTATTCAAAGCCACAATATTAATACATTTTTGATAACTGTTTGGGTTTTCTGTGTTAATTGTTTTTAGAATGTGATTTCTTGCATTGCCTTATATTAAAATGAACGACTTCTCTTTGATGTTCTTGCATTTCTCCTTAAAACGGCCACATAAATACTTCATCCAGTCTTCCATCCAGATCCATAGATCCTTTTTGACTTTGTGTACAAACCAGGAGCCATACATTTTACATTTTAAAATTGAACACGTCGACAGGGGAAGCTTGGAGATAGGAGACCCATAACAACGCCATCTTGGAAAGAGTTGAGAATTAATGCATACTGTATTCAGGTTTATTTCTTTATATTTAGATTGAGGCAAGGGAATGATAATGGTCCTTCTTTCTTAAAAAAGGATTTTCAATATAAAAATCATACTTCGGAAGTTTGTGACGCATCAAATAGATAGATAAATACTTAATCGATCGCTGGGGAAATTTAGGTAGTCAGCCAGTCAAACAGTAAGTCGAAAATAAATGTAAATGATAGATTTTGGGGGCTTATACCAAATTCATTGTACTTGTATATGTTGATGTCCCACTAATCCGTAATATTTATATCAATTAAATATCCTCTGGAAACTTTGCGTGTTATTTAATTTGGCATTGTTCTTGGTATGATCTGCTTAAAAGAGACTAAAGTTGACGCTCTTGTATGTTCTGTAGGGATTTTTGATATCAGTTGCCCTAGTGACAAAGTTCATAACATACTTTTTATATGCTTTATGGTAGGGCTATCTTAACGCGGTTTTATTGATGGATAAGTAATAACTTACTAGTCCTTTATAGACCA
Source organism: Lophius americanus (assembly GCA_037951165.1). NCBI lineage: Eukaryota > Metazoa > Chordata > Actinopteri > Lophiiformes > Lophiidae > Lophius > Lophius americanus. The sequence goes on along the minus strand of JBBDHG010000014.1, from coordinate 13,827,171 downwards.
ATTAGAATCATAAATAATATTTTGTCAGGGTAACAAATAAATTGCTGCTATAATCTGGTTGATAGTAAAATAGAAATGTTGGCAAACAAATGCCAACATTCACAGTCCACTATGCATATAAAGAGGTGTTATATATTAAATGGAGTTTGTTCTGCGGCTGGATGATGATTCTTCGTTGGAGGGGTATAATAAAAAAGAGACAGCATATGTGGATGAGGATAAACTCCCCACAGGGAGTTTTATTATAAATCACTTTATAACTGATGAATTAAGCATTGGTGGGCCTCTAGATTTATTAACAATTAGTAATACAATTGTTAATAAATAATATTTTGTGCAATAGGTAAGCAACACTAGCTATCTTATTTGATCAAAATAAGCTAGATTATAAACTAAAAGAAAAAGTATTATTAACAAATGCTATTTAGTCCTGCTTAATTGTCATACCTCATCCTGGTTCTTGTTTCAATAGACAGATGCCTGAGTAGTTGCAGCAATGAAACATGTAGAACATGCACACTGCTTTGCATGGACGGGGACATTAGATAAAAACTTTACTCATTAAACCTTAAGAAACCCTTTTACAGCAATTCATAAGCTCACAGTGGTTCCCGTCAGCACATTACAACACAGTCAGTCAGACCTGATAAGTGAGATGAGAAAAAAAATGTAAAATTATTATCTCATGCATCAAAGTGAATGGGGATATACTGGATATGGGTTCCATTTTTCTGTGCAGTGGCTAAGATGTGTGCCTCTTACCTAAAACTGAAAAGTTTTTATTAAACTGTTTATGTTGGGCAAATTAGATTTTGTGGATTGAGCTGGAAAACAGCTTCCAATAATTAAATTACTTCAAAAAAATATTTTTGTCCAGTTATGGTCTTAAAGGGAAATATGGCACTAACTAAACAAGTAGTCAAAAATCATGAAATACAGGCAAGTCATGGCCCTTAATTCTAAATATGTATGAACCAAAAGTTACATGAATAGTTTTGCAAATTTAACAAGTTTAACCAAACATCAAAACCGTTAATTAAAAAAAAAATCTAGAAATATACAATCCATTCATAATTTCTAAAATAAATGTATTGTAATAAATAATAGTACTTAAAAAAAACACATCTTAAATGTGTTTACATTCTGGAAGTAAAAGTTTTTGTTTTTAATAATAATTATTAAATGTATCTACCTTTTTCATCATTGAGTACTTGGCTGCAGAATTATTAAAAAGGAGTCCAGTGTTGACAACAGGTTCGAGAATCCAGAGTTCAATCATGATTTCAAGATTTCAAGATCTTTATTGTCACACACACAGTAGGGACATAGTTCACACTGGGCAATGAAATTCTTATTTTGCAGTTTCCCTTCACACAAATAAAAAATACGATAGAAAAGAAAAATATTTATTTAAAATAAAGGTATGAACGTATAAAATATGAAATGTGTTCAAAAGAAAAAAGTGTATTCACAGTCAGTGCAGTTTCGAAGCAATTTTTGTATCGGCCCTGAGAAGATATGGATGTAGTGCAAATATGAAGATATGGATATAGTGCAAATATGAACATAACGCATTGAGCCTAGTACAAATGTGCAAATATACAGTTCACTGTGTTATTGGTTAGTGTGAGGTACAGAGTCTTTCAGCAGCCTGATGGCTTGTGGATAGAAACTGATTTTAAGTCTAGTTTTTCTGGCTTTCAAACTCCTGTAGCGTCTGCCAGACGGTAGCAGTGTGAAGAGTGTGTGCTCCAGTTGTGTAGTGTCCGTGGTGAGGTTGTGTGTCCTCTTTACGACCCAGGTGTTATAAATGTCCTGAAGTGATGAGAAGGCTGCTCTTCAGATTTGTTGTGTGGTTTTAATCGCACACTTTAGAGCCTTCCTGTCCTGTGTAGTGCAGTTCCAATACCACATTATGATGGCGTTTGTCAGGATGGGCTCCACTGTACATCTATAAAAGTTGTTGAGGAGTTTGGCGGATAATCCAAATTTTCTTAAGAAGTAAAGTCGCTGCTGTGATTTCCTGACAATGTGTTGTGTGCAGAGGGGAGATCTTCGCTGATGTGGTTGCCGAGGAATTCAAAGGTTTTCACCCTAAAATGTTAGTGCCAAAATGATTTGTATCCTGACGAAATCCTGTGAATGAAATATAATAGAAGTATATTTACTGACCTATTTCTTATGTTTAGGTTCACCTGTTTGATCACAAACTCTGAAGCTGTGAACAATGACTTCCAGATTTACTGGGGTATAAATATGAGGTCACACAGATCTAATTGGCTTTGTTGATCGTGACAATGAGAAAGACCAGAGAACACAGCAATGATGATTTCATTTCATTTTTCTTTGTACCCCTGTCTAGGGTATGGAGAAAAGAAAACAACATCTCAAAACAGGCAGCAATCAGTGAACAGGCAAAGCATGGAATTTAAAATTCAAGCACATTCACAATAGTAAGTTAGAAATCAAACGTTTGCTTATTCACATGAAGTAAACATTTCAGAAATGTCTTGTGAAACATCTTAATTTGGTTTAACTTATGGAACCCCAAAACTTCAGTGGATACAAGAAAATCTTTCAACAGTTAAAAATATCAGTTCCAACAGTTAGATCAATAATCAAGAAGTTTTGAGAGACAGTTTTAAAGAGGACATGTCTGAAAACTGACCCCAAACACTGTGAGGAGGATGTTCTGTCTCACTGGCTGTTTTTCTTCTAAAGGCCATGAACATCTTGTTAAAAGATATGATTCCATGGACTTCATATACCAGCCGATATAAGATTAATCCTAACAGCATCTCCCAAAGTTCATCACCATCTACAGAAGGAGACAATGCTGTAATTGAAGCAAAAAGGGGCTGCACAAAATAATGAATACAATGTGCCAATAATTGTGATTTTAGAGAATGTTATGTTTTTTAAATGTTGTGATGTGACGTTAAAAGCATAAATCTTTGTGAATGATTTGAATGAAAGACCTTGGGTAAGAGAATAAAGACATTTTCTGCATCTCATTTTACTCTATAGTATAGATAGAGAGGTGGAGGCTTATTTATGAGGGGCCATTAGGGATTCAGAATTACTATGTACACATGCATATACATGTGCTTTTTCAATGACATTCACATATGAAACCATATACATCCTCATACTAGACTGAAAATCACACACATAAAAGTAAAATGCCTTTCATTAGTGTATGTGAGTGAAAAGGTTTTCAAGTTGTGTATGGAAAAGTATTCACTTGTATGTGTGTTTTAGTATAGCAGGCTTATGTGTTCAGTTTCGTATTGTTGATGTGAGAGGCCATAAGCAAATATATGCATGGGCAATCTAGATAATGTCTCCAAAGGCCCCCTTCCATACTTATTGACAGGTTTCTACAGATATGATTTTATGAGGAAGTGAAAGTGTCGCAGGCTCCGCCCCCTGGCTACGTCACGGTGAGCTGGCTGAGTCAGCCGGCTCGTCACGCAGCGTCAGTTCAGAGTCGCACAATTATGAAAAAGCAACCTTCCGTTGAAGCTGCAACCGAAGCGGATCTCTCTAACGTCCACTGGGCTTTCCTTCCAAGGCTAACTGAGAGCACCGCCGATAGATGGATAAAAGCCCAGTCACGGCTCTTCCTGAATCTCAACGGTGAAGAGAATGGTAGGTGGTCTACTTTGGGTGCTCCGGTGCTTTCCTGTGAGGTCCACAGTGTGGTCTGAGGACCGTCGTGAGTGATCGGTGTCTCCGGTGGCAGCTCACCCCCCAAGCATGCTGTCTCCAGTCTGTCAGGCTCCCAGCTGGGGTGTTGGTAGCATTTTCTCTGTTGGCTGGCGGTTTGGCTGAACTGCTAAAATACCGTGAGGAGTAGGAAGGCCAGCAGACACTATGTTTGGTGTGTAGAATCAGAAAAGACACAGGGACGGAACGCTAGCCTGCTATATGGGCTAGGTAGCTAGCTTAAAGGTTAGCACCTAACTTAAGCTAACTAGCTCCGGCAGCTGTGCTATGTGGCTGCGGTTAGCGGCGTTTTTTGAGCCATATAGCATCAGATTCTGCACTTCTAGTGATCATAAACAAGTCCACATTTTTGCCCACTGTCTCGGATCTCGCACAATACATTGTCATTAATAGCACCAAGTGTCAACTTGAACGGCTGCCAAAGACTGACGTCTCTTTCATCTAGTGTGTGGTTTAAAGTTAAATCACACTGGAACTGTCTGTTTATATTGTGAATATAGACCTTTTTCTGTCATGTCTACTCACCATCATTATCACGTTTCTTAGAAGAGTGGTTAGTTTGACAATAACATTAGAAATCAATTGGAAATAACAAGGTTGGGTTTTAAATTAAATGTATTATTATTATTATTATTACAGAGAATATTGCATTGACATCTACCCCAATATTTTACGGAACATTGCATAATTTCTGTTTTGACATTAATTGCTCGTAGACATGGATAGAATCCTTCCTGTATTTACTATTAAGAATATATTTTAATGATACTTTGTCAAAAATAACAACAATTCTGAACATTTTTAATGCGTTTTGTATATTAGAAATTTAAAAAGCCTTTATATATACATTAGGGTAATGGCATTTCAAGCAAAAATACTCTTCGATAGTCATTTGGAACTATTTGAATAATATATATACTCACAAGAAATCCCATTCACAAATGCAAAGAGAGACCATGTTTTCAACAGTAGGTCTCTCAGACATTGCCTTGATCTGAAGACATGTCCCATTTAATGTTTAATGTTGTATTTTTTTCCCTTTCTGTGTGAAGCGTGTGCATCCTGTCTGGTACTTTAGTCTAGCAGACTGGGTAGCTCAGGATTAATGGAAAGAGAAGACAATTTGTGGTTAAAGCTGTTAGTCACATTTGACCAAACTGTGTTGTTTGTGGAGTATATGGGTGCTTGGTAATGTTGACAACATCAGTAGTATAGAAACTGTTGAAACAATGCAGGATCAGTCATATGATTTAATCACAGGGGCAGTCAGAATAACACTGATTTTTTTGTTGGCCTGGAGCCTGTCTGTGGGTGGATATATTAGGTACCAACTACACATTTTGTTTGTGAAGTTGATATGGTGGAAGAGAACAAGTCTAAAGTTCTGTGCAACTTTGACGAGGGTCAAATTGTGATGCTTCATTACCGGGTCAAAGCATTTCCTGACCTGCAGGTCTTGTTGGGTGTTCTAGCTCTGCTATTAGTACTTACCAAAGCTCTAACAGGACAGAAAACTGGTTAACCGTTGACAGGGACATGGGTGACCAACGCTTGTATTATTTATCTATCAGTAGCATAACGTCCATGTACCCCATAGGTTTTAACATTCTTGGGCATCACATCTCGAATATTAATTGGATCCAGATTATAATTTGATGTGTGGTGGAAATTATGGGGGATCATATTTAGTAATTTTTTGGTCCAATTATTACATGCATTATCCACGAGGTTAAAAGCACAGTGGTGTGAATCCTTAAAAAGTCTGTATTCAGATGATAATAATAATAATAATAATACATTTAATTTATAATGCACTTTACATTTGGATCAAATCTCAAAGTGCTAAAATGATGAGTCATCGATCCTTTCTTAGGCCAATCCCTACTTATTAAAAACCTTTTTCAGTAATCCTGCTAACAGAGAATGCAATAGTAATGGTGGAAACAGAAGCTCCTTGACGGAGGTAAAAATGTAGATGTGATGGCTATGCAGCTACACACACATTTGTTCTTCATTTAGCACATTTAGATGAAGTGAGCAGATGGTTCATCTAACTTCTCGCAAGAGAAATAAAACCTCATTGACCAACTCACACACGATGTCCACTATTGTATTACAGTATAGATATATTGAAGAATTTCTCCTCCGCAATAGATTTCTTTATGTTTTGAGAAGCCAATGCCTGTCTTTTGCCTCAGTACAAAACCCTATTTCGCACAGTGCTGGCTTGAACTGGTCACATGCGATAGCTTAATCCTGGATGAGGAATGCTCCTAGTCTGCTGCTCTTTAAAGTCTGATAGCACCATGATCAACTGATGCTACATCATTTGTGGAATCAATTTGATCTGATTTATATTCACATGCATGTAACCATCTATTGAGTAACAGTGAATGGTAGGACTGGCCATCAGCTAGACCTTCGGAACTCTGAGAGGTATTAGAAAGTGATCTTCCATCACTTTTTTGATCTCCAGCAGTAGTTAGTGTATGTATTTGTGTGCAGAGTGTTCATGTAACAGCATGCATGTTGAGCTGGCCTCTCTGAGCTCTGTTATCTCGAGTTATAATCCATTTACCACACGGACACAACCCCAATGAAACATGACTGATAACAATTTTCCAATGGCCCTGGTCTGTTTCCAAGAAAGTGGTCACAGTCTTAGTTTTTTGTTTTCATGAATGGAGTGTTACCCCATCTTTGCAATGTTATATCTCCCGTTCAAGCACGCAGCTGATTTTAAGCGCTTATTATAGAACAATATGCTCAAAGAAATAAATGCATGTTTATTCTGTTGTAGTGTCCCCTCTTTGTTATTTAAGCAAATATGTTTAGAAGAAGTGACTTGACACTGTCAGTACTGGTATCTCCTGTCCTTAAACTGGTTTGACCAGAGTTTTCCTAGGCTTGCATAATCATGAACACCAGATGTTGAGAAGAATAGCCATCACATGCTTTACATTAATGGTTTATACAGAAGCTAGAAGGAATGACTTGGGGTGGTATGCCAGCATGCCATCAACCCATGCTGTGTAGTCTTTCAAAGCCTTAACCAGGGGGTTTATCTGTGAGAACTGGAGAGCATCACACTTGAGTCATATGACTTAACTGACTTTACTTGTGTATGCAGCCTCCGAGGGATCTTATCTTAAGGGTATAATGAACTCTTCCCCCGCTTTTAAAATGTATTCCACAGACTTAATGCCCTTAACAAATGCTCTAATATCTGGAAAGGATGGCCAGTTGACAAGGTCTGTTTGTGTTTTATGTATCTCAAAGTGTTTGCAATTTATTTTAATAAAGTATATATAAACCTGTTATTTATCTTCCCCGACCATACCAAAGAGTTTTGATAGAGGGTTGTCTTTATTTAGTCTAAAAAAGAACATGAAGGACGTGAGTAACTTCAACCTTCCCCAAACCATGCATGCATGAATCCAGTTGGGCAGTGGTTGCATTGGTTTCAGGGACTGTAGAGCTCATCATGTGAGGAATTCTATAGCTGCTTTATTGATGAGGCAGAGTCTGTGAATGAGTATATTTCCTCAATAATGCCTGTATATAATAATTCATTCATTCATTCATTATCAGCCTGTCCAAGCTGGCATTGAGCGAGAGGCGGGTACACCCAGGACGAGTCGACAGTTCATCACAGGGCCGACACAAACAGACATACAACCACTCACATCCTGTTAAGGGTCGCGGGGGGCAGGAGCCTGTCCAAGCTGGCATTGAGCGAGAGAGAAAATTGCAATCACTGCAACTCTACATCCTGTATTTCGTCCATATGCCACCGTTCGATCAGAATCGTACACACCTCATTTTTAAAATGAGGCCCTTGGCCAAACTCTCTGCACTTGTAGGGCACCTCACAGCTAACATTAGCAATTTATGCCATCTTTGTAGACCTAAACCAACTGAACCCCACATGTATTGACAGGCTGTTAATCTTTAACAAAGAATTTGATGACAGAGCTGTGAAATTCCACTGTTTTTTCTTGAGTGACTTCCCCTCATCTAGTGATGCTGATTGGGATTAACTTGGCCCTTAGACCTTTATCCACCGCTGATACTGTAGTGGCACTGCATGAGAACATAATGATGGGTTAAGCAGATTTGGTGAAGTAGTAGAACAAACTGCACCTCTTCAGATTAATCAAATGTTGTATTTGTAAGTGTTGCATTGTCAATGGGATGCCTTTTACTCACGACAAACTATTTACTGTAGATCTATTGCATTTGGATTAATTTTCCTTCAGTTTGGTTAAATGTGCCAGCAAATGTGCCACAATGACCTGACTGGAGACAGAAAGGAAAGAAAAGGGCTTCACTCCTTCATTTTACTTTTTTTGATGTCCCTCACCAGAGGGGCCATATAGGGTTACCCTTGTTGGTCTCTAGTCTTCCTTCATCATCTCAGAAACCACTTGACAGAATTCAATACAATTGACAAGTCTTTAGAAGGGCCCCTAAAGGCGTGGGCCATCTAATTGGTTTCTGCTATTGGCATTATTTTTAGGCACACTTGAACCTCTGCCATTTAAATCTTAGTTTCTCATGTTCACCTCTTAAAGAGCTTATGGTAAATCCATATTTGCATATTTCAAATTGAGTTTTTCCGCTAGTAAGGTCATCTGTATTCTTGGAATCAAATTTTCAAGTTTTATGTCTATGATATATTCAACCGGTGTAGGCTGTAGACAAATGCTGGCAAAATGTTAATATGACTATTTACTGGCTATTTTAAATGTATGTTTTGATGTCAGTAAAGCTTGTGATGCAGGAAGAATGAGTTTAAAGTAGGATATATAGAAGAAGTGGTGCTGACGCCACTCATGGGACTTGCGTGAGTCACACTGCTCATGCGGGACTTGCGTGAGTCACACTGCTCATGCGGGACTTGCGGCTGTCCTGAACTGTTAACATCGAAACTGACATTACAAGCAAGATCTTCTGTTAAGCATGTTTTGCTCAAACAGGCAGTGTGTTGTGCCTTTAACTTATTAAACAAGGGTGTTGTCACATGAACCACGCTTTTTTAAGTGATGGAAAAGATCTTTTGTGTTTTTTCTTGTCTCCTATTGTGATATCACGACAAACTGCTTCCATCTGGTCAGCCGTCAACAAGGATGTATAACACTACACGATGGCCACTCCTGTGGAGTGACTGAGAAAGGAGAGTAAAGCTTAATCTACTTTTTAATCCCAAAGGGTAAAGAAGTAACTCTGAACTCTCCTGTTGGATCTGACCAGAATTCCTCCAGAAGCCTTAGTTCTGCACTTACTCTCTACTCCGGAGCATCATGGGTCTCATGGCAACAATCCTGCCCCTCCTTCTGTCGTTTTTTTTTTAGAAATGTTCCAATCAGACTTAAATTTAAGGCACATCTGTTAGGCCACTGCAAATGTTATATTGCACACAGATTTTGGGCACATGTGAGTCCTGGCTCTAATAGATTGCACTTCAAATTGCACATTGTCTGTGCCTGTATCAAGGTTTGTTGATAACGTTACGGTTGTGCAGTTCTACTAGAGTTCCCACTTTAATATGACTTCATGCTAAGAGAAACAACAGAGAGGAATTAAGGATATGGCATGGAAAACTTACGACAAGAGCTTAAGTTCACTGTACCGTGAAGGATTCCCAATGTGTCCAAGCTTATAGCTCTTGAAATATAACCTTTTTTGTTTTGTTTGTATGTTTTTTTTCAAACCTAAATCCTATTTTTTTCTTTTCTTTTACAAAAATTCAAGTCACATAGCAGCCAATAAACACACTTTGATACCGATTTCTTGAAGTGAATGTGTTTGTTTATTTGTTCTTTCTTTTAGTTCTCAGGTCTTTGGTGATTGCCCATGTGTTACTGTGTGATACTAGCTTTTGATAAGCAAGGAGTTATCCCGCCACATATTATGTCAGGCAGAGTGAGAGGAATGATGAGTTGATCAACCAACTGTCTTACATTGTTGTGAAAAGGAAGGGGGGAGGTAAAGCTTGGTGTCAAAAGCTTTTATACAGATAAAGCAGCATAATGCGAGCAAATTTGGCAGCCTCCACGAATGCACATTAACTTGTAAAAACAAATGTTGGTGCAGTTGAACAATGACCAAGACCCTACACCATTCTTTATAGCTGAACCAAGAGATTGAACTGTGTCGAGTTGTATTTACTTCAGGAACCTCAGGAATAATAATAAAATATAAATCTCATAGAAAGGAGCCAGATAGGAAGAGGAAGGAAGGGAGGGAGGGAGGGAGTGGCAAAGTGGATGTGAGTGTCTGTTTTTGGCAGGGTCTCCAAAGTGCTCAAGTCTTTTGTTGTCTGACATTCTCAGGTGTCATGGTTACATGTTGACAGGGTACAGCCAGTCTTTATCTTTCCTATTAACACTTTGAGACCACACCGGTGTTTTAGTTGAAGGCTTTCCCCCACAGTGCAGTAGTGACACCTCCCTGAAGTCATTGGGTGTGTCTCACCTTTGACAGTAGTTCAGCATGTCGTGGATCATTATATAGTCAATTAGAGTTCAGACTCTTATTAGGGCTCTGATTCAGTGATCGAGGGTCACTAAACAATCAGCAACCTGTCGTTTGGACTTACAAGGAAGCTTGTGAAAGATTTCACATTGACAACAAAGCTTTTAAGTAGTCTTCAGAGTGAAATTAAATAATACATACAACATTTGCCAAGATCTGACTTACCTAAGAAGCAAGCATAAACTATTGACTACAAGTCAACCATCAAATATAGGGAGACACAGTCTACCTAGATGATGACAACCGTATGTCACCAAAATGTCTTTAGTGTGCGAAATCCCGACTTACTTGATCAGACATGTACAAAGCAAAGCCTCTTTTCTCACTGCGCCTGGGAAAAGAGGCAGAGCAACTGAGTTTTCCATGGCTATACTAACCATTGCAATAATAAAAATAAAAATAATTTGTCCTTAAGTAGAAAGTGAAGTTTGTGGCTAATAAGAAAGAACGAATAAGAAAGGTTCACAGCTGTCAGAGCGGTTCTTGCTTTAAAGTTCATACTCTATAAATTCAAACTTAGCTTGCTTACCTCCAAGTCTCTCTGCAAATAGACCAGCCAATCTGTTCATGGTCTTCTAGACAGATACGAGTCCAGATACACCGGCAACTTAAAAAAAAAAGGAGGAGTTTTTGGCACACAGGACAGCAAAAAATATTCAAGACACCTTGTTTCTGTTTTGTTATTTTTTATTTTTTCTGCCTTGCAAGCGTTCAAACAAAACTTTATGGATAATTGTGTATAGCAACAACAGACTGCAGAAGCAGGGTTGTACAGTGTGAGCACACCTGCAGAGACCTTCCGCAACCGTTTGATTTGTACAGTTTGAGCTGAAATTAAATGTCAACAACGCTGAAGTCCTACAGTGTAAGCCCAGCTCACCCAAAATCAGATCTTTGTTTGGACCTTCATTCTGACTTTCAAGTGTCAAAGTGCCATGAATTACACATATTCTGTAATGCTACTCTCAATGGTACACTAACTTTATGTTCTCTTTCAATGCTATTCATGTGTCAATATTTTTATATGGATATGGTAATTATTGCCTTTCCAGACGTAAGTTCGCTCATCTTAACCTCTAAATAAGCAGGTTTAGTAATTTATCCAAATCAAAGGCTTGTCTCTAACCGGGGTTAATCGAGGATTCTGGCCAATGTTCAAATAAAACCTGCCGCACTGAAAGGGATAATAATTTTTTCATCCATGGTAATTATTCACAACATCATAAAACAACACTTATCAGACTTTATTATGTAGGTCAGGACAGATATCCAGCAAAAACAATACAAATAACTAAGTCCAAATGTAGTTAATTTGAGTTGATATTATCATAGCAGCCTTTCAGGGATCATTGCTAACTTTTTTTAGTGCTCAGAAGTAAAAAAAAATTAGAAAAGCATAAAAAACCACAACAAACAAACACGTTACTGAGTTAATAAATTGTTAATTACATACATATTTATGTGCATGCCAACCTGACTTACAAATGCATTCAATATCAGTCAAATAAAAAGCTTTAGAGGTCACTCACAGAGAGCACTTCGCTACCAAGCATATTACAAATCGTACTATAACAAGACCATGACCGACATGCCCCAATATGCGTGTACCAGCGCCATGATCCAGATAAGTTTCAAAATTAAATGGATCCTTCCTCAGGGCCCTCCTTTACTTGAAATTTTATTAAATCTTTTCAAAACCTTTTCTGTTATCTACAAGCATGCAAACACTGCAATGATGACAAGATAACACCAACACTGGCCAAGTTAATAATCAAATGTTTTGACCTATCATCTAATGTCCTGATCATAGACTCATGAGATGAGTGTGTGAGGCAGATTCACTGTGTTAACTCAAACTCATGGCTTTGGTTTTTAACAACGTCTGCACAGTGTACAAGACTTATTGACCTTAAGAAATTACTATATTTATTAACTGAAACTAACTTTTCCGTTCTTTACGTTTACTGCAAAATTTTCCATGTACTGCTGACCTTTTTCCTCTCACACACTCATCGTCATACACACATTACACAGCCCTATTGAGGAACTACCTGAACACAGTCTTTTAAATGTATTGCGTATTGCAATGATACTTTTTAAGTGTTGTTGACCTTTATCTACTTGTTACCTTTGTGGTATCAAAGAACACCCTACCTAAAATGAATGAATGAATGTAGAGGTCACCATTTTCCCAATTCCAGAGTTCTCCCCGGAGATATTTTGTGTGCACAGCACCTATCACAGTTGGTGATGTGTCTTCACTAGACAACTAGGTATATATCACTGAGGCCTCTGCCTAGGCACTAATCCTCTCACACACCAGCGCCTCCCTCGTCTCTTTCTCCTCAGCATAGGTATAATATCTAGTTGCTCTCAGACACATTCATCTACCCCCTGAGTGGCTTCTTACAGATTAACAGTAGATGGTGTTTGGAGCCTGCAATCTCTTACTGATCACTCAGCTTTTAACTCGGACCGGATCTGTACGATAACGGCATCGCTGTAGACTTTGAAACATGTATGGAAATTGTGTCCAGACATTTTGAGAAACGGCACTCGTGACAAGTCTTCTGGTGCTGATGATCCAGTGCCCGGGGGAAGCTGTGGTAGCTGTGTGTTTCCCAGGAGATGCATAAAGGAGTCTTGGCATGTTTCTGTACCAAGCGCTTAAACATAGAGATGAAGAGGAGGACATCCAGGTACAAACTCGGTCACCCTGTCATGCCATTGTCATGATCTGTTTTAGATGTGACAGTTTTACAGGAACAGAGGCGTTGTCTAGGACCACATGTACTACAGATCGGATTCAGTGGAGTTTCGGGATGATACAAATGATGGATAAGTGTTGTAAATAATTCTTTGTGTTAGTCACATTTGTTTGTAATTACAATACTTTTAAGGATTTAATAGTACTACAAAAACCTGCTGATATCTGCTTATGTCATAACATTTCCATTGCAGGTTGTTGTTTGACTATGGTTATAGTTTCAAGAATAGTTAAATGCTTTGGTGTGAAGCAGGTGATGGTGTTAGTAGCTTTACCTCTTTGCGCAGCGAGGGATTAATTTTGCAAATCGCTGTGTCCCTATGAGCTTTACTTCAGGAACAATAAGTATGTGGCATAATTGAAAATTCCTCTGACATAAATCATAGTTTGAAAAGAACAGTGATACAGGATGAGATTGTGCCATCACAATGTATCATGGTGTCAGATTGTAGGTGGTGTGCCGCTTGAACTATGGTTTTATTAATCTTCTAAAGTTTTATTTATTACACCTGCTTATCCATTTTATTTTTATAGACTAAATCCTTGATTAAGACGTTACAAGCTCCTTAGGCTCTTTTGATTTATCGCCATGTCCTTTTCACTACTTTTCCATGTCTCTGTGAAACTACAATGGATGTAATGTGATTGCTGTTTGTAAGAGCACTGGATTCTTGTGCAGAGTAAAATTGTTTTTGATATCCTATGGGAACAATTTTGTGGAAAACAGAAGGATGATAACTTACTGTCCACTGCTCATAGTTTGCAACTGTTTTTCATCTGTTCACAGTCCCAGAAACCCTGGATAGAAAGCACTTTCAACAAGAGGGAATGTGTGTACATACTACCAGTGTCAAAGGACCCCCACAGGTATGTCCTTAGGCTCTAGTAAGCCTTGCGGTGTTAGCCATGGAAACAACATAATTGCATGGTATGTGTTTAAAGTAGGTTGAAATCCTAAACACTACTCTGCAATGAGTAAATGAGTCTGTTCCTGCATTATTTTAATGTTTATGTCTGTTGCTATGATTACAGTGTTAAGTTTGTGCAAAGACCAGTGATAAACATTAAATCATTTATTTTCCCTGTCTTGGGGATGGACATCTTAAATTTGGATTATATATATTATTTATTGGGTTAATTGAAATCTGACTCCCCTTTTGCAACTGATGCCAATGTAAGTAACTTAATAATTGTATTTGATTAATTGAATGCCTTGCATCTTGATATATATATATATATAATAGAAAAATAAGAATGTTACAGAACAGTGTTAAAACTGTATGGAAGGCCATTTATTTGATTGGCATGAAGGCTACTAATACACATGAGAAGAAATTAGAGAAATAGCTGAATTAAAGGCAGTCCTGCTAGCATAAAAGTCATCCAGGCATAAATAAATATTGCATTCTTTGTTAAATTTATGATTTTCTTAATGTTAGTTTCCCACAGGTACAAGTAATTACTATTTAACTAAATTTCTGTGTTGTTTTTAGTTAAATTTTCGTGAAGTTGCATTCTTCTAGTGAACTCAAAAGTGAATCTTGGTTGCTTATTTGCAGTGTTTTCTTTTACATCAATTATTTGCCTCTGAGTTTTTCCACTAACTCCAGGACATGCTGGTGCAATCCACCTCCAGCATATTCGGAGGTGCTGGTGAACATTGGCACTAGGCAAAAGGCCTGCACGTGACAGGGATCAAAATGTGACTCTCCTTGGCAGGCTTCAGAATGGTCCCCTGGTTTAAAGCCAAGCTAAATAGGCCGCCTGCCCAGCTGACAACATTCCTAAATTTTCCTCAATTGTGTTCCTTCCCACAAAGAGAAATCATAGCTTCTTCTTATCTTTGTAAATGTGCCCCAAATTTATATGGTTCTAATTTATTTAACTCATTTATTAATTATGTTGCTGTGCAATTTTTTCCAGATGCCTTCCAGGATGCCAAATCTGCCAGCAGCTAGTCCGGTAAGTATTTAAGTCTTTGTTTGACCCATTCTTTGTGACCTGCCAGGATTAGCCTGAGAGAATTTATGCTAACTGGTTATTCAGCAACAGAAACGGCCTGCAGTGAAATTCTTTTGAAATGTAATTCCAGTGAACAGCTACCTCCTCAAGGAGCAATAACATCAAGGCTTTGTTGGTCCTATTTTTTTCTGTACTTTCCTGTTGTCTTGAAAGAATGTCGTTATTGTGGTCTTTAAAAGTTTTCTTTATCATTATTCTATTTACTGAAGTATATTATAGGATGAAAAATTTAAATACTATTGAAATGCTTTGGGACCTCTAACACAGTGTCAAATTAGAATTTGAACCAATCTGTAATATGTTTTATGGAAGTTTCGAGATACTGTTCATTCGGTGTTGCATGGATCCTTTTCTCTTATATTGTTCTTTTAGCTGTACTTGAATATTTTTTGGTTAATTATATTAATAGAAACGCACTTTTTTTTTAAAAATTGTGTTTATTGTGCTGTGTTCTGCAACTTTTCAATACTACAGCACAGATTATGTTATATGAAAATGTGATTCTGCTCACACTCAAGGTGCTGCTGTGGACGGCTGGTCCGGCAGCATGTTGGCTTCACAGCCAGCTTGGCTTCGAAGTACTCAGATGTGAAGTTGGGTGAAAACCCAAACCAGCCCATGCCCCCAGCGGAGGAGTGGTCGGTGGAAAAACACACAGAGGCGAGCCCCTCTGATGCCTATGGTGTCATCAACTTCCAGGGAGGGTCTCACTCATACAGAGCCAAGGTGAGAGGGCAATTTCTTCTCTGCTGGAGGGACTGTGTTTCATGGCAAAGGAAGAAACTATTGGTATACGGAATAATTGAAATAAATAAGCATTGTTAGCTGTTTTTTCCCAATCTTTTAAAGATGTTTTATGATGATTTATGATGATTTATGAATTCATGCGAGCATGCTTTTTATCGTGTCTGTTTCATTTGGGCAGTATGTGCGTTTGTCCTACGACTCACGGCCGGAGAGCATCCTTCGGCTGATGCTGAAGCAGTGGCATATGGAGCTTCCTAAAATCCTCATCTCTGTCCTCGGAGGAGTCCAGAACTTTGATTTGCACCCACGCATCAAGCAGGTGGTTGGCAAGGGCCTCATCAATGCTGCAGTCACCACAGGGGCCTGGATTCTTACAGGGGGGGTCAACACAGGTATATAGTTGGAGAAAGATTAATCAACCTGTGAATATGCATGTAGGTGAAAAAATTTTTTTGGGTGAATGGTGCAATAAGAGTTCTTATTTAAAGATGAGAAGTTTGTAGTTTCTTTCCAGGAATATAACAAATGGGAATTCACCAACATTGAAATGTATTTAATGATTAATTTCAACTTTGTTTTAACTTTAACTTTGGTGTTATTTTTACTGAATAGATGTCAGCTGGGATTAATTACTTGCAACCCCTGCTCCCACACAGATTCCCTAAGTGAACAATCACACCTACAATGTACACAGGCCTGCACAAACGCACAGCCACCATCACTTTTTGACACGCTGATGTAGCAGAACGTGTAATATTGGGCTGTTACCGTGTCATTTGGCTGTGTGTCGTTGGCCAAGGTGTGTCTGTAGCCAAAGCACAGCGTTAAGATGGTGTGGTCTGATCATAGTGTTTAAAACATTACTCACAGGGTCAATTACCTAGACCAGTGATTACTTTTAATGCCTCCCTGGCACCCTGGCCACTTGTGATGGTCTCCTGGCTCACAAATTACGACTGAATCCATAAGACCATTAGCTGAGGATTGTGGTTCACAAACAACCCCAAAGTTCATGGGATCTGCATTATTTAATACACTTTCACTAGGAACATATTTGTACAGAAATTTTCAGGGTACAAGGCTAGTTTTGTTACTTATTTGCATGTCAGAGGTCAAGGTCAAGTCACAACAAAAATTTTAAAGCATTGTCCAGTAAATGAGGAAAATGTATTGAATGTCTGATGTTTCCATCCAAAAGGTGTAGCAAAACATGTCGGCGATGCACTGAAGGAGCACTATTCAAGGTCATCAAAGAAAATTTGCACTATCGGGATTGCACCTTGGGGAGTCATTGAAAATAGAAATGATCTCATCGGCAGAGACGTACGTTAGAATCTTAATTGAAATTGATCGCTGAGCTTTGACACCTGATTTGATTGTTCTGTAAAGCTACAGAAGTCATATTTCTTCTCTTTTTCCCCTTCTCCTACTTTTTACGGCCTTCTCATGTCCACACTGCAGATTATTGCTCCGTATCAGACGCTGCTGAATCCTCTCAGCAAATTAAATGTTCTCAACAACCTGCATTCCCATTTTCTTTTGGTGGATGATGGAACAGTGGGCAAATACGGTGCTGAGGTCAACCTACGGCGAGAGCTGGAGAAGCATATTAACCTTCAAAGAATTCATGCACGTGAGTAAAACACGAAACGCAATATTTAATTTCATTAGAATAGTATTTGCTTTGATTCTTAAGAGACGCGGGGAACCATACGTCTGTCCCAAGGATTATTCTTTCATTGTCATTTTGTTTTAGGTTTTCTTCCTGGTTGGAGTTAGATGTGATTAAATATTTGTGCTATTGCCTCCAACTCAAGCTTAAAGACTGCATCTTTCTGACAAAAAGGCACAGTCGTTTTAAAATGTATTTAACATAAATTTCTTTCTTTTAAACAAGGTCTCTAAGATGTTTAGAATGAACCAGGGCGTGATCATAAGTGCAGCGTCATCTACAGACTAGAACACAACTTTTCTGGTCACTGACTACAGACATGAACCATCTATTTATGACCCATATAAATTTCCAATGTGCCTAATGTCTGATTAGGTATAAAATGAAATGCACTTTCACATAGCAAAAAAATTCTACCATCAAATTTCCTTTCCTCTTTATGTTGTTCAAAGTGAGTGACATCAGCCTACAGAAATCCAAACTATCTGCCTATTTTATGTATTAATTGTGTTAACTCGGGCCTAACATGATGGTAATAGGAAAGTTATTAATTACCAACTATTGTCTATTATAACATAGTGTGTGCACTAAATCTTTGTATGTGTTTTAACTTTTATAGGATATCGCTGGTTAAATAAACCCAATAAAGAAAAGGGGAAAATCCATTCTTGAGTATTCATTTAACTGAAACGCTATTGAACTAATAGTTTGTACAGACTTATCATCTGTGAAGCTTCATATGGTCTCATAGTATGTGTTACAGGGAGTTATGGGGACATGCCCTTCAGATAGGCTTAAACTCCAAGGTGCAAATGAGGGGATAACTGCGAGTTGGCATTATCATTTCCACCTCTCACAAACTGTGACTTGGGTGGAGCTGTTTTATGTGAGTAAATGGAATAATGGAGGACAAACCAAAACCTTAAGCTCTCCACTCTCTTCTGTCTTGTAGGAATCGGTCAGGGTGTCCCAGTTGTGGCTCTCATCTTTGAGGGGGGTCCAAATGTGATCCTAACTGTGCTGGAGTACCTTCAGGAGAGCCCCCCTGTCCCAGTGGTGGTCTGTGAGGGGACTGGCCGGGCTGCTGATATAATTGCCTACGTGCATAAGCAGACAGAGGAAGGAGGGTACGGCACACACACAACAAAATGCAGACGACAGGAATGGATGGTGAAAAGGCATTGACGGCTGTTTTAGCGTTGATGTTTTTGTGATTAATTAAAACAGTTAGAGGAAAATTAGATAATAGATAAGCAGTAATGTTAATGAAGCATGGCCTGGCCTACCATGATTTAAATAAAACAAATTAATATTTGATGAAGTGTTTTATTACTCATTTCGATACATGATTTACATGAAGTAGATGTTGAATTCAGGGGAATAGTCAAACATAATGGCAGTAACGCTGCTGCCGACGAATCATTTTCTTTGCCATAGAAAGAAATGTTGATATTTTCTTTTGCTACAAATTCCTTGATGGGCTTTCATCTATTTTTGTTCCTTAAGGTTTTCCAACCGCTCAACCACATCCCAGTCTGTTATAAAAACAGGAAAGAAAAAAGGAAAGAGTTGAACTTGTGACAGAGTGCAGTTAAAGTGATCTAGCACTTTTAAGCTTTGGGGAAATAAGCGCCTCATAGTGGTGTGAGCTAATCACACAATCAATGAAAATAAGTTCAGGAAATTGAAATTTGAGCTCACAGTAAAGTAAATATCACTGCAGTCATCCAATGGTCAAACAATGGTCGGGATTAACTGCTTATCTGTTACTCATACTTGTAAAAAATACTCCCATGAAAAAAGATTGACCCCTAACTTATTTTGTCTGTTTCTGTTAATACTGTATCAAATGCCCTTATTAGGCATATTTAGACAACACTGTCCCATTTTTTAAATTCATGTTTTAGACCAAGAGTTTTTGTAAAAAAAAAAAAAAAAAGAAGAATTTCAGTATAGTTTTAGTTGATGAAAGGTATTGAAATTTAAGTTATTTCTATTTTTAAATATCACATTATTAATATTTCACTCAGTCTAGTCGAGCCAAAGCTGATAATTTGTCATAAAATATATCCTATAATTATCCAATGAATGAGAAGTTGGATTGCTTAAGAATGTGGCAGTGGCCAATGTGACTGGTATGTTGATCTCAATTTAAGGAATACGTCCTGACGCTACCCTGAAAGGGAATAGCCGAAAGATGAAGAGGATTTGGAAACACACCCGGCTCCAAACCAATGTCCTCTTTTTTGAGAACAGGTTGAGATAGTTTAACTTCTGTCATTCTAATAATTCCCTTCCGTAGAGAAAACTCTGAGAACCAGCTATCCTGTGGGAAACCCAAAGAACCAAATACTGATGGTTCCATTATTTGTTTTGCCCCCTAATACGGTCCGCGTTTTTAAACAATATTTTCGCAGGACTTAAGAACCCCTCCTCTCTGTTAAGTGTTTCATGGCATGTGTGAGTTTGAGCAACGTGAGTCTAAACACGTTATGTTGAAATTCTTCTACAGCCGTCTTCCCGATGGAGTGGAAACCGACATCATTGCAACCATCAAGAAAACCTTCAACTTCAGCCAGAGTGATGCCATCCATCTCTTCCAAACCCTAATGGAGTGCATGAAAAGCAAAGAATTGGTACAGTAAAACATATTGATTTACATTTCAAGTCAGTTTCAGTTCATCACACTGTGACACATGGAAACGGCCTACCATTCAGACCTACAGGCAATTTAAAGTCAACAACTCCACCTACAGAACTCCACCTACAGAACCCCACATGTGTTACCACTGCACCAACATGCTGCCTGCCCTGAAGTTTCTCATTTAAAAATTAGTTTCACGGAGTTTTCAAATCAAGACATTTAAGGGGAATTTGAGTATGGACGATATTTATTACATTTTTCTGTTGTCGGTGTCCATCACCACAAAAAGTTTAGCTTGACTTCCTTTTCAATGACAGTGAGTGCATCAGGTAACTAGACTTGGAGTTGGTTAATAAATTGCCTGAAAACCAAACATAGCACCTTCAGGATTAATAGAGCAACATTCAACTGATTTATGAAACTAGACCACTCTTAAAGAATGTTTATTAACTGCTTCACTGTTATTGACAAATTAGTGAAATCCGATGATGGTCCCACTGTTAGTTTTTATAAATCAGGAACTCTTGAAACATCTGAAATCTTTCTTTTTTGGCTCATTCTGATAAATCTTATCTTGTCTCCTGGAAAACAGATCACTGTGTTTCACATCAGCTCCGAGGAGCACCAGGACATTGATGTAGCCATTCTGAGGGCTCTACTCCAAGGTTAGTAGATAGCTTCCCTCCGAACCGGGTTTCCTGCTCCTTCCCTAATAAAGGAAAAATCACAAAAAGTTTATTCGGTCTATTCATACACTGAGGGTATTGGCAGGGGGTAATGTTTTCATTCTGAAATAGATATGCTCTGAGAACAGTTCCCCCCAGTTGGCCTTCTCTTCTTGTTCCTAAGGATATCACGTTGCTCGCATTCACAAGGCCTCATTTTTTTCAACACAGGCAAACCCCTAGCATCATGTCTCTGTCTTATTCCTCTTTGTCTCCAAAGTGTGTTAGAGCAATAGAATAAAGAAGAATGTTCCTTTGCTTTGTTTTCATTATGTTGAGGAAAGAAAAGAAAATACCCACTTCATTATTATTTTAACTCTGGCGAGCTTTAGGTAAACTGCCATTCTTCATTTCAAAAACAAGATAAATGTTTAACCTGAAAGAGGTTTGAAAGATGAAAGAGGTAGTTTGGGTTATGGTTCTTTCCCCTCCTTCCAGTTTATTTAGAGTGACTGCAGCTGATGGATAGTCTGAACAAACTGCCTCAGACACTCAAGAGACAAACAGACTGTGACTGATATTGCCCAACTGAGCAAATATTTGTCAACCTAAGGTGTAGTCAACTTGGTGAAATAGATACACATCCTCAAAATGACCCTGGCCTACAAATGTTCTAAACCCTGTTGAGTGTTCCTGGTGCTTTCTTTAGTTCTGATTCTATTCATTTTGACTGAAAATTATATAAATAAAATATGTATCATTTATATTGCACCTTTCATGCATACAAGCAACAAAGTGCTTTAAATGATAAAAACAACTTCCCCATTGTCCTGTATTGCCAACCAACCCCATAAAACACACCTGACAAAAATACAGGAAAAAGTTATGGAGCAAATAAAGAATCTTAAAAAGAGATTCACATTAAAACATTTCTCCCAACTATCCATCACCATCCTCATCCACAGAACAGGCAAAAAATAAGTACATAAAGGTACTATAAAAGCAGGAACTTTACTTAGAAAACGCTATCGTAAATCTTTAGGAAATACACTTTAGGGAGTGAAAACTATAAAAAAAAGAAATATAAAACTTGAAATAATCAAAACTGATGAAAATGGGGAAGCATAAAATAAAAACTGACTAAAAAATATAGCTATAAAACATATAATAATATTAATAATAAAACAATTAGAATATTAAAACTTAGAACAGGTAATAATAGTGGGGTAAAAAAAGATGACCAACTAAACAATAAATACATGAAAAAGATTCTGTTAAAATCTGACTAAAAAGATATATTAAGAAATACTTTCCCCTTTCCACGTGTCGACATCAAAGGAAATACACATTTTGAAATCTCAGGGTATCAAGAGATAAATTAAGTGATTCTGAGGATTAATTTATATTAAAATCTCTGAGAAACATCACTTCTTTATACAGTGATTATGATAGTTTGATTCAGAACGGCCCTGGAGTACAATAAACAGATTAACATAGAAGACAGCTGTTGAATGACGATTTACATAGTAGTGTAATCTGCTGTGTCGGGAGGGATTACTTGCTCATTGGTCTACCTGTGTATTTCAGGCACAAACATGTCTGCCTTCGATCAGCTGGTCCTGACACTGGCTTGGGACCGTGTAGACATTGCCAAGAATCACGTGTTTGTGTACGGACAGCAGCTACTGGTACGGCTGAGTGTTTTTTTGACTGTGTGTGTTTGTGTCTGCGTGAGAGAACTTTTTATGGATATTGTTTTTTTTACTCAAAATTAGCCCCAATTCTTTGGGTCAAATTCTCCCTAGAATCAGCAGCAATCTTCAGTCTAAGGACTCAGGGGACTGGACTCTGGTAGCCCTCCATGAACTCCTTATGTTGACTGTCACAAGCAATCATTATAACGTTGGCCCCTTAAGGATCCTGTGGGGATCATATTTATTTTAAATCTTGGAATCCTGGCTAATTGCACAAAAGAGTGGTTGAATATCAGTAATGTATGTTTCCTCTGTGCATGTGTGGGTTTTTTTCTGCAATTTGTACACATTTTTTATGTTCTCCCTCATTTATTATGTTATTTTTATAAATAAAGGCCTACCATAAATGTATGCGGCATAACTTTATCTTTGTGTATGTAGGTGAACTCTCTAGAGCAAGCGATGTTGGATGCACTTGTGATGGACAGGGTGGAGTTTGTCAAGTTGCTCATCGAAAACGGTGTGAGCATGCACCGTTTCCTGACAATCAGCCGGCTGGAAGAGCTCTACAACACGGTAATGTTCATAAACCTCCACCAGCCACTGAATCAAAGAGATGAGTTGTGTGTTTTTAAGCTTTTTTTCATGCTCTGTTTTAGAAACAACCAAGTAGCAACCCAACTCTCCTGCATCTCGTTAGAGATGTTAAACAGGTGAAGTTAGCCCACTCTATAAAATATTAATCACTTGGCATTAACCTGAGTTTGTTGGTCGTATTAATTCATTTTATGTCCATCCTACAGAGTCATCTGCCTCCAAACTATAAGATCACTTTGATTGATGTAGGCCTGGTAATTGAGTATTTGATGGGCGGGACTTACAGGTGCAATTACACCAGGAAAAGATTCCGTACCATTTACAACAATCTCCATGGCAACAGCAGGGTGAGTTTGCAATTCCTGGATGTCTTCTTCAAATAGCTTTTAAGGCGTTAATTTAAACCTTATTTGAAAGTGGTAATATAGACCAGTGTTAAAACTTGGCATGTAGGGGCTAATAATGTTGTATATAAACAGGAATAAGTAAAATGCATGGTTTTGATGTAAGCTCTTAAATTATGATCAAATTTGTTTTCTATAAAAACGAAAGCAGGTGGAAGAAAGTCGTGTAAATCTGGTTATCTTTTATGTGCTGCTCAGAGGTCAGGGCGCCACACCGCGGGTCCTGGTTCTCATTTGAGGAAAAACCACGAGTCTTTTAGCATGCAGGCCGACAAGAAGGAGAAGACGAGGCACAACCACTTCATCAAAACTGCACAGCCATACAAACCAAGGGTAAAGTTTTGGGATTCACTAGAAGTAATGAAATTGATATAAATGTGTGTCTGCCTTTAAGGATGAATTGCAAAATTTAGAGAATATGTCTCCACTTCCTCTCTCCCCCTAGCTTGAGTCCACCACCGAGCAGAACAAAAAGCGAAGCAAAGAAGAAATCGTGGACATAGATGACCCAGAGACACGGCGGTTTCCCTATCCTTTCAATGAGCTGCTGGTGTGGGCTGTGCTGATGAAGAGGCAGAAAATGTCACTCTTTTTCTGGCAGCATGGTGAAGAGAACATGGCGAAAGCGCTGGTAGCCTGTAAGCTTTGTCGATCTATGGGCTACGAGGCCAAGAAGAGTGACGTGGTAGACGATACATCAGAGGCGCTCAAGGAATACTCAAAGTAAGTTTTCTCCCCTGGTCTTAGTACATCTAAGATAGATAGTATATATTCATTTCCAGTAGTGAACAAATGCACTGGTTTAACCATACTGACACATTTCAGTGATTTTGGAACGTTGGCCGTGGACTTGCTGGAGCAGTCATTCAGGCAGGATGAGACCATGGCTATGAAGCTGCTGACCTATGAGCTGAAGAACTGGAGCAACTCAACCTGTTTGAAGTTGGCTGTGTCCTCTTACCTACGACCCTTTGTGGCTCACACCTGCACCCAGATGTTGCTGTCAGACATGTGGATGGGACGACTGAACATGCGCAAGAACTCCTGGTACAAGGTTCATGTTCCATTTAGATATTTTGGGGGGATAATAAATGAAGGGAATGTAATTGCTGAAATCAGTGACTATTCTATGTACAGTTTAATGCAAATACTGCACAATTATTTGATTTATGGATCCAGGGTGTCCATAGAAATATAGAATAATAAATGAGAATAATAAAAAGAAAGAAATAACTTTATTAATTCCCATAAGTGAAATTTAGTGTGTGAGTGTCTGAACAAAGGTCTGTTTTCTATTCTAAAATTGTTGATGCTTTCAAAAAACAATTGGATTTGATTGTTCCTTCACACATAGTAAATACACATCCTGAGTATGATATTAAATCATATCTGCACTTTTAGTAAAATACTTCAAATTTCTGTCCCACAAATACTTTCTTGATCAGTTAATAGTAATTGTCTAAAGATGTATATGTTTTGCATTATAGTCAAGACTGAATTATTTAAATAGGTCAAACCACACAAAACATTAACAATGTAGCATGCAGTTATTCCAGTTTGGTAATAAAACAAGGTAGGATTCATAAGTGTGTGTGCGTTCATATATATGTAATTCAAAAGACACTATTGACAAATGTAGCGGCAAACCACCCACACAAGTATGTACATCTTTCTAGGTGATCCTGAGTATCCTTGTGCCTCCTGCCATCCTACTGTTGGAGTACAAATCCAAGGCAGAGATGGCTCACATCCCTCAGAGTCAGGACGACCACCAGATGACAATGGAGGACAGCGAACACAACTTCCAGAACATAGCAGAGGACATCCAAATGGTTAGATTTACTCGTTTTGTGCCTCGTTTTGTGTGATTATCCTGCCATTTCTCTTTTTTCTACTATTTTTCATCTTTTTCCATTTTAAGCTTTATTGTACTTATCATTTCAAGCCAGTCTGGTAGGACTACAAATACTTGGATAATTGGAAATATGTCCAAATTCACTACAAGAGCGTTGCAGATCATACGTTGTCCATAGGTCAGGTGATGATAAATGTTGACTGTGAAAAAGTTGCATACGTCATGTTTAAGGAGAGCTACAAGAAAGACACTCACATAAAACGTCTGCTCATAGATATTTCTTTAAAACTTTTGGAAGGAAGGCTTTACTTTTATAAAGAAGTGTGTAATTTTTTACTTTAGTTTATTTGCCTACTTTCTTTCACTCACTTTCTCTTCTTTGCTACCCAAGTTCTCCCCTTCTATCATTTTCTCTATGAGTCATACTGCTGTCTTATTTTGCTTTTAATCTCTCTGCAGGATGTTTTCAAGGAGACCAGATCCCACGACCACATGGAGACAAAGAACGAAATGGAGACGCACGTACGCTCAAGGAAACTGCCCTTAACCAGGAAAATTTATGCCTTCTACCACGCTCCGATTGTCAAGTTCTGGTCCAACACGGTATGAAGATTACAGAAGAGTGATACACAACACACACAGTGATACACAACCACACAACTTTTTTGGTAGTTTTCACAGGTAGGGTTCTTGGCAGCAGGAGGGTATAAGCAGTTATTTAGAACACAGTTTAAGTTTTAGATCTGAAAAGAAGAGCTACACCTCACCTAGAGAACCAGTTGTCTCTAATTGCTTATATTTATAAGGTGTTTCCAATACAGGAGCTTTCTAAGAACTATTCAAGAGATTAAAAATGGTTTCATTAGGATAGTTGTCAGCAAAGTCTCAGGAGATAGATTTATGAAAATACTGGGGCTGTGCTTTTCAGTTCTACACATCCGTTTCAAGTGGACCGGGTTAACTGCTTCCAATTCAGTGTCCAGCTTCATTCACCAAAGAAGTAATCAATGGGCAAGTTTAGTTTTTAATTTTTAGGATGTCATGTGATTTTGGTTTTTATTTATTTAGGTCAAAAGCAAACTTATGTTTTTAGAGGTTTAAAAGGAGGCGTGATAAAGGAAGAATTTGAATGATATGAGAGAAGTGAACTAGAGAGAGGGAGTTGCGTTGAGAATGCACAAGCGTTTTCATTCGCCTTTTCCACATCCGTTTAGTCTTTTACGTCAGTTTGCTGCATGCAATTCAAAGATGCCATAGATATAACAAATTATCTTGTATTCCTCATTTGAAAATGGGTTTTTCAATGAATGGGATTTTAAATAAGGCTGTTTTTTTTCAATCCTAATTTGCCTATTATCACAGCTCCTCGAGTGAAATTAACTTCATTACCTTTATTACTGTTTTTAGCTTCCCCCTACCTGTGATAATATTGTCAGAAGGGGATATTTTAAGTTGTTGAAAAAGCTGATATTGAGAATGAACATCACCTGAGAGCTTTGATTAATGTGTAGCACTCCATCAGAAAGATCTGATGCAAAAGCCTGCAGAAGCTGACTATGACTAATAGTTCATGAATAATAATAAACTGCAAATAAGAGAAAGTGCTAACCTGTTTCAAAAGACTCCCACACAAAAAATAGTTAGGCATGAAGAGTGGAAAGAGCTCTTTCAATACAGATTTTGGCACTAACTGGGTGGACAGACATTCACACAGGAATGTGGGCACAAGGGAACACAACCATGTGTTTCCCAAGCCACAGCAAACAAACAGCAAAGGTTCAGTTTTCTCTTATTTGTGAAATTTTTTTTTTTTTTAAGGACTTGTAATTTCCTTTTTAGCCCCATAACTTTCCTAGTGGGCTATCATTTGATTGTTAGCTAGTCGTAACACCAACAAGAAACAAAACAACATAAACATATTTACTTGCCTTCACACAGATTTACACTGATGCACTAGATTATCACTCACTTTTTCTTTCTCATTTTTATTTATATATTCAACCCTGAGGCCAGTTCTCAGGATTTTTGTAGATGTCACTGAGGGTTTTATTTTCCGAGACAGGGCTGTTCAAGGCTGAGAGACGTTGATAACATCACTGAAACTGCTAATAAATGTTATGTAGCTTGTGCTCAAGCTTATCTTCATCTTCAGTACCTGCTTCCATTTGGATTGTAACACGTCAATGCAGCACAACGGTGGCTGTCCCATCAGATGGGAGTGTTAATGGATTTTATTCAAACGATTCACAACATGTGTGACGGGGTTCAGTGACTGTTTAAACTTAAGTGTGTGTTTTTTTGTCCGCGTGAGTTACCTGCGTGTTGGAGTTTTCACATCACATTAAATATACATTTATTTGAGGTAAAGTGATGACGACCACCCATTCCTGAGAAAAATAAAGTAATTGGTGTGCAACTTGTTTATACTTAACAGTTAGAACTTATTTAAAAAATAATTAACAATTAATAATTAATAAGAATAACTAATCGGTTGTATAACAATCTAGTTAAAAAAGTATTGCTGAAAAGTTGACCCATAAAAGTGGGCTGTCTGTGCTGTAGACAGGATAAAATCATTTTGAAAATGATGCTTCATAACCTAGAAAAAACACCCAATAAAGACAGTGTTTTTCCATTTATGTATCTCCAAATATATTTCACTTATATTACCAGAATGAATCGCATCGTACGAGACCAATGACTGCTGTAGGTAGTAGCTGATGAGGAGTTGGTCAAAAACATTTAGGATACAGATAACTGCCTTCTGAGGGATCAGAAGTATCGAGTCAAAATAAGGAGTCTAGACAATTTGCTCCGGACTCAAAGTGCGATGATCAGTTTGACCTCTTCTCAAAGTATTTCGGAGAAAAAGCCCTGCAATGGAGCTGTATGAATATCAAATGTCATGTTTTATATACTGTGTTTTTACATTGACCAATGTAACAGTGTAAATAATGTTTGTATTATGCTTTTGAAGTTATTTGTGTCTGTTTGTGTGTCTCCCACTGTCAGCTCTTCTACCTGGGTTTCTTGATGTTCTACTCGTATGTGGTCCTAGTGAAAATGCCTGAATGGCCATCTCCTCAGGAGTGGGTGGTCATCCTCTACATATTCACTTCGGCCATTGAGAAAATACGAGAGGTATGTGGAATCGTTTATGTTTAGCACATGTACTGTCAGCTCTTAACCATAAAAGTAAGGAAGTAAAGAAGTCTGTTTATATAGCAGCAGGAGATAGACTAGTTATGATACTTCAAAAGCACCATGATTTTCAGATGAATCAAGGACTATACATCTGGTCATTATTTAACTTTCTTTTCTTCTCCCCACTTTCTCATATCCCCCCAGATGTTTATGTATGAAGCAGGCAAAATAAGCCAGAAGATAAAGGTGTGGTTCAGTGACTATTTCAATGTGTCCGACTTTCTGGCCATTGTTACCTTCTTTATTGGCTTTGGCCTGAGGTTAGGTGGAGGAGATGCCGCCGTCCCTGGGAGGACGGTGTATTGTCTTAATATCATATTCTGGTACGTGAGACTCCTGGACATCCTGGCTGTCAACCAGCAGGCTGGACCGTATGTCATGATGATCGCTAAAATGGTGAGTTGCTGTGAAAGTCACAACGCATGAGCTAGAGTGAGCAAAGATAAATATTTTGGGTTATTTTAGGGCTTATGGATTTTTATAGTACCATTTTAATGAAAACAAGGCACAATCTGAAATAACAATAACCTGTTTAGTGGTAAGGAGTGCCAAGAAAGTAAAAAGACTGATTTGAACATGAGAACTTAGACAGATCTTTTTGTGCATTTACAAATTGCTCTTATTGATGTTAATTTTTTTTATTTACATACTTGGAACATTCATATTTGAACAGCATTGAGTATCTCTATGCCGTTACCAGGTATTGTAACTTATTATATTATCCTGAACAATCCAGTTGGTGTTAGAACAGACCTTTCATAAGTACTACTTTCTTTATTAGCTGTGGTAGTTTTAACAGTAGTATTTATGTGAGCCTTTAGATATAGCTTATCTTAAACAGAATGTTGGATGAAACACAGTTAATGGAAAAATATATTTTGTTTTTTTTAAAGGAATAGTGTGATCTTCATAAAGATTCTTATTTGCTTTCTTGAAGAGTTATGCTACATTTTAAACCATCAAGGACAAAGCTGAATTTAGCCCAAGTACGTGTAGTTTAGTGTAAAAGCCGAAAGAAAGAGAGAAACAGTGAGACTTTACATGGAGTCAGGTTAGCTCTTAATGCTGCTTTCTGTGTTGATGTTAATCAAAGATGAAACTTATATTTAATATAAAGATTTAGATGTGGTACTGATATTCTAATCTATCGCGGCAAGAAAGCAAGTATTAGTGTTTCCCAACAATATCACACTCCTGCTTTGATAATGCAAAGCAACTGCACTTCTGGACATTTCAGAACTGAAGAAGCCTCTTGGATGAGAGTTGGAAGGTCTTCAAGCCAAAACCAAATTTCAGTTGCTTTGCATTCAACCCACATAGATTACTATGACCCCGATGAATGAGAATCTACACAGACATTCAGGAACTGCCTTCACACAATGGCCAAATGCGGCAGGTTATTGTCCTGCACTAGGATGAACCCAGGGACCACCGCAGTATATGGTCTGACAGTGGGTGTCTGGATCTCATCCTGGTATCCAACAGCAATCAGGGTACCGTTGGCTGTGACATGTCTGTTTGACCCTCCTAGGATATGCCTTCCCAGATCATCACTGATCCATGACCTTACAGGTCCTGCTGGATAATGTTGCAGTCGGCATAACGTTCACCCCTGCATCTCCAGACTCTTTTATTTGTCACATCCAGCGTGAACCATCTCTCATCTGTGATGAGAACGAGGCACCTACCCAATCAGGTGTTTCTATGGACAATACCAATAGAGCTACACGTTGCTGGGCTGTGAACACAGGACCAACCAGAGGATGTCAGGCCCTCATGCCGCCCTCATGTAATCTATTTCTTACAGTTTGGTCAGAAACATGCACATAAGTAGCCTGCTGGTGGTCATTTGTTGGACTCTTGCAATGCTCCTCCAGTTCCTTTACAGACAAGGGAGCAGATACTGGTCCTGCTAATGGGTTGTTTCCCATCTATGGTCCATTTCCTGGTATCTTCTCCACGCACTGGAGGTAGTACTGGGCAATCCAGTACTGCCTTATATGCCATCCAGGAAGAGCTGGACTACCTGTGCAACATAAATGGGCTGTAGGTACATTATCATGCTACCAGTAGAGATAAGGAGACTAGCAAAATGCAAAACTAGAGGACACATCAGTTAGGAGAGATGAGGAGCGAGAAGTGGTCTGGGGCACCTCCACCTGCAAAGCCATTCCCTTTTTGGGGGTTCACTTCTAGTTTCCTCTCTAGACCACCCTTTGTCGCTTTCATTTGCATAAAAGTAGTTGAAACTGATTCACAGTTACTTGTGCTTCCTAATTGGCGAAATCCATATCCCAGAAGTTAATTTGACTTTGTTTTTTACTGTGAGGATTAAGTTCCCTTAATTTCCCTTTGGTTCCTTAATTTTTTGAGCAGTGTACTATAAGTCATAATGCCAGCAATCACATATCTTATTAAATGTGAATGTCTTTCAGGTGGCCAACATGTTTTATATAGTGGTGATAATGGCTATAGTCCTGCTGAGCTATGGGGTACCCAGGAAAGCCATTCTGTACCCAGAAGAGGAGCCCAGCTGGACGCTAGCAAAAGATGTGGTCTTCCAGCCATACTGGATGATGTACGGGGAAGTGTATGCCTATGAGATCGATGGTAAGGACGATGAGCATGGTAGGGGAGATTATGAGGGTAAGAACAGTTTTATTCAAAGACACTTACCACAGCATGATGACTGATTGTCACTCAAAACAAGCACTAGAAATCAAACCCACAACGGATCAATCATTGCTCTTCCTCACAGCCTCTTCACGCAACATAGTTCACACAGAGAAACAGCCAGTGCCACTCTCTGGGGTTTGGTCAAGGCTTTTTGCTTTATCACAGTGCTAAAAAAAATGGACAGATGAAAGACAATGATACAGGTGCTCAACATAACCTGGGTTGGCATCCCAGTGTTTCACACACAGTTGAAATTCATCACATGGTTTATGACTGTTATCATGACGATATCTTAGAAAGGGAGGATACGTTGACTTTACGATGATCTGCGGTGTAAGTTTTTATGAAAGTAATGCCACTGAAAGAAAATGAGAAATTAAAGAATTGAAGGCTGAAAGCTAGTTTTGGAACAAACTTCAGTATACTCCAAAGTCCTAGATGGAATATTATTGGGCTTCTACCAGTTCAGCCGTTTGTTAATGTAAACATGAGAGTGAATGCATAAAATAAAATCTGAAAAGGAATTCATTTTTAATCATCTGTAAATGCAGTTTAGATATGTTGTTCCCCTCCTCTGTTATCTTAGTATGCCTACATACTTGATTCAGCCAGATTTGGGCCAACGAATGAAAAGTTACTTTCAGGTTGTGCAATAGAATAAGACCTGGAGGTATTTGGAGGGTTTGTGTGTTTATCCTAAAAGGCTGCTCCGCTCCACAGTGTGTGCCAACAACACTGATCTATCAGTTAAGTCTCTGTGTAAAGCAGGAGTGTGGCTGACTCCTCTCCTACAAGCAGTCTACCTCTTTGTACAGTATATACTAATGGTCAACCTCCTCATCGCCTTCTTCAAGTGAGTGCACACCATTTCATCGCAGATGTATTTCAGATAATGTTTGTACTCGTGCGCCATATTTTCCAGCACATCATCACCCTAAATGTCTTTTCTAATCTGTTTTCCAGCAATGTTTATCTGCAAGTGAAGTCCATTTCTAATCTGGTGTGGAAGTACCAGCGTTACCATTTCATTATGGCCTATCACGAGAAGCCTGTCCTCCCACCCCCCTTCATCCTCCTCTGCCATATCTACTCCCTTTTCTGCATGTGCAGGAAGAGGAAAAAGGAGAATACTTACGGACCAAGTATGGGATGAATATCATATCTGTCACCTAGCGACGAAGTCGCATGATGTCATCCATATATATTTGCATCAAAACCAACTTCCTAAGCTTTATACAGTGCATACAGTACAGTTTATTGGCACCCTTAAAAAAATGAAGGGAATTTTTTGTTTTTTAAACATCTCTATAGTCTATTACCATGATCTTTATTTTAATATGATTTTACTAAAATCTAACCTTTGACTCAAGTAAGAAAATAAAAAAATAAAAATATTTATCTCCAAACAATGTCTAACAATGTTATGGGTTACAACCAGCATTTATTATTTTATGCAGCCCCCTTTTGCCAAAGTAACAGCCCCGAGTCTGCTTCTGTGATGGGTGATGAGTTTGAGACCACAGAGAGAAGATCTGTGACTATTCCTCCATACAGAAAACTCCATCGCCTTCAGATTCTGAGGTTAATTTTGTGGACTCCTCACTTAAGCACATCCCACAGATGTCCTATGGAGTTTAGGTCACGATTGAAATGACATCGGCGGTTCTCTAGATGTAATCATTGGAGAGTCATGGGCGGTCGAACCATCCTCCTCACAGGGTATGGGGTCAGTGCGCAAACACGTCTTCTTCCAGACTTTTTTTTTTTTTTTTTTTTTTTTTTTTTACATCTCCAGTCCCTTTTTACTTCTTAATTATTGATCTAACGGTTGACAATGGCGTTTTTAACTGTTGAGGGAATTTCTGTTATGCATTGCCAGATTTGTGCAGCCCTATAAAGTAAAACAGGAAGACATTTTTACCACGTCTTACTCAAACAGGTGAAGCTAAAAATATC
This sequence comes from Lophius americanus, assembly GCA_037951165.1. NCBI lineage: Eukaryota > Metazoa > Chordata > Actinopteri > Lophiiformes > Lophiidae > Lophius > Lophius americanus. The sequence continues at coordinate 13,794,002 of JBBDHG010000014.1, read as the reverse complement.
AAATAAGACAGTAAATATGCTTCTGTTACCTTTAATCACAGGATATCCTGGAGGTTGCAATAATCGTGGCACACATGTTTTAGAGAAAAACCTAATGATAGTGTTAGAAATGTAATGTTTCTTTTAATCGTGTTACTTGACTTAAAAGTTAGACAATGTGAATAATTTCAATTAAAGATCATGGGTATTAACAATAAAGACATTTGCATCTCATTTGACTTTTCTTTGCTTTAAGGTGCGCTGGTAATTTATCAGTAATTGAAGAAAGTGTAACTGCTTAACTCTGTATGTTGAGGAAAATCTCCTGTACTAACAGGTCCTTCTGTCTTTTAGAACTGTTTCTTACAGAGGAAGACCAGAAGAAGCTCCATGATTTTGAGGAGCAGTGTGTGGAGACTTATTTCCATGAAAAGGATGACCAGTTTCACTCTGGGAGTGAGGAGCGCATACGTCTTACCTCAGAAAGGTGCAACTGTCAGAGGCCCTGCAGGGTTTTCTTTTTAAATAAACATACTGTTTATTGTCAATTTTTACTCAGCAGAATGTATTTTGGATATTTTTAAGAAGTTTCTTCCTCTTAAAACATTTGTGAAGATTTTTAAATCCACAGCGTTAATCCATAGTGCGGTGTCTCAAATATTGTACTACTGTTATAATATCATGTAGTACTTGGAATAAAAATGCATTACTTACAACTACAGCACTTAAAACTACAATGCTAAAATGTAAGTATATTTAGTTGAACACTGCCACAGTGCGACCTACCGAAACTTACGTTTGTAGTGTTTAATCATGAATATCGGGTCACGTCCAAAAATATCTGCCAACTAATTCAGCTGATTGGTAGGCAGACAACTTGACTAAAAATGATTTAAAGAACTCTTCATTTGTTTTGCTATTTGCCTCCAATGTTTTCACAAATTTGAAGAGTCTCCTAATCCCACCCCCTTGTGCTTTGTAGCTAAGATTGGCACATGTGATTTGCTTCTTAGTGTGAATGGCGTAATACACGCTGGCCAGGTTAAGTGGTGGAGTACATGTTTTGAGGCTCAGCAAGACTGTCAACTAGCTGTCTTCTTTACTTCTTTTCTTTTTGCTTTATTTCTACCTTTTGATCAGGGTAATGGTCTGAAATCTTTGACGAGAGTTAATTTTGTCAGCTATTTTCATTGTCCCCTAAAGAAACCAATCGATTAAATTAAATTTCCCAGATTCACTTTAAGGCTCCTGAAGGTGTGCAACTTGCAATTTTTCTCTTTAATTTGCTTATTTTCCCATTTTTAGGCATACTGAACTTAATTAGATTTCATGGCAGATTGCTCATATTCATCCAAATAGAATTTTTATAGTAATGGTTGCATCTTTCTCCTTTGACACAAATTTTAAAAAGGAAACTACATTTTGGATCCTTTTTATCCATGATATGGGATCTTGATTTAGTTCATCACAGTTCCTAATTATGTTTTTGTTTCATTCATCATGGGAGAAAAGGTCGTTGACCAGCAGTGTCATATTTTTCCATAAGGAAAACACTACCACAATGTATTTTGTATATTTTTTGGAAGAATTTGATTCCTTCCTCCATTATAATTTTAACAATTTTATACTAACATTTATTTATTTTTCTATTTTTTTAAGATGTACACTAAGTAACAGAAGCTGTCCTTTGGATAACTGATACTACTCTTTGACATCTTATTTCCAGGGTTGAGACCATGTGTATGCAGCTGAAGGAGGTGGGAAACAAGGTCAACTTCATAAAACGCTCTCTGCACACACTGGACTCCCAGATTGGCCACCTACAGGACCTCTCGGCTCTGACTGTGGACACTCTGAAGACCCTCTCCGCTCAGAGGGCATCAGAGGCCAGCAAAGTCCACAATCAGATCACCCGGGAGCTAAGCCTGTCGAAGAACCTGGTCCCCAGCATCGCCCCCGTGCCAACGGACACTGGCCCCGACTCCAAATCTTCTGTGATAGGCATTCGCAGTGTGGGGGCCTACTTTGGTTCCTCTTTTCCCCAGGCAGGACCCAACATTGCAGATTCTCTTTTTGGGTTAGATACAGGGGTAGGGACAGAAAGTAGCCGGAGATTTGGGCCGAGCCCCGGAGCAGGACTGGGGCTGGACCCCAGTCTGAACCCAGCATTGAGCCCGGAGAGGAGGATTTTTATTGGGCATTGGCCTCTTGCTGCAGAGGCGGGTTCCAGTGCCTTTGGCCAAAGTGGTGTTGCCATTTCCCCTCCAGAGTTACGACTCCGAGGCCACTCTCTCACCCAGGGTAAGCTAACCCGTCCACAGGAGCCAGGCTTTTCCGACTCCCCATCCAGCTTACCCAATGTGCCCTCCACCGGTGCTAAGTTCCACATTAGCAGTACCCCTTCCACACCCTGTGGCTCCAGCCATCCAGAACTCACCCAAGCAGGGCTTTACCAGCAGACCTTCCAACCAGACACCACCACTGTAGAGTTTGGGGCGTTTGTTGGTAAGTATAAGACTGAAAGTGAGTCTGATGTCAATGATGAGTCGAAGGACGAACTTGAAAGCTGTGTGTGTGTGTATCCTACTGTTGTTGTTGTCTCTAAGACTTTGGGCTCTGCTCAGCCAGCCTGCTTGCCTGCTCGCATTGCAAAGCCTGAGAACGCAGAAGTGTTAGGGAGGGAGAGGGGGGAGACGGAGAAGAGTTTGGGATATGTGAACAAGGCGTTCTGCGATGATGAAGGGAGATCAAGTTCTCTGAGTAAACACAGTACAGACACTGGAATCGCCCTGGCCTCCGAATCAATACAGAAAGTCACCTATGGAAATGGCAGCCTACCAGGTGGTTCTCATGCTCCTGCTTTAGCATCTGAGAGACTCCACAGACGGAGAGGGAGCAGAGGATGGAAGATTTTGGGCCCAGGTTCCTCTTCAGCATCCAGCTTTGAGGGTCACTGTGGCTCTGAAGTGCCACTTGACAAGAGGAACGCTGCAAGAGAGACGAGCCCAATGAGAGGTCTGAGCTGAAGTTGAGGGCTACATCTGCCTGGTGCGCGGGTCTCTCCATCTCAGACCAGACCTTTAGCTGATGGTTTTTCCACTCCTTTCTCTGTTGTGCCTTGTACTCTTGTCTGACTTTTTTGCTTAATTGCTCGGTGGTGTTTCCATTTCTTTATGTGCAGTGTGTCTTGAGCATGAATGTTTGGTTGACTGGTTAAGGTTTTCATGTTCTAACTTTGATTGATGAAGGGTTTGGTTGACTGATATGAGGGGAGGAATTTCTTGATTATGCACAATAATTTTGATGTTCATCATTTGCTTTAGGTTTCACACAAATCAATCAATTAATCATTTGCAGATTTTTGTTTGGTTTTGTGCTAAATTGTCATAGGAAGCAAACATGAATTCCAACAACGAAGTCATTATATTATGTGACCGACTGAGTGGACAGTTTCAATATCGTAAATGTTTCATTATTTCAGGACACAAAGACAGTGTGAATGTCCAGCACTCTACACCTAAGAACACGATCACCTCCAGTCAACAGCAAAGTCCGGCCATAAAGACCAGGTCACAGGTGTGTAGGCATTTGTGTTTTTTTAATGGCATATCAAAGACTTTATTTTTTTTAACAAATGTCCTTCAGAATTCTTGGTAAGACGACCCCCCTCCCAACCCCGTTTCCGATGTTCACCATTATTTTAGTATTTGTGGTCCAAACATGTTTAATGTTATGTTTCTTCCCCTGGTAGGCTTACCCATGGTAGTCATATTTAATAATTTACCCTAATAAGATGTAACTTAATAAAAGTTCATCAGTTTTTCAGAATAATGTTTACTTTTTATCACATATTTTTTCCCCTGTATGATTTCACGGCCACAGGCTCAGTCCGAGAGTCACGGTCACATCAGAGCAGTCAACTCCTACGCTGGCTTCACAGAGTTTGACAGAACTCCAGCTTTTCTCCATCCTGACTCCAGTAAGCTCACAAAATTAGCCCAAAGGCAGTTATTGCTTCTGTTGATCGTGTCATTTCATATTTTAACTGATGAGAGGACTTCCAACTATTTCCTCTACCAAATCTGGTGGACCCTACTTAGCACCACCTCAAACAAGCCTCAAACCTACTCTCATATCATCCACATGCACATTTTTAGCATTTAAAAATGCTGTTCTGCCCCGAGGATGACAGCAAGGATAGTAACAGAAGGAACCTGGACATCTGAATGAACTTTCGGTAGATGGCAGGGCGGGGTGTGTCAATGTATAGGTGTGCAGCCAACAACCAGAAGACTTAAATTCGGCCAATAGCAGTTATTGGCTAAATCAAAGGAGAGAAAACTCAGCCAATATTGTCAATAAATTGGGCACGCAGAGGACAAGATCAGTACCATTTAACCAGGAAGCTAACTGACTGACTGAAAGGCACCGCTAGATGCAGATGTAAGTCACGCTGTGTTATATGTCACACCTCTTTTGCTCATGGATCCCTGGCTCACTATTTAAAATAACATTGGCAAAAGGATGACTTTCCCTAGTAGCCATTTCAAAGAAACACCAAAGTAATGTCAGACCGCTTAATGACTCGTTCCTGTCTTCGCCTTTTTCTGTAAGAGATCACCTCCCGATTCCCTTTAGCATTTATCTCAACAGAACAAAAAAAACTGTAGTGCCACGGGAGGATTTAAAGAATATTTTCTTTAGAAAGATCAGTCTGTTGTTCCATTCTCTTGTAAGGACCTACATTCGAGGGAAAAGAAAATGAAACACCTACATTACCACTCCCCACCATTTCACATCTTCTCAAAGCAAACAAATATTGCATGTTTGTAAATTACAGATGGTTATGATCCTTACGTTAGATTTTAGTTCTGCATATTCCAAAAACCATCTGGAGCTCTGGATAACCAGTCCTCAATATAATTGTTTTTATGCAGATTTGACAAAGAAGGACAGGAGCAGAGTGTCAGCTGAAGACATCCTCATCCACGAAGACCCCAGGACTGCAGTACTGGTTTGTAAAACCCAAATTTAAAAAAACTAATCTGTAGGTTCTTTAATGCTGGTTTCTGCCATTCATGACTTCTTTGTTTCTGCACCAGGAAAGAGTTCAGGTCAAATCTGCCCAAGCCAGCAGCATGTATGTCCCCTCCCACTGTACGCACACAGACACACAAGCATATGCAAACATCTACATCTCTCTGGACACAGTTGCTCTGTTAAAATAATGTCTCTGTGGTCTCTCTATCAGACGATCACCAGGGGAAGATACATTAACTGGTAAGATGTTTGGGCTCTTAAACATCCGCATGAGAATGGGACGGACTCGTTTAAATAGATGTTAATATCAATGTGATGTTAGATCTTTGACTTTTCTTTCTTTCTAATAGGTGCGTGTGTGTTAGTCAATCAACTCAGGAACAGGTTTCAACATAAACATGTGGAAAATTGTTTTTATTTTAAATATTTCCAGCATTTTGGTGATGTTAAGTAATTTAGGAAAACTTAAGTTATGTTGATGGAAAATCAAAGTAAAAGTTTTTTATAATATGTCACTGTGGACTAAGTACAATAGTGTACACATGTTTATCTGCTTTTCTTCTTCTGTGGTTACAGCTGCAGTTTCTCTCTATGCGCCACGACACACCCAGCTTGGATTCAGGAAGGACTGTGAGTAACTGTCATCGTCTAAAGCAACCAGACAACATAACTGGCTCAGAAAAAGATGCCTTTATTTGTCCCATACAATGATACAAGTTGCACAATATAGCAAAATTGGTTCTCTGCATTTAACCCATTCCAGCTGCAGCTATTTGCAGTGCCTGGGGAGCAGATGGGGTTCAGGGTCTTGCTCAAGGACCCTCCCCATTCTCACTGCTGGAGCTTGAAACGCTCACAGAGACGGTTGCTCTACCCACTTAACCACAGCTGCATAGATCAGGTTTTTTTGGTACCATAGATGCGTCGCACCTATTCTGGGGCAGCTTTAGCCCAGGTAGAGCGGTTGTACCACTATCAAAAGTTTGGGGTTTTGATCCAAACCCTTGATGCCACATGACCTGGGTCCTTAAGCATGACCCTGAAACCCCAGTTACTCGGATGCTTCACAGGGGCGGCCAACTGCTCCTCACAAATTCCACGTTGTTGGCCTGTACGTAACATATATTTGGATCACCGGTGTCAGTGTTATGACCTGGCTCAGATGGCCACAACAAAAAGGGGAGACACACCCTATTTATCTATAAACAAGAGTTTTTATTAATTAATCAATCAAGTCCAATTAAACCAAATAAGTGCTAAAGAATTCATCTAAACTAAATACGTACAATAAGGATGTGAGCATTCAGTTGAGTCAGTGGTGTAAAGTGTGCATGACTGGAGAATGTGTGTGAGGATGTTGGAAGGTTCAAAACAGCCGAATCAAACCAGGGTGATGTTGTGTGTTGGAAGAGCAGAGAGAGATTAATCTGCAGCATGGCTTTAAGTACAACAGGACGTCCTGGATGCCACAGGAGTTCCCGATTACCCAATCAGCCATGTGCAGGAAGACATGGGTTTCTGTTATGTCCCCCCCAAGAGCAACCCATGGGACATAACAAATAAAAATAAATTATAAACAAGTATTATTATTGTTAATATTATTATTAATAATAATAATAAGATACGAGCAATCACAAAAATAATTTCCAGACCACAAAAAGGCTTACGATGACTATGCCCATTAAAAACTTTTAATTCACATGGAATAGAATTATTTTACGGGAATACATTTTTTTTTTTTTTTAGATTTTCCTTAAAATTGAAAGTAATCAAACAATTAGTCTTACATATTCAAAAACAATTTTATACAGACCTGGATCAAATTTAAACTCTAGCCAACTCTTCCTTGGTCTATCTAGTAAAAAAGAAAAATATATCGAAAACATTTAAAATCATAAAAATGTAAAATACTGTACACTTAACTTTTGATTATTGAACCAATATCAAATTGGACTTAACCCAGCTTCAAAATCCTTGAAGAAAACCGTCTGCAGTTTGACCTGGCATCAGAATTGAAAGTGCTGCATCACGATTAGTTTGTGTTGTGCTTTTGTTTTTGTGACCTGGCAAAGAGACATCTAATGGGGGCCGCAGGAACAGCTCAGTGTATTTTGGTTGACTTCATATGCCCACTGACATGTTTTAAATAATTAAATAACAGATCTATTCTGTTTTCCTGTAGCTATTGGCTCACCGTTTAAGCCCATGGAAAGCTACCAGTACTCAGGTGAGACTTCAGATCATTTTAGTTTCCATAAGTAAAGACTTTTTTTTGTTATAATTATCCTGTTATATTATTTTCTGTTCTAACTATGGTGCACATACATTTTCCCTCTTGTAGCTGTGGAGCGTAACAACTTGATGAGGCTGTCCCAGAGCATCCCCTTCACCCCTGTGCCCCCCAGAGGTCAGTCTGGTGACCTCACATCTGTTGGCAGTGTTTGAATGCCAACAGATGTGAGGTCTGAGGAAGTATATATATTTACCTTCCCACACCTGCAGATTTTTGCTTCATTGTCACACCCAAACTACTAATGAGCAAACTAGAGGTTTGTCTTCCGTTGTTTTCCACTTATTAACCTGCATGAGAGTGAGGAGGGTGAAGAAACCCTGGATTCTGGCTGTTCATGCTTCCATGTTTCCGGAATAGATCTCAACACACACACACACACACACACACACACACACACACACACACCAGCTAAGTGCGTAAGGTTTGCCTTTCTCTTTTTAGGAAAAGGCACCATACAATAGTTGTAATATTCACTGATGTCAGGATACATTTTAAGGGCGTTATACGCATGACGTGTCAGATGTCCTTCAGATAAGGAGAAATCAGCAAATCAGTGATACTTTGGTTTTGGAGTCTTTCAGCCTTCAGTTTACCTCCTCTCATCTATTCTCACCGTCTTCTCTGTGTTCTTTCAGGAGAGCCGGTTACTGTGTACCGTCTGGAGGAAAGCTCCCCCAACACCATCAACAACAGCATGTCTTCCTGGGCCCAACGGGGCCTTTCTGCCAAAATAGAATTTCTCAGCAAAGAGGAGATGGGAGGAGGACTCAGGCGGGCCCTCAAGGTGCTCTGCACATGGTCAGAGTATGACATCCTGAAACCAGGACATCTGTATATTGTGAAATCTTTCCTACCTGAGGTCGTCCAGACCTGGGAAAGCATCTACAAGGAGGACACCGTTCTGCACCTTTGTCTGAGGGTGGGCAAAGCAGACACAGCCGTCGTATATCTTACTTACATGGTGTCGGGTTTTATACATTGGGATTTGTAGAAGCTGTCTGAGAGCTGACACGTTTGTAATGCTTGTTTTTTCAGCGCTCAGTAGAGTAGGTGGGTTAAAAAAGTGTTACTTTTTTTTGTAACACTACACAAATCGCCCAATCATTAAGCTCCATCGTTACCAGGGGACTGATCTTGTCCTCCTGTAATGACTCCTTGGACGCTGTGCTGTCGCCCCACATTAAAACATTTTCCATTGATTTTCTTCATCTCTGGTGTAGTTGCTAACGGCTTCTCGCTACTTTTTAGTGTCATTGTAATGAGCTGAACACAATGTCGTTACCACCATCTTGCCTTTACGCTTTACGTTTGTACAACTGTTCAATTCGGGGCTGATTAAAGGAGCACCAGACTTACATTCATCTTGTACCTGAGTTGCTAACATAATGGTAATGTTCTTATTTGAACATTTCTGCAGTAACTGTATACAGTCTCACGTAGAGGAAACAATAACTGCCATGAAACATAATCCTTAGAACTGACTATGTCTCTATCTATGACTTCTATGACTATGATTTAACTAATTCTTTTAATTGTCCTCACTCCTGCACAAATGTGTGCTCTGCTTTAACACAGTATCAGTGACAAACGTGAGATCTTTAATTGCGTTTCCATGTGATTCCAGGAAATTCAGCAACAGCGAGCTGCTCAGAAGCTGACATTTGCCTTCAACCAAGTGAGGCCAAAGACCATTCCATATTCACCAAGGTGAGCTTGCATGAACAGTTGACACGGTAAAACTGAAATCCCATTCTGCATTTAAACCTTGTCTTCATTTCTACAAGTTATGGTTTATGTCTGTGTGTGTGGATCTATGATGTGCACACAAGTGTCATGAATGACACAATAGAACTTGTTGTATTTGTTCAAGGAGGCAACCAAGCATACATCCCAAAATGCTGAGCCATCACTTGTAAAGCATTGAGACATTTGTTAATCTAAGACTCTGTCTGATTAGAGAATCTTGATATTTCTATTTTCTGAATGCAAATTGAGTGATATGTATAGCCTCCGACGATGCAGTTTTAGAACTAAGTATTCTGTCTTCATTGTTAAATCTTCACAACGAAAGATGAGGATGAATTTTTTGGGAATTGTATCTTTCTTTAGCGTCATTATTTTTATTGGTTGATGTCCTGAAATCTGAGTGGCACTGTGTTTTTAGGTTTCTGGAGGTGTTTCTGCTCTACTATCACTCTGCGGGCCAGTGGTTCGCCATCGAGGAATGCATCACTGGGGAGTTCAGGAAATTCAACAACAATAATGGCGACGAGATTGTCCCCACCAACCTGCTGGAGGAAACCATGCTGGCCTTCAGCCACTGGACCTATGAGTACACACGAGGAGAGCTGCTGGTCCTCGACTTGCAGGGTAAAAATTAATCCAACCAAACCACCTTAATCTCCTTTTAAGAAACATTTTTAAGTTAAAATAAAATGAAATACTAATCACTTTGTTTCCCAGTATAGTGATGTTTTACTTTGGATGTCATGGAGCTTCTGTGTGTGTCTCTGCAGGAGTCGGGGAGATTCTGACAGATCCATCGGTTATTAAGAGTGGTGAGAAGGGGTATGTCTGTCATTCATCTTACATTTTTCAAGCTTTTGTTTCTCAGTTCTTTAAAACTGAAACATTGAATTGTTTGGTTGAAAAATACATTAGGGCCGGGCAATAGGTTGTTCGACCATAGTTATCTCGATTTATATAACTCAAACTTTGGCTTCTGAACTTTTCATGGCACAGTCAAAAATAAACAGTTTTTCACTATAAAAAAAACAATTGGTGACCCATAACCCATCAGATTGATAAACCAATGAATATCATCTTTATCTTTATTTTGCACTGAATGACACCTGTGTGACTCTTGCAGATCCTACGATATGATATTTGGTCCCGCTAACCTGGGGGATGATGCCTTCAGGAACTTCTGTGCAAAGCACCACTGCAACTCCTGTTGTAGGAAACTCAAACTTCCTGGTAGGAGATATTTCACACAGCTGTTGAGTTACACTGCTCCTGACTGAGGTTACATCACAAATAAAGTATTTAAGCTGAAAGGATGCACATCCGCTCCAGTATTTTATAACTCTACTGAAAAAAATTAATTGAGAGTTGTTAAATGCCTTATTTTAATCTGTGAGATCATGGTGACATTTGTCTGGGTCCTCAGATCTAAAGCGGAATGACTACACACCAGATAAAGTGACATTCCCACAAGAGGACCCTCCCAACCCAGGGGGTGGCATCAAAGAGTCCCGTCAATCCATGAGGCTGATGCTGTGATTGGTCCAAATCCTGCAGCCAAGCCGAGGAGTATTGAGACTCGGGCTATCCACTGGAGGAATCCCGACTGTGTTTGACAGGAAGTCAGTGCATGCACTGTTCTGTTTGCTGGTCCCACCTGAACGCTGTGTCCAACAGAAATCAACTGTCTTTGTCTTTTAATAAATAAATGGGGAAGATTTTTAGACATATTTTGTAAAATGTATGAATATAAATATATGTATGTACATGAACTGGATATATTTACAGGTACAATATTGCAGAGGGTTTATTATTTATTTAGATAGGAAAGTTGCCTTGTTTGGAGACAAGAAAAGAGGAAAGTTGCCTTGTTTTGAGACAAGAGAAGAAGAATATTAATGCATTGTAGATCTGTTACAGCAGCTTCAGAGGACAGCCTGCTGAGATTCACTCACAGCAACCACATCATTTTTATAAATGTATAAAGACTTGTATTACAACTTTTTGTCCCTTAACTCATGAAATTATGAATACGGATTTCAAAATCTTGTAAAATATGGGCAGATTGCAATGCAACTTTTACAGAATGATGTATGTAATTTAATTGTTTTGAAAATGTCCACTAAAATATTGCTGATAGTTTTTATTGTTACAAAGGTACTATTGCTTTATCTTTGTCATCAACTATTGTATGAGCAAATTACAATCTAGTGTATCTTATAGATACTGTTATCTGGCATGAGCTGAAGCAAAGTGAAATATTTTATTCAGGGGAACTGACAAATGTTAAGGGTATTACTGTATACGTTTTGTACTGGTTGTCATTTTAAACAAATAAAATGTTAAAACTTAAACAACATATGAACATATTGATTATTAAGGGAAGGGCAGATTTAATGCTCATCCTTTCTTCAAATATTTCTCCTTTCAGCTGGTAGCAGTGACCTGTGAAGAAAAAAAAAATCAACTCGCGTGAAAGATGTCATTCCAAAGTTCAGCAAATATTTGAACAGCTGATTAGGGAATCAACAGAAAGTCGGTCTACAGGTATTTTAATCCTTTTGGAGGAACGAGCCAAAAAGACAAACTGGTTAGCAGTGGCAGGATCTGTTAGTCTGCAGAATTAAGCCAGACCTCCTGAAGAGTTGAATACCAGTGGGCCTGTCTCCACCAGATGAAACCATGTCACAATCTGGTAAAGAAATGCAGAATGAAATCCTACTCACAGACTGAGTTTACTATGGAATAGAATAAATAATGTTCCTAAATAGAAATGTGATTGTTCCCCTTCAGTGCTGTTTACTAGAAACTACAAAGAGTGTTTTCGTTTGGGCCGGATTAGTTGCTCCAGTCGAGTCTGTTTCCGGCTTTGGCTCATTACACAGTGTTAACAGTCACTTCATGGTAGGATTAGTCTTTTCATTTTCGGTAGACAATAACAAAATTAAGAAAGAAAATCGGCAGACTGATCCTTTAAAGAGACTGCTAATAATCAGTTTATGGACTCAAACAAGAAAAGCACACATATTGTCAACCCCTGAACTTGCTAGATTGATTTTTTTTTTTGGCATTTACAGGGAACTGCTGTCCATGCAATCTCTGTTCCGTATAATCCATCAGATAAACAGAAGAGATACCAACAGATTTGCCTGCTGCTTGAGTTTCACTGATAAAAACAGGAACTGGGGATCAGACATCCTCTCTTTCCGTTTCCTCTCTGAGTGTTAGTGGCAGTGGGATTTGGTTACATCATTATACATATTTGAATATATATACATGTATGTATATATATATATATATATATATACATGTATGTATATATATATATATATATATATATATATATATACATACATACATATGTATATATACATATATATATAAACATCTATATATATTCATATATGTATATATATTCATATATGTATATATATTCATATATACATATATATTCACATCTATGAATATGAATATATATAGATATGAATATAGATAGATTGATAGATAAGTAACATGGTTCCACGATTGGTACCAAGGTGCGATTGTCATCAGCACAAATGTCTTGTGTTACTCTCTCCTTCCCACACGGATCATTTCCTTCTCTGTAAGGAAATGATCCATGCGTGTCCACATCGTTTACTGAAATTACAGCATTTGTGATGCAGAGAGAAATGGCCATTTTCTGCGCTTCCTTAATGCGTGATGGCCTCAAACACATGACACAGACTGGGCTCATGTGTAACAGGCATTTCTCAAAGACACGTTTGCTTCGAATAGAAACAACCATATGATTTGAAGGGAAGGTTGGGGACGTGGCAAATAAGAATCCACTGACATTTCTGCAGATAAAGCTGTGAACCTAGGATTGTCTTTCCTCTTTCTTCATCATTACTAGAGGTCTCTTCCTAATGGGCTGTGCCACATAAGCACGGCTCCAGGGACATCCAGAGTCTGGGTTCATGCATATGGTGAACAGGTTTTGGCTGTCAGGCTAGAGGTAGGACAGGTGAGCTTACCCTTGGCTTCTCAGGCTTCACGACACCCACTCAAATGTTCTCTTCCGGCAGCTCCGTGTAGCTCGTACTCTACCAGCAGAGTATTTGTATGACATTTAAGCAGTTGACAAATAACTTCAACATACATTTCGTGGGTTCGATAGTTCAGAGAACACTACAAAACATCACATTCCTCCTTCTCCGTTCTTGTTTCTCTCTGTAGGTCATTCCCTCACACCTGTTGTCCATCTTCCTCTTAATTATATCCCAGAGAAAGACGCCGCATCCGCCGCACAGATACGGTTAGTACAATACCACAAAAACCATACCTTCAGAAGCATAGTTCTGACACTATAGGGGAGATGAGGAACCAAAAAAGGGAGCACAAACAAAATTCCAGTGCCTCAGAAGGTACCACCCTACAAACTGATCTCCAGTCAACTTTTGTGCTCTGATCAAGGTCCACTAGATCCAAACGTTACCACGTATGTTGGCAAGACAAGGCCAAATAAATTGATGTAACTGAGTTTAGTCAACCTGCACTGGAAATTTGTTTGTGCGCCATTTTATGGTTCCTCATCTTTTATATTTTTAAATATATGGTTGAAGCACAACAAGCCGCATCCACTCCATGCTTTTACTATAGGGGAGATTTTAGGCCATCATTTCTCAACTGTTGGTCACATCTAGTCCCAAATTTGGTGCATATGAATCAAGTCCTGGATTTCCATCTGTATATGTTGGGTGTTGAGCTAATAGGTCAAATTTTTACTCTTGGAAGGTAACTTTTTGCAAAAAACGTTTTTTCCCCGGACATACAGCGCATCCGGAGAGGATTCACAGCGCTTCACTTTTTCCACATTTTGTTATGTTACAGCCTTTGTCCAAAATGGATTAAATTCATTATTTTGCTCAAAATTTTATACACAATACCCAGACAAAGTGAAAAATGTTAGTTTGAAATTTTTGCAAATGTATTAAAAATAAAGAATGAAAATATAACATGTACATAAGGATTCAACGGCTTTGCTCAATACTTTGTTGAAGAACTTTTCGCACCAATTGCAGCCTCAGTACAGGCACATGTACTTTTGGGCAGTTTCTCCCATTCTTCTTTGCAGGACTCCATCAGGTTGGATGGGGGGCGTCGGTGCACAGCCATGTTCAGATCTCTCCAGAGATGTTCATTAGGGTTCGAGTCTAGGCTCTGGCTGGGCCACTCAAGGACATTCACAGAGCCACTCCTTGGTTTTCTTGGCTGTGTGCTTAGGGTGGTTGTCCTGTTGGAAGATGAACCTTCGCCCCAGTCTGAGGTCCAGAGCGCTCTGGAGCAGACTTTCATCAAGGATGTCTCTGTACATTGCTGCATTCATCCTTCCCTTGATCTTGACTAGTCTCACAATTCCTGCCGCTGAAAAACATCCCCACAGCATCATGCTGCCACCACCATGCTTCAACGTAGGGATGGTATTGGCCAGGTGATGAGCGGTGCCTGATTTACTCCAGAATGCTTGGCATTAATTCTTTGTTTCATCAGACCAGAGAATTTTGTTTCTAATGGTCGGAGAGACCTTCAGGGGCCTTTTGGCAAACTCCAGGGAAGCTGTAATGGTCTTTTTACTGAGAAGTGTCTTCCGTCTGGCCACTCTACCATACATGCCTGTTTGGCGGAGTGCTGCAGAGATGGTTGTCCTTCTGGAGGGTTCTCCTCTCTCCACTGAGAAACGCTGGAGTTCTGTCAGAGTGACAATCAGGCTCTTGGTCACCTCCCTGACGTAGGCCCTTCTCCCCCGATTGCTCAGTTTGGCGAGGCGGCCAGCTCTAGGAAGAATCCTGGTGGTTCCAAACTTCTTCTATTTACGGATGATGGAGGCCACTTTGCTCATTGGGGCCTTCAATGCTGCAGAAATGTTTCTGTACCCTTCCCCAGATCTGGGCCTCGATACAATCCTGTCTCGGAGGTCTACAGACAATTCCTTGGACTTCCTGGGTTGGTTTGTGCTGACATGCACTGTTAACTGTGAGAACTTATATAGACAGATGTATGCTTCTCCAAATCATGTCCAATCGACTGAATTTACCACAGATGGACTCCAATCAAGTAGTAGAAACATCTAAAGGATGATCAGCGGAAACAGGATGCAGGATAAATTTGCAAGAATTTCAAACATTTTTTTTTCCGCTTGGTCATTATGGGGTATTGTTTGTAGAATTTTGAGGAAAAAAATATATTAGCCATTTTGGAATAAGGCTGTAACATAACAAAATGTGGAATAAGTGAAGCACTGTGTATACTTTCCGGATTCACTGCAACTCCCTAATCGTCGGTCGGATTTTGGTGCATATGGATTGACTCGAGATCTTTTACAAATTGTGTTTTACTGTAAACGTTCATATATTACTCACTAGAATGACGTTTTTACAAAAACTACTGTTGAAATAACTTTACATTTAATTTGAGGAGCTCAATCAGGGGGATTGTTTCAGGGATATACACTTGCTGTCGGTAAAAGCACAGGCCTAGTGGATCAGTTGGCTACTGAGCACGTAAACCCAGCCTCCAGCCGCTCTACTTATCCAACAAGACGTGTTTTAACAGTGCAAAGGAAGAAACCATTTAATACTGGAGAGGATCCAGCTAATTGGGACAGCTCCAGGAACTTGAGAAAGAAAAACCTGATATCTGCCATGTTTGTCGAACATCAAATCATTTAAGTCTAAACGCACACAGCTGGTACAGTGAGACTTGAGAATGAAGATCAGACAAGGATTTGTTTATGCTTCCGAAAGGTCATTGTAGATTTTTTTTAACAAAGAAGTGGCCATCTGATTGTGTATGTTTGCTTTTTTTCTGGATATCATTTCAAATAAGCGGCTATACTTTGCATTGATCAGCTTTCCAAAGTGAATCCAAAATATGGGAGACACAGTTTTATGATTATTTATTTGCAGTGAGCTGGGAGTCCAATATCGCCTTACGATGTTTGATGCATGCAGCTCTTCCTGTGCAACATGAGCACTTCAGTTATGTGAGGAGCACAGAGACAACAGGTCATGTCTTATTTATGACACCATGTCTGGATATGAAAGCACTCATGACCTGCTGCTGAGACGCACAGGAGAAGACTCAGAGTCATCAAGGTTAAGTCATCACGGTAATAAGTAAAGGAGGTAAAATTCTCTTCACTCAAATCACTAGACTCTCAAACACCACGATTACTTATTTTATTAAAAAAAGTGACAAATAAATAGAATAAAACCATGTAAAAATATAACGTTAAGGAGAACTGTGGGTGTTTCTGTCGACGAGATGTTTGAGTTCAGATTGGTCCCTGGATTGTTAGATTCACGAGAAACATTTCACAACACATCGTAGCACCATTGTGTGGTCGTCAGACCGCTATCTGGCTCTCTGGAGCCTGATCGTGTTAAAATCACAGACAGACTACATGAATGAAGGACAGACTAGAAAAACAATGAAGTAACTGAAGAAGCTGTGAGTCAGTTTAAAAAAGAAAAAAAAAAAAAAAAGGCCACTGCTTACAGTTTCATTTCATATAAATATAATATATTAATTTATACATTGTACACCAGAAAGGGCTCTAAACCACACAAACAACCCAAGTGAACACATGAATCAAAAGGCAGCTGGCAGTTTTAAAAATCAAAACCAGAAGCTGTGTAACAATTAAGAGAAAATCATTTAGCTGCTCAACTGAGAATACAAACATTTAGAGATGATTGTGTGCAGAAAACCTGTGCTTCAGTAATTCCCCTGTCTGATATGCACACTGATGCCACTCACTCCAAAATTTCCAAAGGCATTGAAGTAATTTTTACAATCTTAAGGAGCAAGTGACAAAATGTCAGTATTTGTGTGTGGGGCTCAAGTTTGTGCAAACATTCAGTTGATAACTTGAGATTAAAACCCTGAATCAACACAGATCATATTTGTTTTGCAGCATTGATGTTAAAATTTTGACATCTTGTTTTTTTTGCCAAATGAAAGGAGAACGTGAACTATGCTTTAAAGATTGAAAAGGCGAGCTAGCGCACCAGGAGGAGGGTGAGTCCGGCAAGGCTCAGGCCAGCAGCAGCAGCAAACAGCGCCGTCTTTAAGGGGGAGTCCTGGCTAACCTGTCCGGCACGGCAGGAAAACTTACAGAGCCCCTCCTGTAAGGAGAGAACAAAACAAACCATTAGGCTGAGAAAGACAGACTCTGACTAGTAATCAGATGCACACACATACATAAGCACACACTGTATGTTTGAAAAAATAAGAAACCAAGCCTTGATCCCAAAGGGAATTCCAGCTGAAAAATAAGGAAAATGTCCATTTAA
The DNA here is from genome assembly GCA_037951165.1 of Lophius americanus. NCBI lineage: Eukaryota > Metazoa > Chordata > Actinopteri > Lophiiformes > Lophiidae > Lophius > Lophius americanus. The sequence continues at coordinate 13,776,611 of JBBDHG010000014.1, read as the reverse complement.
CCCTAGGTTCTCCACACAAACAAGAACATCTGCAATCAGAGACCGATGCTGTTATTTTCAGCTTTAAAAATATTGTGTAAAGACTGTGTCAATCAGTTTCAGTTTATTCAGTCATTAAGGAGAAGTTACTCACTTTCGTTTAAATAAATTATTTCTGCTGGGAAAGACCACAGAGCAGAGTCAGAAGTGTTCGGCCCCTCCTGCCGCTAGATTCTTAGGTCATGTTTTCAGACTGAAACCACAGTTGTGACAATGGGTGCACCTGCTCTCTGCTCCAGGTGTCATTGCTTTATAACTGTCTTGTTTTTCTAGTCGCGCTACGCCAACTTTCAATTTGGCTCATGCCAAACAACTTTCTAACTGCTACTTTTAAGTCCATCTGGCTGCAACCAGCTGCCACCTCAAGAGAAGAGCAGCCAGTGTATACATGCTTATGTGTTTTTTTGTTTGTTTTTTGGGCTGGGTAGGGGGAGAAACACCAGCTGGATAGCTCAGTGTGTTATAATTCTGTCTAGGAAACTGGGTTTTGAATTCCAGTCAAAACAGGGTGTGGCAGAAATCCAGTGTGGACCCATAGGCAAAGTCCTTGGTGCTACCAGCTTACCTAGCCTCAACTAGTGTCTGTCCCATGGCCCGATAAATGGGGAGGGCTGTCAGGATGGGCATCCGATCAAAACCCTTTGCCAAATCAAAAGAAAGAGGAAAGAGTTGATCCGCTGTGGCGTCCCTCTAAAAGGGGAAGGGGCCGAAAGAAGTGACTTTGGAGCCAATTCAAAAAAGCAGATACTGAATAGTAATTGTGTTTAGTTTGGCAAAGCTCCTGGAACTGCACCATCTTAACAGTCCCTTTTATACATTTCAAGTTTAGAAGACACAAGATGGTCACCATCCTTTGTCCTTCTATTGCCACTCCCAAGCCCAGATAAATGGGGAGGGTTGCTTCAGGAAGGGCATCCGCCGTAAAACCAAATCAATATGCAGAAGCATGATTTTCAAACCCAATCAGTCCGGCCAGGGTTAACAAATACCATCACTGGTACAGTTATCTAGAATGATACCATGCTATGGATTGAAACGGGTGTTCCGCTGTGGACATGCCGAAAGGGAACCGCTGAAAGACCAACAAGCCACATTTAAAGGTTTCTACACAGTATATATCTAAACCCTGACAGTAGTCATCATGGCCCCATATGTACACGTCTCAGGTTTGTCTTGTAGCATACAGAGCAAAGATCCTCACAAATTTGCTACAATACATCTGAATTAATCAGAGCAGCAGCAATCAGAGCGCTCCTCTCTTGCAAACAGTCAGTCAAAAAGGCTGAATCTAAACCCAGGCAACACTTCAATGTACAATTACACAGACATCTGAATATACAACACCTGTCCAAAGTTTGAAAACCTCGCCATTCAAATGAACAGGAGGAATGTGTGAAACATTTGACTAATATGATGTATCTGAGAAGGAAGAAAATAATCCTCCCAAACAAAGTAATTTCTAATCTTTTTAGAAGTTACAACATACCCATCCATCATTCTCCAGCATCCAGTCTTTCTTCTCCTCCCCCAGGTAATCGGCTATGGTCTCTGCTAGTCCCCTGCAGCTTCTGGGCCCCTGTGCCAGTTCGAGCCCCTGCCCAGGGCCCGGCCCTGGCTTTGTGCCTTTCTGCTCCTGCAGCTGCCTGGCCAACACCCCAGTAAAGGTGAAAAGGGAAACAACCCTCCCCCAGTTTAAGTGTCCATCACCCACCAGTTCCTCCATAACCTTCCTGAGGCTGGAACATGGGTCCGGCCCACACTGCTTCAGGAAGTTCTGAGCGAGGGAGTGGAAGCAAGCTTTGTGCTGGGTCTCCAAGTCTTTGGCCAGGCGCCTCATGGCCGCAGCTGACTCGCTGGGAGGTGTAGGGGCTGGCTGTGGGCTAGTGCAGCACAGGATCAGGTAGTCCTCTGCCAGAGCCAGGGTGTCTTTCCACAGCCTACACGACATTTTCTACAAGGGACGCAAAAACAACTATTTATTAATAAATAAAGGAGTCTGCTGACAAGCAAGGATCAATGGACTGCAATATAGAACCAAAAATATGACTAGCCATGGTAAACATGTAAAAAAACTATTTCAAGTCTATTTGAGAATACCCTTGAAGGTCTTAAAAATACAAATGTTTACACAGATATTTCTCCTCTTTATCTTAAACTGGTTGTACATCTATATGCAAGGCCGGTTTTTTTGAAAATTCAACATAGAATGTCTGGTGACACTTGACTGATTTTTGTGAGGAGTTTGAAAACACTTTTTAGAGACACTACAAACACTAAAAACAAAGTGGCCAGTATTGATCCCAGGCCTGAACCCCACTGACAACCTGTGGGTTTGGATGTGGAACAGCTGACTCAGAAGCTAAACAACAGTCACAATATTTAAATTTTAACAGACTAAATGATGTGCAAATGATTGTGACCAAAGGGCTGATCATGATGAGTCTATCTACTCCAGAATAAATTAAGATTATTGTTAAACGTTGAAACACAATAAAGATCTTTTGAATAATAAACAAACTACTTAACCAGATTTTGATGGACTTAATCCATTATGCTTGAAACATTTTGGCAAACCAATCATTCATCATTAACAACACTTAAAATTATCTCGACATTTTTTCACTTTATAACATAACTCAAATCGCTGCCGTTTAGCTGGGTTAAAAGTTTTTATTTTACCAACCGTAACTAAACAGTACAGCGTTAGCTAATATATGCTAATCACAATAGGCATCAGGTTATAACTAAGTGACCGTTTTATAATTACCGGAAAACGTATTTACAACGCTTTGTGCAATTAGAAAACGGCGCAAAGAAAATCTGCCTATTTTAACGTGGTGTCGAAATATTGAGACAACAAAATAAAAAGACATTTGATAAGGTGGTGTACATTTGATCAGCAGTTGGAGGCTAACAACTTAGCTAGCAGAGAGCTAGCTTCATGAATGGCAGAAACTTAACGTTCGATTATTCCAAGCCAGGAGATCATAGGAGTTTAATGCAGCTTAAAGTGACTATACAAGTAACACAGTAACGTGAGGGATTCGTAACGTTAAGGTGCTGCCAGTCCATAGGTTTAACGGTGGACGCAGAATCGGTGAGCCGCCTAATTACCCGTTCATCTGTCACCAAAGCAATGGAGGACACAAAAGAGCGCACTCTCAAGCTCTGCTCATCTGCCTCCATTATCACCCGTCAATAAGCGTCTCAAGCCGTCATAAAGACACATTGAGTCGGCGGGAGTTTTTTATGGAGGATGCGTAAACGAACAGATTAAATATATTCTCCATGCGTAGAACAGACAAAAGCTTACCCTCCCAGCGATACCAGACGGCTATCTGCTCGTACGGACAACGGAAGCAGAACGTTGATTCCCTCACAGCTTCCGTCTGACACGCGCAACCTTTAATACAGGCTCCGCCCCCTGACTACGTTTGGCACGTTTAGCTACAGACCCAAATCACCAACGCTCTAATCTACTGACACGGAACAAAGCTCCACGAGTCTGCGTCAATTTCACACCGGCGAGGGCAAAGTTTGAAACATGATTTATGACCAAAACTAAACACACTAATAGTAATATAATGATAAATTGGCATAACAATGATATTAATTATGAAACTAAGATGTATTTGTTGGTTTGGAATATAAATGCATTATTATTTTGTTTCTCAATAGTGGTAGAAATCGTGATTTAATCAAATGTTACACAAACATCCAACAGCATTTTAGGCCTGAGTTGTAAATATTATACATGGGATTATTATTATTTTTCCACACAGCATCCACTGAGAAGGAAAGTCAAATGACTCTCTTGTCTAAATCTAATTATATTAACATTGACTAAAAAAACAAAAACAATCTCAAGTGCTAAGAATCTGTTAATAGAGAAGGGATTAATAGAAATCATGAAATACCTACAATGCAAAACCCTTATCTGTGATTAATTTATATTAATTTAATTTACATATAATGTGTATACATTTTTATATTATTATATTGTGATATTACTTAGAAAGTAACCTATTAAAAATGCTTAGTTACTGTTATGCTTTCACGTTTTCTTGCATACACTCTCCACAATAGAAATTTTAAATACACTGATCTAATATTTAGCAAAGCAAGAGACGAGCTCTGCTCCAGGGATGTCTTTCTTAGTACTTACGTGTTTATAATAACAAAATCACAACAACTGGGGTCTTTTTCAGGGAGCGGGCTTAATTTACTCCGAGTTAGTGAATGAGATCGAGCTTGACCAAGCCTGAGATGAGAAACTGAACTCAGGGCTGGATAACAGAGAATTGAATACGTGCGTGCGTTCTTTTAGAAGCCAACGTCATCTGGGCTCAGGTACTGTGGTTCAACATGCCAACCATTGAGACGCATTGAATGTATCTACTAATTTTAGCGTATTTTCTCTGAATATTGTGTGTGACAAAGTGGTGGAATGCGCAAGCGAAAGCAGCTGGAAATGAAAGACAAATACAGAGTTTATTCATGGATGGACACATAATTCACTAGTAGAATTTTATATTTCATCTGTGAACGCTTCGGGATCCCCCCGCCACCTCGGATGAGCCGGAGATGGTTGCGTTACGTCATGGGATAAAAGTACGTTCAATCTGGGTTTCCCAGTCCTCTCCCGACGTCAATCGATTAACGTGACAAATGATTGACCGACACGTCACGTCTGACAGCTCTGCTTCAGGCTCCGACGAAGGAGACGTCGGGACCAACCTCAGGCTTCCTTGACGTAAACCTATAAGCGAGCATGTTGGGTTCACGCTCAAAATGCTCGCTCTGTAACTGCGTCAGAGCTCAATTTATCCGGCTTTCTGAAAAGGAAAAACTCGAGTTTCCCTCATCTCAGGCTCGACCTACTTGGAGTTTCCGCAAAGCCCGCTTCTTGAAACATCCCCCAGGACCTTTCAAGGGAACAAAGCCAAACGTTTATCTGTTTCTTGTAATGCAGTACGACGCTCCCTTGTGGAACATTGTGCTCAACAGCAGGAATTGCCAACTAGGGGTACTTGAGTTTCTGGACTACTTGATGTCAACTGGTGTATGCAGGGATGCCCCTCGACAAATTGGAGCTGCTGCAACGACTAAATTTACCCTCTTTTTTATTAAAAATTAATAACACACAGGTGTGTGAAAAATATAAGTTTATTATAGCTAATTACAGGACTATATGGACATCATTATTTAGGTCTGCGTGACACAGCAGATTTACCAAATTCCTGACATACGGTTTTGTTTATGCAATGAATATACTTAAAATCCTCTTCACATTCTTAGGTTGTACCTGCACATGTATATTGTAAGTCAGAGAAGTTGCTGTTACTTTCTTCCAATCATTTTGGCTCTTTAATGCCACAATTATTTTTAGACTAATGTATGTTAGGACAGCAACATTATACTACAATCAATCATCAAGCTAGCAATAACAAATGAGGAATCCAAACTTGAATTTCCTCATTAAAGTTATGAAACAATATATTCTCATCAGAAGAAACAGTTCAGGTGTTTGTGTCCCTCTGAAGGTTTTATGAAAACATTCCTGCAGCAATGTTGATTTCAGGAAGGGACTTGCAGTCACATCATACTGGTCTTTCTTCATTGGATTACAGCTATGCTATAAAGTCTAGGCCCATATCTGCACAAGAGAAAGGTGAAAGTGACAAATAAAAGCAATTAAAGCAACAGTTTCACGTTCATAAACCAAAATATTCAAAACACTTTTTGTTAAGAAAAGCTTATTCAAGTGTCAAGATGAACACTTCTGCATACTTGAATGGAGGGTCATATTAAACCCGACTGTTATGTTATTAAATACAAAAATATTAGAAACAATATAATGAATAAGGACTCTCGAGCTCACCCGTAAGGTGTTGTCCCATGAGGCTGAGCAAAGCGCTGTGCCGTCTGGTGACACTCTGACTCTGCTGATGCGGTCCTCATGACCGAACAGGATGGAGGAACGAGTGCCCTTCAGAACATCCCACACGTTGATGGTGTAGTCATTGTGACCAGCGAAAAGCAAGCGACCTGGGGGCAGGGAGAATTGATTGACGGAAAGAGGAAATAGGGAATTTGATAAGATAAGATAAATTAAAAGTTAAAAAAAAGGATTGTCTGATATTAAGATATATCTCTTATTTCCTTGGATCACTAAAAACTGATATATTCGTGTTGAATAAAATATTAGCTCCTTTCCAAGGTGTGCGTGATGCAAATTATTCATTATACTATCATTTGATCTGAACTGTTCCATCATAATTACAGTTAATTTTCATTTCAAAAGAGGTCACGGAACCAAATAGAAGGCAATTTCCTTCTTCCATTTATCTAGCACATTTGAAACAATGACACAAACACCTTACCACTCATAGAGAAGTCCACAGAGGAAGCCCCAAATATGATGCTGTCCTTCTGGTAGACGGTGACCTCACGGTCAGCTCGCAGGTCATAGAAACGGCACTGAGGAAAACCAAGAAACATGAATCATGACCATTAGGACACATGCAGAACTTTACACAACATCAGCAGGTTCACGTTAATCTTGTTTTTTCATATTGTGGATGAAACAGAGGAATAGTATCTGAACATGTTTAGGAGTATTATATGTGTTTGAAAGGTGTTAGAGCTATTCAACCAGTACATGGAAGTTTTAATTTTTTCAACAAACAGACCAATTAACAAAAATCTTAAATCACTGAGACTCCCTAACATCAAAAGCAAAAACAATAATCATTTGGCACAAAACGGCCAACAGAGCAGCGGCTCGTATGACGGGACTCACTGTGGCGTCATCAGAAGCAGAAGCAAACGCATCTCCACTGGGGTGGTACCTGAACACACAGGATCAAGGGGAGAAGCACGTATATACATTTTCTGAAACTTTATTTACCATGTTGAAAGAGTGAGTAATTCTGCAAATTGAATGCATCATAAGGCTGAGACTTGATAATGCTCTCACTGAAATTCAACAGATGAAAAATAATTACTCAAAGTAAAAAAAAAATAAATAAAGTTTTAAATATGAACTAGCAACTATAGTACATCCTCTTTTTAAAAGCTTCAATGAAATGAGCAACATCAATATGGTTCAACGCTTTGCATGATTTGTGTAAAATATGTCTAAATAAGTACTGACAATGTTAATTTTATTTTATTTTAGCCACTTTAGATGCTAATCCCATTGAGAATTTTTTTTTTTTTTTGTAATTTCATTTGTTAATGTGCTTATGTAAATTTAGTGTTACATTATTTGACCAATTGTGTTTAAATATCCCCAAAGTCGTTATGGCAGATAGAGAAAGGCTCATTGTATGACTCTTGGCTAGATGGCCCTTTCTTGGAGGCAGTGATTTACACTGGATTTGTTTCCACTAACATCACCAACTACTATGGCTGTCTCACCTTCTGAGATGAGGAACAAACTGGAAGCAACTTTTGTGCCAGCTTTTCAATCATAACACCTCAATTTGTTTTTTATTATTTTCCAGAATTAAATTCCCATGCCTCACTGAGCCTAAGCAGAAGTTTAAACATATCTACCAACCAGTTTATTCATCCTGGACAATGTTCTCACTATCAGAAATGGGCCTAAATTTACAAAAGGCGGAAACAGTAAATGTAGTACTGATTCTCACTCACTTAGCCTCATTAATTACAAATAAAACAGTTAAAGGGTAGCCCAAAATGATGATGTTGATCATGTCTTCAGACAGGTGTAGATGAAATGTTTTTGTTCATACACTATATGCATTTAGATATTTTGGAATGGAATTGAATCGCTCAAGTCTTCATTTGAGAGTAAAAGAAGTAGAGCTACTAATATCAATACCACTACAACTTTTTTCTTCATTGTAATAACAGCCCCAAATGGCCTCTGTCTAAGAGTTAGACTCACTTTACACAGTTGACATCAGATGAATGGCTCTCAAAAGACTGGATGTTCTGTCCAGAGCGCATGTCCCACACATTGGCCTTCTTATCGCAGCCCTGATTACACACAGGACAAAATACACACACGCATAGATAGAAAATGAGAAAGACAATATTGCCACAGTCTTGTTAAAAAAAAAGAAAAAGTTAGCACCTCGACTCTTAATCCAAGGAAGACTACATAAATGTTATAGGTTCAATTTTCATCCGTGTGACTTACAGTCATACTCTGTATATACAGTATAACAAACACACAGACATTCTCACCCCAGATACAAAGGTGTTTCCAGTTTCAGATGGGGCGAGGTCCAGGGACAAGACATCAGCTGTGTGACCATGGAAACTCTGCAGCAGCTGACCACTTTCGACATCCCACAAGGCACATGTGCCGTCACCGCTGGAGGTCAGGATCTAACGTGTATATCAATACATAACACATGGACAAATGCCACATTCACATACACCAGACTGACAAAACAATTAGGATGTTTATTTCCTTTCAACGAGAAAGGAAAAAACATACATTCACTATTTGGTAACCATCTAACCTACTGTAAGTAAAGCTTAATCTCCCCATGGAAGGTGTTTTCTTTATAAATCACTGCAATGTGTTTTCATTATTTTCCATGTGATATTCAGTTATTTCTCTGCTTCCTTTAGAAATGACAATACATGTTCTAAATTTAGCTAGCCACATCAGAACGGTACAGAGCATAGATATTTTTAAATCTCTGTTCAAAATGCATCTTTTTTATCTGGCTTTTAATCCGAGTGGAGCTTTGACATTTCTATTTAAATCTGCCAATTTTCTACAAAGAATTTTGTTCAAAACTTGCACCCACATTCCACAGAATGGTGATGTAAATCACAGAAAATGATGTCCTCCCCCCAGAACATGAACTCAGCTAATACCTGCTTCCTCTATAAACCAGATAAAGATCTTACCTTCTCTGATAGTTACCACCCAATATCACTTATTTATAAAGATCTTAAAATAATTTGCACATCCCTAGCCAGAAGGCTAGAAAAAAACACCCCGCTCATAATACCCACTAACCAGACAAGCGTTCTTAAAAGCAGACACTCCACTAACAACACACATAGACTACTCAATCTGATAGACTTCTCCACTTTTCAAAATCTGGAAACTACAGTTATCTCATTAGATGCATAAAAATAATTTGATAGGGTAAATTGGAAATTCCTCTTTGCCACGCTACATAAATTTGAATTTGGAAATTCTTTAATATACTGGATCAGAATATGATTTATTTTGGTCACTGACTCTTTTAAGACAAATGATAAAATCTCTCTGAGCTTCGGTCTAAAAAAGGCTCCAGGCAAGGCTGTCCACTCTCTCCCTCACTTTTTGCAGTATTCATTGAACAATTAGCGGCTGCAATCCCACAAAAAATTTTTTTTTAATGGATTCAAAAAGCAAAAGTGTGTCAGAAGTTAATCGTTTATGCTGATGATGTACTATGTTTCCTCCCAAACTGACAAACTTATCTTTCTGAAACAACTGCACTTATAGACAAATTCTCATCCATCTCAGACTACTCTATTAATGGGACCAAATCCACTGTACTACCCATCAATTCCGAGCACGTCATCTACTCCGCTGCAGTCAAGAAACATCAGATATTTATGTATTAATATTTCCTCCGGGCTCTCCGACCTGACACAACTATGCTACACCCCACTTCTCAAATCGATAGAGGATGACCTCATGTGGTTGGGGACCTTGCCCATATAACTCATGGGAAGAGTCGCAACAATTTCAATTTTGATAATCCCCCCCAAAATTATCTTTTCTCAATGATTCCATCTCAACTATCTACTGTTTGGTTTAAGGCACTAGACTCCAACATCTCCAAATGTTTATAGAAGAACAAACCATCCCGTATTCGCTTAAATACACTTAAACAAAACAGAGATTATGGTGGATTAGAACTACCAAACTTTTACATTACTGTCTTGCAAACAGACTGAAATATATCTCATATTGGATCAAGACCAATCCACTGGACCACTCATGGATTGATCTAGAACAAACATTCTGCAATGAAATCCGGATTTCAGACTCTACCATTCATCAGTTTCACTGTCAAACATCGTAGCTGCTCTAAAATTATAGAAAAAATAAATAAATGAATAAAAAAAATAAATAATAATAATAATAATAATAATACTAATAATAATAATAATAATAATAATAATAATAATAATAAAAGCTCATATCATCCTAGCTAGTAACTTCGCACCATTTGAAGAACTGGTGACAAAATATGGAATCAGCAGTAAGAAATTCCTTGAATTTCTACAACTTAAATACGTAATTCAAGCAAAATTTTGACTGGGGGGGCTGATCTTTGCCAAGGCTGGGCTGCCCACTGGGTGCGAGACCGCAGCGTGACCCCCCCGGCAATCGGAGACCTGAGCTATGGGTGTAGCTCAGGTCTCCGATTGCCAGGGGGGCAAGGGGGCCGACTGCGTGCGGGTGGGACTGTGTTACCCACTGGGCTGAGCCACTGGGGCAATTGTGGCTACTAGCAGCTATAGATCTCAACTAGGGGGATTAGTTGAAGGGGTCACGGTGGGACTAATGTTGGGGTGGGGGTCCCGGGCCTGCATTGTGTTGGGCCGCTTCTTGGGTTCGGGGGGTCTGAGCCTTCAAGCACCTTGGCTCCGTTCTGCGGACTACCCCTGTTGCCTGCGACACGAGTTATCGGGCTCTTGGGGGGCGTCCGTCTTTCCCGAGGTTTCTCCGGTAGGCTGTGGGGGGCATTATCAGGGACCTTCAGGTTTGTGGTCAGGGGGGGTCCTGGCCTGTCCGCCGTTTGGCAGGCTCTGTGTTGGGTGGCTGGGCGGGTTTTGCGTGCGTGGGATATTGGGGACGTGGGCCTTACTTGTACTTGGGGGTGGTCGACCTCTGACCGGGCATTAGGACTGCTGTTGCCTTTCCCCTTTTCCCTGGAGGTTGGGCCCTGCTGGTGGGTGCTCCCTCTGTGACCCCATGAGGACGCTTCGGTCTGGCCTGTTGGGGGTGGGTATCGGAAGGCTCTGTCGTCTCCGTTGCAACGTCGCCTTCAAACCGGGGGTTTGGGCGGTTACTCGTATCAGCTGCGTCTTGGGGCTGTTGGTTCCACTAGCGCTTTGTGGGTTGCTGGCCTCTATTCGGGCCAAGGGTCTTCATTCTCCTGTCCTTCTGTGGGCCACTTAGCCGGGGGGCTTCCTCTGTGGCCCCTGGCTTGCTGTCCCTTGGGGCTGGCGTGTGGTCTGCCCGGGGGCACGTGGCCTCGGTTCCTTCATACTCTGGGGGGCCATGGGGTGCAAATATTTTATGTATATAAATTTGCTGTTATTTTTGTTTTGGTTCCTTTTCTCGTAGATGTTTGTTCCCACTATATTGTGGCTTTCTTCCTTGTTACCCTGATCCCCTTTTGTATTTCTCCCTTTCTTCCCGCTTTCTATCTCCCATCCCCCGAGCCCCCTTTCTTGTCCGGTCGCATGATTGGCTAATAAACATAATATTAACATATAAAATGCATTTCACGCAACTGGAGTAGTATGAAAGACTCTTCTTTTGCAGACTAAAATCTGTCTTTCCCTGTAAGGCAGCCAGATCCTCATTCTACATGCAGAGGAAGGTGGATAGGACAGGTTAAAATAAAACAATAAATAAAAAATCTGCTATTTTTAAATGGATATTTTAATGCTTATTTTCTTCTTTTAAAAAAAATCATTTTATCTTGTTTGATTTTAACTAATGATCTTATTCTTGTAATTTATGCTTTTATTTTTTTCAGTCGAATCGGTTCAGCAATTTGGTCAACCCATTTTGGTAGTTTAAATGTGCTACATGATTAAAGTTTGAATTGACTTGACAGATAACACACAACTATATGTCATCCAAACTCTCCTATTTATAGACATTTAATTCTGGGCTATTTTCAAGGTCAAGGTCTATCCTAATGGTCTAAAGGCTGTGAGCATTTTAGTATGCTGTAGTGTACAGGAGGAAATGCGTGTGAGATGCAATATAAGGGATGTGTGGGAGCGAAATAAAGAACACATTCGTGTGTTGTATTGCATGTGTTAAATGTTATACCTTGAGGTCAGCGTGCTCCACTCCTTTCTAGATAAAAGCCACTCAGGGTCTATTAATACACCAAGGACAGAAGACCATTACCCCCCACCTAATCCCGTCTCTACCCTCTACTCGTCCCCACAAGCTCCTCTAGCTGTCATTATGCTCCTTTGCTTTGCTGACAGCCAGAGTGAAGTCACTTATCTCAGGATATCTCCCTCATGCTTTTGAGTTTGTCCCAAAATTTCCATCCATCCTGTCCAAAGTCTACTTTATAGTGACTCAGTGACCATGAAATTTATAATACCTCAATAGCAAAAAAGGAGTGATAAAATACATGGAGTGGCACTCTGTAGAGTGAGTACATTTACCAGAAGAATAAGTTACGCAGATCAACACCATTATTTAGTTGGTTCTTTCCTTGTACTACGTTCTGTAGAACCATAACCTCCTTGTTAGAGATAATAAGCTTAAAATATAGTAGTTGAAATAAATGCATAAAAAAATAAGTATATTTTAAGAATTTTGTTGATGGTCATTGACAGCAAAGAATGTTTAATAGGACTCATTGATCATTCGAAAATGTAAACAGGGTAGTATTTCTGAAGCTTAATCAGAGGCATCATTTGAGTCATCTCTGTTATGTGGTTCACCTTGCTCATGTTGTGCCCAGTTTCAAATTGAATGACAGAGTATAAGATATGTTTCTCACAGTGTCAGGTCAAGACAGATCAAGAAATATGAGGCTGCCGGGAGAGCACTTAAGGAGTGAAATGATTTGACGACACCATCTAGACTTCATTGAAAACGAAACAACAATGATACATTTGAGTGAAGAATTTGATCAAACATTATCAAAATGTTTGATCAAATATTATGAAAATGTATGATCAAACATTCAACCGTGTGTTTTGATAGAATTCCATTTGACCGTTTGTTTTGATAGAGTTCGTTCAAAGTTGTTGCAGGTTATGCTGCCTAATGTTACAAGCCACGGAACAATAGTTTGGTTTAAACCTTGTTTTGATCCACAAAAGTTTTTTTCTCTATGTATTTGAAATCTACCTATATGCCATGTCTGCAAGGGTGAGTCCTTGCTTTATTTCTACTGTCACCGTGTTAAACTTTGTAAAAAGTAAAGTGAACTGAAATGGTTGTTGTGAGAAATACAAACATGATGTGTCTCCCATTTTTATGCTCATGGGAGGAGCTGCTGAGTCAAGTTCATCATCTACAAGTAAGGATTTTGTAGACTGATCGAGTTTGAAAATTGTAACACCAGACAAATGACAGACAAAATATTAATGAGTGTCCTTATATGTATGCAAGCTCTCTCTTCTCCAGTTTTGCACCTGGCAAAGGCTTACCTGCATGTCTGAGTTGATGAAGGTGCATCCTGACACATAGTTGGTGTGCATGGCCACAGCTTTCTTCTTTCCGGCCAAATTCTCATTTCTGTCCAGTGACAGTGGGATCACCGAGCACTTGTTATCCAAACCCCTTTATAAAGAGAGGAGGGAGGAGGGAAATGTGGTTACTCAAGGGCTCTCACACCAGAGGGAACATCTTTTCCATTATGTGTCAGATCGAGGACATCAAATAAAAAAAAAAATATTAAAAGCATCCAATTTAAACATCTACAGACACCCTCATATCACATTAAAAGGAAATCATAGTCTGTGTCTCTTTTGTACAGTATTTTTTATACATAATTAGTTTAGCAGGAGGAAGGAAGTCATTGAAAAGCTGTGTCTGTTAAATTATTAATGTACACGTGAGTACTCAAAGAGAATACCTCTAGGATATGATTAATTTATCTTTAAGAAAGAAGTTGTTATACTGTATTTTGAGTATTTAAAAGAGTAGCAATTCATTAAATCACTGTACTCACCCACATGCCACAGCACAGCCTGAGGGCGCATATGCACAGGCCATCACCCATGTGCATGGCAGCGCTACACCATGTTCCTTCAACACAAAGATAGCACACACAAATGAAGAAGACAAACCAGAAAAGTGTTCTACTCTTTTTAATACATATAAAACAACTTCACTCTTTAACAAACACAGCTGCAGTGAACCTGGATGAGTATTAATAGGGATTAAGTTGCGTGTAGACACGTCTGTTCCATCACCAGGCACAGGAGTTAAAATGGGTTGTATCCCGGCTGCCATCTAAGTGCACTCAGACACACACATGCAGTCATTACAGGGGCCAGATGGGTAGATAATCTCTTAAGTCATATTTCTATGTGATCATGTTGTGTATCTCAGAGGAGTATGGCAGCAAAAAGATGCCCGGCCTACCCCACTCAACACTAATGCATATGGGGAAGAGGATATGAGCACCTAATCCATGCAAAAGGAAAAAACAATTAGCCTTACATGTTAAAGCAGATAAGAAGGTAACAAATAAACTGGGTGGCCAAGATTTGAGAAGAAACTGTCTTATTAATTTTTTTCTGGGAATACCAAAAATACCAAAACTGTAGAAATTGTTTGTTAGATCATTGCTGATCATCATCCAATCCTCTCATCTTTGTTACTTGAGGCCTGTAGTCACGTAAACTGATATTGATATAAAGTGATAAATTAATTCTATGATAAAGAACATAACATTAACAATTAATGCTTCTAATATCATCAGTATATAAATTTTGTTTGGTACTGAATGGATTATGGAGGTTGTGATTGAAATCTTAAAATACAAATTTAATGATGTAATAATCCTTAGCAGATCCTCAAATTTAGTAATTGTCAGAGGAGCAAAACCAACTAAGGAATACCAGAATATTTTCCCAGAAGTAATTTTGAAAAAAAGATTTTCTTACATTTCAGTCAACTCCAAAATAATTTTTAGTGGTTTCCTAAAAAGATTTAAAAGTTTTAGAGATTCAGGCCCTCAATTAAAAACTCAAAAATGTACATATGTGCATATTCATTTCTACTCACCTTATTAAGAGTGAATGCATCCCAGACAATTAGGTGTCCATCCTATATTCAAAAAAGTTTGTTACTGTCAGGTTCAGCGTATAAAGATGGAAATTGTCTTGTTAAATACACACGTTTGCTACTACACTATGTATGATCGTATAATATGTCTAAAATTAAGCTTTTTTTCTATTGGTCATGTGAAAAAATAGCTTTTAAAAGCTGTTAGGAGCTATCAAACAATATGGTCTAGATCTGCTCTGTATGGAATGTGTCTTGAGGAAACTTTTATCGTGATTTGGCGCTACAGGAATAAAAATTTATTGATGTACGCGGCAGATGTATACCTGTGAAGAGCTGACTAGACGACGTTTGTCTTTACACCAGTCCATACACAACACCTTGTTCCCATGACCCTTCAGCACACGCTTGGTCTTTATGGAAAGAGCACCCAAAACCTCAATCTTCTCAGCCACCTGGTGCACTGATGGAAGATGCACTCAGATCAGTCATTTAAATACCAATAAAAAATGTTCCTGTTGTGGGAAGAATAAAAGATTATCTTAAGCTCTTCATTTCTGAACTTTCAACCATTTTCTATGACCTCTTATCCATAGCAGTGTCACGGAGGGCTGGAAACTATACCCCGGTCTGTCACAATCACTATATAACATCTGATTACAATTATTCAAGATAACTAGTTATTGAGCATGATCATTAGATAAGCTTCCAATTCAACCTTTATGAATTCAGCAGGATGAAACAGAAATATAATTTTTCATCAGTTTTTCCACATTATTTCCACTGTTTGATGTTGATGTTACCTGCTGTGATCTTGATGCTTGACATGTGTGGAGAATTAAATCGTCTTTTAGTTACTGTAAATCTGTCCAGGAGCTTACATTTTTCATTGATCATTTATTTATTAGAAGACCTAGGCAAAGATTTATGATGAATGTATTTTCATAAATTACATTGTACTACTATACTACTATACTATAATGGTGAGAAACTATAGGCATGAGAAGACAATTAAAATTGTTAATGTAATTATATGTATGATAATTAATAGTCAGGTGGGGGGGGGGGGGGGGGGGGGGGTTAGTTACTCAATTAAATTGTAATTAAAGTGTAGTAATTAAAGTCTAGTTTCATTCCGACTGTATGACAAATTGCAACCATTATTACATTGAACGGCACAGAACAGTGATATTTGTCTTTATAAAAGGTATTTACCTACCAAAATCAGGGGTGCTGACTGAAAAAAATGTAAAAGTAGTACACTACCTAAAAAAGTAAGGCACTACTGTAAAGCATGAAGTAGCTGAGAAAGGCAGTTAGCTAACGAACTTCACAGCAAGCATCAAACGAGCTGAACTGTAACATCAGGCTGCCGTTACAGGATGGACAGAGGAGTTGACGAGCGGACACCTGGCGTAAAAATAATTTCAACACATATGTGTTTCATTAAAATGTGATTGAGATGTCTAATGTTTTTCCAGGTTTTTGTTAGCCACAAGTATACACTTACACTCTACGTCGTTGAGCTTCCCCCTCTCCTCCTCCAGCTTCTTCCTCAGAGTCTCGCTCTCTCTTTTCAGGGACGACAGAGTTTCTCCTGTCTGGAGCCCCTTGCAGGCCATCTTTGAGAAGCAGCAGCAGCACAGGAAGGAAAGAAGCAATCAGAGAAAGGTAATACGGAGGAAGAGATGGCTGGTTAGTTGGCGGTTGAGAAGGTTGCTCGCGAGCGCGACAGTGATGCTGCCGCGCGAGTCAGAGTGGGCTCGCGCTGTTTCAGCCTCCTCCCATCCAACGACTCGCGTTCAGAGACGGAGCTCCGAAAACTCATAATCCAGCCACTCCAACAGATATCTCTCTAAAAAAAGAATTTCGTTGTCTTTGCAAACCCCTATTCTCAAATCAATTAATCGTAAAGCTTGAGTTAGTCACGTTTGCCTTTGGCTACTTTTTTTTCACAAGACTCATAATTTTCAATCAGTTTAAACATTGTAGAAGTAAAATAGTAGAAGGCGTACATCCGATTTTTTTACATGTTACTTAGAAAAATATCAGTCATACTTAAGTCCTAAGTATGTCTGCCCAAGGCTGGGTTGGTCCAATATCTACACAGTGGTTGGGTTGAAATTAACCCAATATGAGCTTAAAGCCTGCACAAAGTTGTTTAAACTGTTAATTTACCAGATCTGTATATAGGCTTTGTGTGCTATATAGCTAACTTTTCATAAATCACCAAAATACGATTACCAGTTTTCTTTAAAAAGACTTTCTATAATCCTATGCGTTATCATACCTCAGTTCAAATTCTTCTAATAGCTGGATGAAGCTGCATTACTTTATCTTTATGCATAGAAGATAAAGGGAGTTGATCAAACTTGAACGTGAACTACTACCTTTTACATATAATTACATCGACAAAATGGATTTGGAATACCCATGATTTTCCTGTTGAACTTTCTAAACTTAAGGTTAGATTCTAAATGAATAGTGCTAGTTAACGTCTGATACAGCAGTATATTTCTGAAATTATAATCATGATTACAGATATATGCGATCCTGTTCAATTTAATTCATTACTTCCAGCTCTGATACTTAATGGATTTGGAGGTTTTTAGCTAACCTTATCGCTGAATAAATCCCATTGTCTTAAATTGACTTAAAAATGCAAATATTTTCTTTAAAAAAAAAAAAAAGAAACAAATTCACTTCTTTTGATACTACTAAGTATCTCAAGGTGTGAAACCTTGATTAGGTCTGCATCTAGCATTAGAGTTCAACAAAGGAATTGTAAGGATTATCGTTTAATAATTTATAAAATGTAAGGTAAATAATGCAAGGAATGCTTTGAATGTAGACTGGAATGGAAATCACAAATGCAAAAAATAGTAGATGAAGTAAACACTCCCCCCTACCAATCAATCAAGCCCCCTTAGTTTGAAAGCATAATATTTCTGCAAGGAATCGTTAAAATAATATTTTAACGATTTCAGTGGAAGAATATATACAGTATTTGAAAAAGTCGTTTGATACAAAAGAGTTTCAATCACAGCTACTATTTATCCTCAGCGTTGGTGTATGTCTTTCGCAAAGATGTTTCAGTATCTCCCTTCGACACTATCACACTGTCCCATAAGATTATTTTAGGATTGGTACTGATATCAGGTGAGTTGTTGACAGGAGCAAGAGATGAGGTGGGAGCTCAGTGGCGAACATCTCTTTCTTTAAGGTGCTCGAAACATCCTGTGACTCTCTAGAGCCAATATCTGCATGTCAGATTGTGCAGCTGATGGTTCACTAATAAAAAAATAAAGTTTGGTTGGTGTACAAATTGTCGGCTCCAGAAAATCAAAACTAATTAAAGTCTGCATATTTACCATAATCTTCATCTTCTCAAATTTGTTTATATATAAAAACCCTTTTTAGACACTGCAAAGTTTTTTTTTTTTAATTTTTTGTACTCATGGCAGCTGACCAGCGATGAGGAATTTAGAGGAAAACACCACATACCATCTCCACACAGAAGGAGCAGTAGTTAATGGGCTCGTTCTTAATGTAGATGTTCATGAGTGGACTGGGAGTCGCACAGCTCTCACAGGGGCCAAAAGTGGCTGCCACGAACGTCTGGTCACACATGGCTGCAGATGATCACTAAAATGCACTGTGGAAAAAGACACAGGCACCAACATGAAGATTAAAACATTCATTTAGCTCCTTTATCGGTTCAGTATTCATTTGTGGAGTTTGTGTGTGTGTGAGTGTGTGTGTGCGTGTGTGCTGGCAGATAAGTAGTTGGTAATCTACTCCGGGCTGATCCAACTCTGAGCTCCAGAGGAGAGGAGAGGAGAGTAGCACAGCTATTCTTGGAACAGCAAACCTCTGGAATAACACAGGACTCCTCCTACATTATAAACACTTTGATCTTTCATTTACAAAATATAAATTTTATCTCTCACATGCACCCAACAAGCACTTACCTAACTTATCATTATACTTTTCTTCAACAAAAACACTTTAAATGCAATAACATAATGATGAGGGTATTTTCCTTCACATTGTACGGGTTGTAAAAACGCAGCAATCTGAAAGTTATGCAATTTTAACAGTGATTTTAATTATCAGCAGTACTTTACAGTTTAATAGACTTTGTATTATTCTGAATGTATATTTAAGAGAACATATTAATGGCATATCCCAAAAGGCACAAATATCTCATGGATAACTTTGTTTATGCAATTCATCAAATGGGTATCTAAAGCACTGTTGAGTTAGTCCAGCGTTCTTATGTTCAAACACATTCCCGAGCAGACGCTGGAGAGATTGGCTGGTGTCAAAACTCATTCAGTCTATATTAAAGATAATTCATGTTCCTACTTACAGCCAGTAAACATACAGCCTATAGCAAATTGCTATTGCAAAGTGTAATTCCATCATTAGGAGCCGCATGAATCATAAAATCTTACCGCACAAAAGAATGTTTCCCTCTGTGAGCAGCAGGTATTTGTTCCCAGAGAACTAAATTGAGTTTTTCCAGTGAAGAGGATTGTCAGACAGAAACAGAGAGGGAGCAGTAAGCTTCTTAGCCCTTAAGCTGTGACTCTGCTCTGCTTTTACCTCCACTCTCCATACCACCCTGTCACATTACCTACAGGGCCAACAGCAAAGTTATATTTACTCTGTACTTTCATCTACTCTTAAGGATTACCTGAAGATAAAAGTACCTTATATCTCCTCATAAAATAGCTGAGTACTCAGAGAAATCTGATTCCATAGGTGATAATTTAGCGGTCATTGTATTTCTGTTCATACGTAGCATGCTTGTGCTAAAAAACATTTGATAGAATCTGGTTTAATGTAATCCACTACATCTTACTGATTACCTGCCACTTTCTTGTCTGTGCCAACACTGGAAAAGCAGAAAATACTCTGGCAACTTCAGTTTAGTTTTGGTCAGCCATCTTTAAATTGTTTTCTGCTTCAGATCATCTCTAATTTTCTTGAATATTGAATTATGCTTTAAGTTTATTTATTGTAAATGGCAACAAATAGTCACATTGCATCTGAAAAAAAATAGAGACAAAAAAATCTCAAGAAATTTCAACAGCGTTGTATTCTTTTATTTTACTTTTACAGATTTGACAATTTATGTCGAGTTTGTTAGTTTCTTAACGGTGATCACATTCACTAAGCACAGCTACCAGAAACAATCCAGTTTGTCAAATGTATACATAGGTCAGAGAGAAAACTTTGGGGACTGGCTTTAGCATCTTCATACCAGTACCACAAACAGCCGGGGAGATGAAATTCCTTTGAGCGGTTAACAATTTTTAAAACGGCACAATCAATGCTAATGCTGATACGAACAATGATAATTCATGTCTACGCCATATCTTATGGCCAACTCTCTCCGTAGTGAAAATAAAAATGCAGAGGAATGGAATGACATTTCCTCCAGTTTGAGAGCCCAAGAGAAGCCCAGGGGAGCAAAATGCCACAACTCTGCTCAACAATACCGACCACTGAATGAATGAGTTTTTCTCTCTCTAAAACTACACCCATCTTCCCACTCCGCACTCTCCATACATCATCCCATAAGGATAATCTGTCTCTCTATTATTCATCAATTTCTTATGTCACGCTGAAATGTCAAAAGTGCCTCGTTTGATGGCTAACCAGTGCAACCCACTGTGACGTCAAATAATTTATATTCATGTTACAATGGGTGCTGACAGAACAAAATAAATGCCACAAAATCGATCATGTGTTTCAGTCATTCCAAAAACAAATACTTCAGATAAGGCTTTGTCCAGATTGTGCAGCTAAAATCATGACACTTTTATTAACAATTTTAAACATTCATCTAGTAACTTAATTCCTTCACTGACGATTTTTCTCACTACAACCTGTAAATATCTATTCTTTACACAAACCATACTACCTAGTAATTCAATATATAAAACAAAAGGCAGATTGATGTGAGGTCCCCATGAGAGCACGTGGATATCAAATGCCTTTCAAACACAAGTGCAACATAATACAACTTCACAAACCAACTTCTCTTTACTCCACTTACACCTTGTTTTATGTCTTGGTCCCGTCAATGAGAACAAACTGCTAAGTGTGGTATTAAATGCAATACTTTACAATGGTAAAACATTTTCATTTCTCAGCAGGTCCTGTTTCTCCATCAACTCCCAGAGGTTTCCCACTTTCAGAGCTGTGGAAACATTTTGATCAGCAGTTCCATGGTTGTTTATCTCACTGGAACCATTTCATTATCTGAAATCAGTACGTTTTGGTGAACCTCCGAAATCCTCTATACATGTAAAAAAAAATTAGTAATTTTGACTGAAATATCCTTTGGACGGGGTAAGGTCATGTGATAAATATAAGGTTAACATGGGGGCAGGAGGCAAATTTGTTTGACTGATAATACTAATAGCACAGGAGGAAGTAAAGAAGCAAAAGTGGTAGACATGAGGCAACAAGGACAATTTGAATGCAGACCGGAATGCAGAACTTTTTTGTGACAATAATTCCCTAACGCTCGTTCAACAGCTCTAAACTACACTGGTTGTGTCGACTCACAAACGACAAAAAAACAAAACTGGAGCATGTTGGTGATTTCTTGTCGTGCTGGTAAAAACAATCCCATACAAGTCACCAGCAGAATTGCACGCCTTCAGAAACAAATCACTGAAAACACCAAATCTAAAATTTGTTTAAAATATAAACTTGTACCGTACAAGTCAAGCCATGTCATTGTAGACCCCCCTCCTCCAAAAAATCCCCAAAACAAATTACTAAAATAAAAAATAAATAAAAACAAAACCCAACAATTGCATAACGTGTTTTTATGTGAACAAAAAAAGCTCTGCGTCAAACGAAAGACAAACATTTCTTCAGCGTTATGAACACAATGGTGGGGTCGAGATGTGGATTTTTGCTGTTTTTTTGGTAATAGAAATTCAGAATTGCTGTTTATTAACCACAAAACCGGATGGCATGTTTGAGAGGATTGGAGAGGAGAATCAGTCAATAGAGCCAAAATGCTGGAGTTATTGAGGGAATAAAGCAGAAAGCATTTTAGTAAAGCTGGATAGTTTTGAGGCAAAACAACCTCTGTGCAGTGATACATGGCTTTACTGGACACAGAAAATGACAATCACTGAAATAAATAATTCCACAATGATAATAGTAAAACATGTTCAAACCTCTGACTAAAGCTGTGAGCAGAGAAAACCATGAGAGAGGAGAGAGCTCTGGGAGTGCCACCCAGTGGTGCATATGATACAAGAGTAAGCCGAGGGGAGTGAGTGAGTATATTTGTGTCCATGATTCCTGTGACGCTCAGCTCTAGCCACAGCTGTAAACTGTAGATCGTAGCAGAGGTTGAACTTTACGCCTCCTAAAGCCCCACTCAGTTAAAAACTGTGCTACACTTCATCTGCCAGAAATGCAGGACAAACATGACAAATCAACTTCTCTCGGTTAAGACATGAACTTAGAAATAATCACCTGTGCAGCGCCCTCCTTAATCTGTCCTAAATTATTTACCTGATATCAACATAAATAACATACAATGGAGCTAAAACTAAAAGCTCTCCCAAAAGAGCTATCGGGACATGTGTCCTGCAGAGAGAAAGCTTAATCTTAAAACAGAGGGTTGGAGGTGGAGCTGAAGGCAATAAATAAGATAAATGAAATATATTAGGAATTTTTATATATATATTTATATATGTATAAATAATATAGTACAGATGATGTGTTCCGTCTTAGCTTGACTTGGCTCGGAGAGTAAAATGACAGCAACCTTATCACTCATCGGGCTTCTTACCAGGACTAAGACCCAAACTATATAGCAAGACTACAGCTTATCACACTATTCCTCTCTGTTAGATCTGAGTGTCTCCTCTCGGGGATGCTCAGTTCATACAGTCTCACTAGAGAACGAGATGAAGATAAGAAGAACTACCTTATAATAACTACTTTAGACAAACAGTAGGATGCTGGGGTGGCCAGTGTCACAACAAGGACAGACCCTGTTGTCAGCAGCGGATGGGTACTGGAGATGTTGCTCTAGTCCTGTGGCTTCTCGAAGAGGCAGGGCTCTACACAAGAGTTGGAACGTAAGATTTAAACCACTGAGGCAACTGTGGGTGGTTAGTGAATTTGTAAGTTTTGTAGAGAGAAGGTGCATGAGTGTAGGCGTGCATGTGTGCGCTCAGAGGATAGCAGTAGATACCCATGTTTACAGAGTTGGTTTGGTGTGTAATTTACATATTCTCAGTCTGGGGATTATGTAAGTGAAGTGGATACCGTCTTTAAAAATCAGCAGCTCTTTAAGACTTTATCTCTTTTTTGGACTAATTGCTCAGTTGTGTTATTTGTGTTACAAATTTATTTTTGGAGTGTTTATACACGGCAGAGGAACCCCAGGTTGAGTGAGCCTGGGATCTGGATGGTTTCCAGGGCAATGGACGAAGGACTGAATGGGAAAGTGACCGGATAAATCATCTTTGTGTCCATCAACAACTGGGGACTCTCACAGCGGTCTCGCAAGCGCATCTGAGGGGAGAAAGAAGAGGGGAGTACAATGAAATTTGAAATTTTCCCTCTTAATTTCAAAGAGGACCAATTTATATCGTGGAAGATAGTGAATACCTAAAAAAAGGGATAATTTTGTTTGCGCATTTTAAAATATAAAAATTGGTATTTTATTTTTCTCCACCAGTTAATTTAACAGTTTTTATGTCTCTGATTTAATTTATGATGTACAGAATTTAAAGGATTCATTCAGAGATAAGTTTTGAAAACCCAATCAAATGGCAGAATGTTAAGTAGTTCTACACATAAGGACTGAAAGGTGAAAATCAGACTCAATCTTGTAATGATCCATCAGAACGTTCTTTCAATTTAATATAAAAGGTTATTTCATGACAGTGATGTAATTTTAAGAACTAACTGATTTGACATACGTGTGCACTATTTCAATAAATGAAGCAAGTAAGATAAATGTATGTAAACCTGTGATGGCTTAGTACATTAAAACATATATCACCATTGGTAAATAAAATAAGTAGTATAAAACAGTGCAGTATGATTACATTTGGGTGAATTACCTGTATGGTTTGTATGAATGACACCGACACTCTCTCCTCAAACTCGTTGACTGGAGTGTAGAGGTTCAGGATCTTCACAATCTGAGAGACACATAAGAGGGTTATTCCAACAAAACTGTGACATTAAAATAAATTAAGGTTGATAGTAAATGTTAAGTATAAAAAAAGCTGATCTGATTTATTTGAATGCAGCATTAAATTGACAGGTGGTTTACCTGAGCAGTGGTGAGGGCCAGGCACATGGAGCAGATGGCCTCAGCATCCTCATTAGTCTTTTTCTTCACCTGCAGGAGCTGAGCGGCCTGGATCAGAGGCTCTAGAGTTTCCTTGGCGCCACATGTCATAAGACCTTTGTCTCTGAGCCACTCCTCCAGCTGGCTCACGTTGTACCTGCACATACACCCATTGTAAGTGAATTTAATAAAAAAGTTAAAAAAAGTCACTCTGGAGCTTCTCTTTCAGCGACGACATCTCCTACCTGATCTGCATGCCTTTGCTCCAGGAGCACATGTCCTTGCGCAGAAGCAGATTGTTGAGGGTGACGGCTCCAATGATGTAGAACTGCTGCTTCACCACCTGCTTGATGAGCTCAGGGTCGGTACCGTGCTGGCACATGGTGGAGTGGAACGAGCTGAGCTGCCGCAGGATGGAGTCCAGTGTGTAGGTGCCCTCGTCTGCAATACTAGAAGTACGCTTGCGGAGACCTGTGGGCTTCAACCCCGACACGCCCTGGATGGTCTCGTGTTCC
This sequence comes from Lophius americanus, assembly GCA_037951165.1. Classification (NCBI taxonomy): domain Eukaryota; kingdom Metazoa; phylum Chordata; class Actinopteri; order Lophiiformes; family Lophiidae; genus Lophius; species Lophius americanus. The sequence continues at coordinate 13,751,716 of JBBDHG010000014.1, read as the reverse complement.
AGCATTCCAGAAACTGCAGGGAAAACAAACACACCCAGTAAGTACTTGGATCATGTATACAACAAAATACATAACCATTCACAAAACGTAACATCGCTCACTTTTATCATAGTCAATACTAGTGTAGCATTAGCCAATATGAGCATGCATTCACTTAGATGGGCAGATGCACAAACCTATCATGGGCTGGAGGATATTCTCCATGCATTTGATGAGCTGCTGGTAGATCTGGATGGCCAGGTCACTGATCACCTGTCTGTACTCGGCCAAGTCGAAGTTGGAGAGACAGTGTTCATTCTGCCTTGTTGTGTTGTGCTTCATGAAGGCCTGAAACACACACATACGCGCAAGCACACAAGCAAACACACACATAGAAACACACAGATTAAAAATGATAGGAAATATCAAAACCTTATTCCATCCACGGAATAATATCTTTAGGAATGTCGGCTTTTCTGATAATGAATGATAAAAAACATTCCTGTTGGAAGGGTTCTTTCTAGGATCAATCCTCCGGTGCACACAGGAGTGATACCGGAGATTTTGTTTGCAAAATCAGCAAATCAATTGCCTCGAAGTACAATGAGCCCATTGATGAATGTGTCTATACCTGAGTTTGAGTGATTGTTTGTGTGTCAGTCTCACCGTGTCTCCGCTATATTGTTTAAGACAATGTAAAAAGCGGCATGTGTTTGCCAGCCAGAAGGAAACAGTCTCAAAGTCATCTCCTCGTTTCTGATGGCGAGAGAAAGAACAGACTGGGGTCAGTACATGTTTTTCAGTTTAACTAACATACTATAACTAACAGACGCTCTCCAAATTAAGCAATTTAAAAGAAATTTATTTTTGCATAAAAAAATAATAAACAATGCGAGATGAATTGATTCCAACTGTTTTCAAAGTTGACCTCATAACTTTTTTTACCTTCAGGATCTTTTTAATAGAGTTGATGGAAGACGTCAACAGAGTGCGGACCTTCTGGTCATCGTTGAGATAGTCTGCGTGTCTCAAACACATGAACAAGATGTAGGCTGGCAGACCTGGGATTAGATTCACGGCTACACCACGAGGCTTCAGCTCTACAGATAAGAGGAGGAACTTGTTCAGTTGGACTGAGAACAGACATACAGCAAAACCGTGGCTTTCCATTTACTTTCCAGTTACTGTTGCACAGTTTTGAGAAATTGGCATTGTAAATGTGTCTAAACTAGTAGTTTCAGGTTGACCTCAGCGGTCATTAGTTCTTACCAAGGATGAGGTTCTTGACCAGTTTGAGCTCATCTTCCTTCTTGTACTCCAGCATCCCTTGGAAGTCTTTCTCCCGGCGGGGAATGTTGACAGGGTGGATCGGCTCATCCACCATCTGTCCTGGTGATGTCTGGCCCTCAGTTTGTCCCGCTGGGAGAATAAAGAGGACATGACAGTCAAGAAATATACTTCACTGTGGCAATCAACACTCGCATAGATATTCATGCTCAAGTCTCTTCTGTCCTACAGGTGGTTTTCTCTGTACCTCCCATCTCTCCGATCCTCTTGGAGTAAACCTTCAGCTGCTTCTTTAGCTTACGGATGGTTCGGTCTTGCTTCTCCAGTTGCTCCATTAGATCCTTACAAAAGCCAAACATTGAAGTGACAGAGGGAGTGACAGAGAGAGAGCGAGAGAGAGTGAGAGAGAACAAGCAAGAGAAAGAGAGCGAGAGAGAAAAGTGAGGACAAATGGCAAGACTCAGACTTCTCAGACTTGTTTCAAACGGTCATTATCCAGTGGTAGAAGACGCTTTTGTGTCTCTCACTCAGAAGAGTTTTGGAAATTTTAAGACTTAGAGACATAGAAGACAGACAAGAGGGGTGGATAGATCTTAAATCCACAAGCCGCTTTCTGGAATTAATTTCAAAGGAGGAGAGGTTAGGGGACTTTGGTGACTTTTATAAAAGAAAGAGAAAAAGAAGCCGAGTGTGCTCTGAGTTATAAGAAACTGCTGTGCGTAGTTAGAGCAATTCATTCCAAACACACAACCTCAGTTGGATCAAATACATGCAGAAGAATTGGCACACACACACACACACACACACACATACACTGTTTCTACATACAACCATCCGTCGTAAAATGATGACTCGAGCCTCTCGGGACGCTGTGGGGTCATCAGGATCCTGTCAGGCGACACCATCCACACAAATGAGTGTGTGGGTGTGTGTGTGTGACACAGTACTGTAGTGACCGATTCTTTCACGTCTAACTAAAAAGCTTCAGTGACAAATCATTAATCTGTATAATGGGAAAATTGTAATTACATGTGCATTACAACTATTTGGTAGTTATTTATATTCCAACACAATATAACTGCATTTACGAATCTGCATTCGTTCCATCTACAGTGGAAAAGCTATAAGATATTTTACTGCTGTTCATCACCTGAAAAAATACACAAACAACCCCCTCCCTGATCATTGTGATGGTTGTAGTGCCCTGCAGTCTCGCAGTGTGCATACAACTGGCCAAAATCTAGTGAAGAATATATTTGATGGTGAATCACATGTACAGTGCTGCATAGTTTCATCTATTTTTGTCCATATCTCATTATAAATCTCTGTCAGATCTTGGACTCAAATGTTAACACAAAACACGGGCAACCTGATTGAACACAAGACACGTGTCTTAAACTATCCTTGTATTTATGTTTTCAAAGGGGAGGTGATCTAATACTAACTGGACCTGTGTGACAAAATATTAGCCCCATTAGAAACTAAATTCTGAAACCATCCAACAACATGAATAAGTCATTTTAGGTGGAAGAGACACACTCATAGTCACATCATCGCTTAAAGTCCATGAGGGTGAATACTTTTTGAGGGACGAGGATTTATGTATTCTTATAAGGGAAAATCATTATTTTGTGCCTTAGCTATTCCAGTTAATTATTTCAAAGTACATTGTTTTGAAGATCTGACAGAGAATAGTATGACACACACAAGAAATTGGGAGGACTCCAATCCCTTTTTCATGTTATAAAAATTACCTCCTTTAATTTCACCATTTTTGATGACGTCATAACGTTCGACTCGTCATTGCCATCTTCTCGACGTATCAATGTCAACAGGTTGTTGACATATTCACAATTTCAAACAGACATCAATTTTCCTGCCTCGATAGAATATTTCTTCAAGTGTATGAATGTGTGTGACTGTGTGTGTGTGTGTTTTTGTGCGTGTGTGTGTGTGAAGGCTTACTGTTGTGTGTCTCATCATATTTAATTTGGAGTCACTACTCTTCATGATGAGTCTGTGTATGTCTGTGTGCGAGTTCCAGCATACCAGATTCTCATTGGTGAGTCGAGTTATCTCATGTTGCAGACTGGCTTCAATTCGGGCCTCTGGGGGCAGCTGGAGGTTTTGGGCTAGGAGCTGCTGTTGGCGATTATTCTCCTCCTTGATATTCTGCAGGTCGCTGCGCAGTGCTTCAACCTCGTGGTCGTAAGTCCTCCGCTGAGTCTGCAGCTGGTGCTCAAGTAACCTGGTTGGGAGGCGTGATGTGGTATAGAAGGGAGAACCATGCAATAGACCAGAAAGCAAAGGAGATGAAGGGATGACAGCAAAAACAATAGGTATGGGATAAGGGAGAGGAGATGAAGAGGTCAGGGTGAGGTAGAAGGCAGGAAGAGGGAAGATTTGAGGAGTGGTGGGCAAAAAAAGAAGGAATAAGAGAAATGGAATCAAAAGAGAGGAAATAAAAATCAGTATTTTAGGAGAGATAAGGAGTGACGTCTCTGAACGCTTTTAGTTCTGATGGGCCATTACACTTTCTGAACTGAGCATTAACACTGTGGTCAGAAGCTCAGGGACATAGCAGGTTAAACGAATAAGAGTTCGTTTCGTGGTTCAGAGGGAGATTGAGCCTCCTCCCCATAGTAAGCGAGGTCATTCTCATACAATTTTAAAAATTTCACACTGTCAGTAAGTGAGCTTAGTTGTGAGTTTAGTTAAACAACATTTTGACCAATCAATACAACAGCAGCTAGAAAAAATAATTGCTTTTCAAACTTAATTTCCAAATGATATGAAACATCATAACATGTAAAATTTATGATAGATATAGTAAAGGAAAACTAAATGTAAAGGTGAAAATGGAAAAATCATGTTCATGGGTGTTTGTGTTTAATATCAGGAGCTGGGTTTACATGGATATTTTTCATCTTTCGGATTTAAATCATATTTCTGTTCTAATTGGAAATGGTGATTACATTCGATGACACATCAATCGGAACAGCTGTCTACAGCTGTGTGACGAGCGCAATAGTGACCAATAGATGACGAGTTTATAGGTGGGTGTCTATCGTGTAATCAGGTCAGTTTTGTTTCTGTTGTTGTGATGCTTTAAAAGAAAAAAACAGCTTGATAATATCTCCGGTTACTTCTATACTGGAGGCACGAGGGAGGAAGAGAGGAAAACGCGTTCACATCACAGCATTGTCGGTACGTCAGAGTGGATTTACTCTGACTAACGTTACATCATTACGACGTTAGCAAACATTATTTTATTAGTAAGGCCGTGTAGTGTGATAAACTCAACAGAAATCTTAAGTAATTATAAAGCAGAAACTCCTCGTCGCACGCGTCATCCCGCAAACCCAGATCCAAGTCAGAGACTTTCATAGAGGTCCACTTCCTCTTTAATTACTTCATTCATTGCTCCATAAAAAGTGTAGTCGGTTTGATCCACTTTATTGTTGCGGGATTTAGCATAATCAAATATAGCAGATTATAAAATCAGCGTCTTCAAAGTTTTCCAGCGTCTATCGCAAGTCCCGAGGATCTTTCTTCGACGTGTTTGTAGATTTCAATTTCTTCCTTTACTTAATTACCTTTTCACAAAAGTGTTTTGAGGGATTTAATTAAAAATAGAATCTTTGCTGTGGTTTAGATAATTAAATGTCGCCTTCCTGCATGTAAGTAGCGTCGGCAGGCACACGCTCACCAGGGATTATTCCTAAGCACCGTTAGTGTGAGGCTGTTGCCTTTACGAACATCTTTCCGAAAAGAAAGACTACCCGCTGAAACAAAATGAGATCTTAATCAGAAAGGGCCTTCTGATTCGGAAAGAGCTGTTTACATGCAGCATTTTCTTTCCGATTTGGCTTTTTCTTCCAATTCAATTTGGAATAAAGGGGTCCATGTAAACCCACCGATTGACAAAGTTTATTTTCACCCTGCTTTTTTCATAATTTGAGGTAAGAAATGGAATAGGAGTTGCATGAAGCACAAAAATTGATTAGGCAATCAGTTAAGAAATATTATTCACAGGATAATTAAACATATTTCACTAAAATGGGTAAATCACTAAAATGGTTAAATCAATATTAAACCTTCTATAAATCTGAGCAAATCCCAGTAACATCTGTGGGTAATGGCCCCCATTAATGTACCTAATAATTTTACTAAATTGGAGGATAGTAGACTTGGGGTTTTCTCGATCTGAGCTGGTTAGTACCTCACAAAGTGGACTAAAGAAGGACAACTGCTGAGCTTATAACAGGGTCATGGGTGCCAAAGGCTAACTGATTAATGTGGGGATGGAAGACTACCCTATGCTGTTAATTCTCACAAAAAACTAATGTTAGACAAATTGCTGAAAAAAGTTAATGAGGAATGATGATGATAGTAAGGTGTCAGAACACGGTGCATAAACGAGCTGTTTGGCCTGCAGAAGGGGGACCTACACAATATTAGGCATGTGGTTTTAATGTAATGACTTATCAGTGTACATATGAGAAGAAACTAGGATTTTGTGAGAGCAAATATATGAGAAACCTTCACTCATCCTTTCCCGTGAAAAAGAATATATATATTAATGTCAAAAATCACACTTCAGGGACACCTGATTGTTTCCTTTAAGCCCTGATTAACCAGCCACAGCTCTCCGTCTTCATTCAGCTTATGGAGCTCTGGAGCGGCAGATCTGACCAACAAACAACACAAGGGAATATGAACAACACAAAAAATAAAAAGAGAAATGCGGGATGGTAGGGATAGCAAAGAAAATAATGTTTTTATCCGAGGCGTCCATTGAGGTATTCCAGAAAGCAGTTTTTAAAAACTCCTGAGTTTAGCCCTGGACTATAAGATAGAAAACTCAGTTTTCAGGTCGAGAACAGAAAAGGTGAGTTCATTCAATCAAGTTTAAGTCAAGAGTTTGTTAACTCTGAGTTAAACCCGTGAATGAGGACCGTAGAGAGCCATTGTCAACAGAGATCCGACACTATGATTCACCATGGCAAACTGAGAAACAAAACGGTCTTCATTCAAAACAACATAGAGCCTTGCACAGATGTGAAAGCACGTAGTGTTTGATGTTGGAGAGGTTAGTGAATGTTATTCAAATAAGTGATGGAATGTTAAGAGAAACTGTTACTTTTTTTTACCAGATATTCATCAGGGAATGGAAGCACATCCAGAATTTGGGTTTCGCAAACTTTACCTAATGTAAGGCAATATGAATAATTTCAGCTTTAATATCAACGGGCCAAGGAAGAAAAGGTCACAACATGTATAACAGCAGGAGGCAAGAGTCAGGAACAAACTCATGGTTGCCAGTAAGTTGCCACAATAACTGAATCAGAGTTTAAATTACCTCTAATTCTGAAACCGAAAACCCTGAGTTTTCCTCGTCTCGGGCTCAACGTACTAATTTTTCGCTGAAACCACTTTCTGGAATAACCCCATGTTTATGTGAATGTGAAGAAAACAAAAACACAGGACACCCCAGTACCAGTTACAGTTTTACTTTACTGTTCCATTGCAATAATGATTGCAATCCTGGTGGCGTGTGTGTTTTGTCTGGTGTGTACTAAATAGTCTGTACTGAAAACTCCTCTGAAACCTTATGAACAAAGAAGGTTAAAGGGCAACAAAAGGAGGAACAAGGGAAAAACAGACTGATCAATGCAGAGATGCACGGAGAAACTTTTTGGGCGACTGATGATAATAGTAATAATAATAATAATAATATTAATAATACATTATGATGGTGGCTATCTTGCTGGACTAATTAGTCAATACTTAGTAAGTAGTACATAGCAAGGTTGGTTGATGCATTGCGAGCCCATCTAGTTCCACTTACTATACCAGTGGTTGCAGCATAAATACACCCCATGCAGAAGAACAATGGTTCCCAACTTAGTGTTGACTTTTCTGACTTATATGCATGGTGAACAAGCATGGTCGTGTGCCAATTACACAACATTAAAAGCACCACACTATTGTGTAATGAGTCAATAAGATGGGGAGGGGGCTGACAAAGTTTTGAGTGTGTGTAATTTGTTGCTTCTTATCTTAAGACATGATTGGCATTTTTTATTTGTCGATGACCACCGTTTGAAGCCAGTGCCAAGATTGGTTGAAATGAATATACTTTTGAATAGGCTAAATGTTGATTTCTCTAAAGTTTTTAGCTTTTGTGTGGAGTGACAAATCCTGGCTCCACACTAATATGTCAAAATACATCAGTAGGCAGGTTGGAGGGTCTGCATGATGCAAGAGGTTTGCAATTAGCTACTTATTAGTATAAAATCAAGTCATGATATGTTTTCTTTGAGGCCATTGAAGTGAGCAAAGCTGTCTATGAAAGGAAATGAATAAAATAATGTAAAAGCTGTGAACATGACAATATGTAACAAATATTTGTAAAACGGATCATTATCAATTTCGTTAAACGAATTCGATGCATCTCTGCTTTGACAAATAAACAAGTAGACTGTCATGCAGAATTCTGCCAAACCCATTCCATAAGAGACAGGAGGCCTCCAACAATGGCATCAGACCAATCGAACGGCTGAATACAAAGTGTGTGAGGAATCCATGTCGTAAATGTAAGTGTTAAAAAGATCAGATCCATGACATTCTAGCCCCATGCTTTTTCATGCTGTACATTTGAAAGTAGTGTACTTCAATCTTGAGGTTTTGTCCAAAAGAGCAGAGCTGTTGGGGCACCGAATATATCCTTATATCTTTCCTTTGAAAAAAACCAAACTATTTTGAGTCAGGTTCAGTGTAAAAAACACCGCTCTTTTCATGCGCAACTATTACAACCCATGCAAACCTGTGAATCCTAAAACTCGACTCTAAAGTCAAATACACATTCCTTGACTTCAAATACTGGAAGTGTATTAGAGCACGAGAAAGAGCTGTACTGTAGCCGTCGAGCTACTACAGTATTCCACATGCTGTTAGGGCAGGAAACGCAAAGCTACCAAGCTTTTATCAGCATAAGATGTAGAATCACCCTTTCAGATTCACTAATATCAATCACGTGAAACTATCTCAGTGTTTGGTGGCAGGATGGCCATGCTCTGCTCCATGATGCATAGACCAAGCCTCACTGGTTACCTCAGCCTACTCAGGAGCTCACTGACTTCCAACAGCTTACTCATGGTCCTAGGGCATCTGCACAGGATAAGGTAGTGTTGACAATCATTTGTCTCTTGGAAGTATATCATGATAATAATAATAAAGCGGGACAAAAGCTTTGTATGGTTTGGAATAATGACAGATGACTGAGTGAATTTTACTCTGATGAAGGACCAGACCTTAAGATTGGGAAGAGTATTGGCTGTAATACAGTACCTGTTGGTGTCTTTGAGGCCAATGCAAGCCTGCTTGAGTTCGTCTGCGCCCTTCAGTTTGGACACATCTTCAGCATAGACAGAAGGCTCGGTCATGGTCTCCTTGAAAAAGGCAGACAGGAAAAGATGAGAGAGAACGTGTAACACAATAGCTGAGACTAATAGACCAAAGGCTCATCATGAACCACATCACTGCCATAAAGGTTTTTATTCAGTTTAGGTTCCTGAATGTGGACAAGCATTGGTTTTGTGTGTTCACATTGCAGGGGGAAGTCAGTGTGTCTGCTGCTGATTCCATGCCATCATCAGTGTAGTTGCTGGCAACCAATGTCATTTGACCCTGACCATCATCAGCCAGATGGAGCCTCAGGCAGAAACGGTGACAAACCATCAAATGACACGTTAGCAACAGCCATCTATCTACGGGCGGTATCAAAGCAGATTTATATAAGATTTAAGGGAGGAGGAATGTCTGTGGGGCCACATTGTAATAAAGCAGAGGGGTTATTTATTCTTTGAGAATTGCTGCCTACTGTTGTATTCAGCCTTTGTAGTTATCTCAAAGGAACTTGAATTTTAAATTCCAGTTTTGAATTGTATGTTCTAATTCCAACCAAAATCAAATGTTTCTTATGTATGTATGTTTATTTGTGATTTTTATGAAATGTAATTGCAGTTCTTGTCATGTGTTTACATCCACAGGCTGCAATTTGAAATATTACATCTCATCTGTGAACGTATTACTGATTACTTGTATGCAAAAAATGCGCTGTGTACTGGCACTGAGCAGAACTCTCAGGGAAACAGCCTATGAATGCATTCACTCAAATGAAGGATGAGACAGGTCAGACAATCAAACTCGATCTTGGAGTGGACGGTGTTTGTAAGTGAAGCCTTTATTGGAAAAATGCTGAGCTGTTCTGATTCTGATTGTGTTTCTCTGGTGAATGTAGTACCTATTCTGAACGGCTTTTCAAGTTTGGATTCTACAATTGACCATTTACTCTAATATTGGTTGCTTTTACACCATTACGTCTTATTCATCTCATGTTCCGAGTGTCTTGGTTGCATTCTTCTTATACTCCTAACATCCGTCTGGAAATGAGTTAGCCATCTCTCATATAATGCGTTTATTCAGGATGTTAATGTTAGAAGGGGAATATTGTTATGACAGGAGGAAAGAAGAGAAAGAAGAGAAAGAAGAAGTAGATCCTGATATGATTATCATGTATACAAAATGTCATACCTCTAATTGAAACTAAGGGATAGTTGGACATTTCTTGGGGGCGGTGTTGATCCCCTTTGCCAAGCCCTCTGCCTTATTGTATAAAGTACGACATTCCTTGCCACAAGTGATGAGTCCTCATGACACTTCATGAGTTTTGGGTAGAGTCCCCAAAATGGCAATTATATAATAATAAGAACTCCCTTGTATACGATAGGATTGTCATACTGTTAGTGCTTGGGCCCTAAATATATACATTTTCCTGAAAAGTGCTTAGCCTTACACTTGTCATCTTTTTGACTTATAGAATTGATATTGCTGGATTAAATTTCTTTCTTTAAGTTTGACATAAAAGACACACAGTGGTAAAGTGTTACATACTAATGCATGATGTATTTCTTTAACTTTACCTTCTCATCCTGTGGGAAAGCATGAATGGAGGAGAAAAAGTACGGTCAGGGGTTAGAACCACTGCGTATACAGTGAAAGTGAAGAGCTACATTCCGACTGAACAATTGATTTATTTAATTTAATTGTAGATTTTAAATGTCAATCAACTATTCAATTCACCGTTCATCTTTTAGGCACAGATTTAAAACTTGTTTCTACTCTGTTTAATAGCTAGAAATGATGTCATATCTTAATTCATGAAATATTAAAACAAATAATTTTGGAAATCTGGATCTGATCTTTAGCATAGAGATATTTTGGTATTTTCATGTTAAGATGGATATTGTGCAAATAAAATTGAACAAATGGAAACACATGGGTGAAAACATAAGACACAAACGTAAGAAAATGGATGCAAGCAAGCAGATCACCATCCGCAATTTTGTGAACGATCCGTACGTTGTGATCACTGAGCCGAGATGTTCATCTCCGTGCGCAAATCTTACCTTGTGTTGCAAGGCTTCCTTCTGGCTGACCAGCTGGGAGCGCAGGATCAGAACTTCCTCCTTACGAACTTCCAGCTCCTCGGAGGAGGAATTGAGCTGCTCCAGGAGCACCTTGTAAGCGGGGGAGCCTGGTGCCCCAGAGGATGCTGCTGCGTTTTGCAGCAGGCTTTGCCTCATCTCTGCCAGGTTATGTTTCAGCTTCTTGTTCTCCGACTCCAGCTCCTGACGCTGGCAGATCAAAAAATTGCAGTGATAATAACAAGTCAGACCTTTTATTTCCAAGGCTGTTGCATGAATTAGGGCAATAAATAAATTGTTTAATAATTATCTTGGGATCTTTTCACTGGAAAAGGTGCTCATCTTTGCTCTCCTCTGATCGCTTACCTTCAGGGACTCGTACTCCAGCTCTGCACCACGAGCCTTTTTAAACTCTGCTTCATCCTGAAATAAAGGGCAAAATATGGTGATTAAAAATTGTTTGGGGCAAAGAAAATATATGTAACAAAGCAAAGTCTGAGAAATGGATGGTATTAAGATTACAATATGATAAGAAATATGAATTGTACTCTAGATGACTAATGTATATATAATGCTATTAGAAGGCTTTCATAAGATTTATAAAAGGAATAATGTTGTTAACAATCATGTGTTTGTGTTATTTAATGAAGTGTGATATTTCAGCGCCCAGTGGGGAATAGTAGTACCCTGGCTCTGGCCCGCTGTAGCTGCTCGTCTTTGTTTTCTAGCTCGTTTCGCAGCGACTGATTTTCTTGCTCCAGTTGTGTGAGACGTTTCTGCTGCTTGAGAGTGAGGGACGTATCTATTCCTCGTGTGACATCCTGTATGACAAAGAAGCCCCAAGAAAGTTTAGCTTATATTGCTAATGAACGTCAAAATCAATACTGTGATTCATTTTAATATTGACAACAATTTTTTAAGCAATCATTCTTACTTCGCGGGCACGGGAACCTTCTTCCATTTCAGCGTACTCTGAGTTGTAGGTGTACTCTGATTCATTGCTGCTGTGGGTGGAATCTGTTCTCCTGTGGCCAGGCTTAGATATGTGCTATAAAGGAAAAAGAAAAAAAGTCTTATTTTAAAAAAGTAGTTAAGGTACATGCTGAAGATTATGAATCACTTGCTTTCTACTGTAAAAAAATCTGATGTTGAAAAATGTTGAATATGGAGTTATTCCGATTTATTTTGTTATTTTTTCAATAAAAGTAAAGTATCACAATCGTGTTGACAAACAATGCTTGTAAATCTTTTCATGATTATGGGCTGTGTCTGCATTTCTGCCTCACCGCTGAGGCAATCTCTTCCTTCAGGTCGTCGTGCTTCTCCTCTAGGCGAAGGTGTTCTCTCAGGAGATTTTGGTAGCGAGATCGCTCCTCGTTCAAATCCGTCTCCAGCTGCTGAGTCTCCTGTGCGATCGCACGCGCCATTTTCTCTGATAGAACAAAACACAGAGAAGAAGTCATTTTAAAAAAAAAATCGAATTAAGTTTAAGAGACAAACAAAAGTTCTGGCATGACTATATGGATTTGTTTTACAATAACCCAGTGTGATTTAGGTAGTGATCTTTGCATACCTGTCATCTGCTGACTCTGTTCCTGAATCAACCTGTTCAAGTCGTCCTTCTCCTTCTTTAACGAGCCATTTTGATCCTTCAGCTCTGAGACCATCTGAGCACACACAAGATCCATTTAGCTTTACACATGTCATCAAACATGTTACGTTAACTTTAAACAGATGCCTCAAAAAAGTGGAGTACACACACAGCGCAGTGGCTATCTGCTTCAGGGCAACTCTGCCCTCTGAGAAAACCACAAGTCCTTTTCCCCGTGTTTCTCTCTGGCTCCTAATTTGGGGGAAAATGGTTTTCCTCTGATGCCAATATGCATAGTTATGTAAATAATATATTTAATAACATATATTTCAAGGACACTAAGAGGAACTACTCAATGAGGCAATTACTATTGAAGCAACTAAAATGTGAGTTTTGAGAGCGTCACCGAAAAAGGAAAATTAAGTTGGCAAAAGTGACAGCTAATGTTTCAAAATTAACAAATAAATCACTTCTTTTAATCCAGCTGCAGACAAAAATGTACAAACAAACCGCAATGTTTTTTTCTCTACCCCTGTAAAAAAGATCAAATGCAGACATAATTTCTGGAAATAATGTTGAGGCTATAACCAAGGGTAAGGGAACGGAAAATTCAACACACTAAGGAATATTTACTGTGCATAAGGAAATGCAGGACCGGAACATCACCTAACAAATGGGGAAGTACGTATCTGGATGCTGTCTTACTTTCTCCATTTCAGCCCTGTAAGTTTTCGCCCAGTCTTCAATGGTCTTCTTCTCTTGCTGTGTAGTGCTCAGCAGTTTCTTCAGCTTCTCCAGCTCCTCCAAAAGCGACGACACCTGGTTTGTTTTGTTCTTAGCCTCCTCTTCAGCCCTGTGCAGCCGCCCCAGCTCCACACGCATCCGCTCGCTCTCCACTGAATGGGAATTCTCCATACTAACTAGCTTCTCGTTGACCAACCGGTTGTCCTTGGTCTGGTGAAAGGGAGAGATCATAAAACAATCATTTGTCAACAATCATCTATATCTATCTATCTATCTATCTATCTATCTATCTATCTATATATATATATATATAAATATAAAACATATATAAATATATACAGTTTTCCCACAGAATTAAGAGAAAATGTGGGGCGTGAAAGGCAGACCCTGTAAGGGGTCATGGTGTCCTGGACGGAAATTTTGTACCTTTCAAAGTTAGATGTATCAACTTGTGCACTTTAACTGATATTAAAATTTAAAAAACAGATTGTCCAAAATATAAATTGATATTTAACCACAAAATCCAACTTATATGTCAGTTGGTCAGTTTGTTGCTGCTGCTCATCAGACATGAATCCAGACGAAAATGTTCTTTACCAGACACCAATCAATAACAATAAAGAAAATGAGCGGTTACAGAAAATGAAAGAATGCATGAATTAATGTCCAGAACAAGCTGAGGCAAGGACTCTTCCTCTCTCCATCTAGTCCATTCATGAACCTAAGGTCGATTACGAAAATAATTTGACCAATTAGACTATTTTAACATTCCTGGATGCGAAGCACTGCCTCTCTGTCTACCTTTCACTCGATCGCTCGCTCTGTCTCACATGTGCTCTCTCTGCCTCTTTTGCGCCTGCTCTCACTCTCTCTACATGGGAGCAGACGAGAGGCTTGTTAAGTGTCTTGGATGTGCTCTGGGTGCCCGCGGTCCAGAGTCCGAAATTTTATGTACACCTTATAACCACGACCCGGGTGCCCGATGCAATTGAGTAGTCTGCGTAGTACAGGAAGGACAGGGCCAGTTTAATGTTGAAGTTTGAAAATATTTTTAGTTTATTTGGGGCAGGGGCAGGACAAATTAAACGGTGGTAGTGAATTACTGGGAAACACTGTGTATATTTATACATATATATACACTACTCAAAAATAATAAATGGAACACATAATCATCAGTGACACTACAACTCAATCATACCTGTAGGATATAAACCTGTTCAGTCAGGAAGCCATAATGATTGTGAATCAATTTCACCTGCTGTTTTGTAAATTGGACTGACAACAGGTGGAAAGGAGAGGGAATTAGCGAGAAAACCCCTATTAAGGAATGGTTTTGCAGCTAGTGGCCAGAGACCATTTCCCTCGAGTCAGCCTTTCTGGCTGATTCCTGACTAGTTTTTCATTTTTCCAGTGCTCTCGTCACTAGTGGTAGCATGAGGCTGTATGTAGCCCAGAGAAGTTACTCAGGTACTGTAGCTCCTCCAGGATGGCATATCCATACGCGTCGCGGCCAGAAGGTTTGCTATGTCTCCTAGCACAGTGTCAAGAGCGTGGAGGAGATACCAGGAGACAGGCCAGTACGCCAGTACAGAGGCGGAGGGGGGCTAGGAGGGCAACAACCCAGCAGCAGGATCGCTATCTGCTCATTTGTGCAAGGAGGTACCTACAAAATGACCTCCAACAGGCCACTGGTGTGCATGTTTCTACCCAAACTGTCAGAAAAAAGACTCGATGAGGGTGGCATGAGGGCCCGACGTCCACAAGTGGGATGTGTGCTCACAGCCCGTCGCCATGCAGCCCGATTGCCATTTGCCAGAGAACACTACAATTGGCAGAAACGCTTTTGGCATCCTGTTCTCTTAACAGATGAGAGCAGGTTCAAATTGAGGTCATGTGGCATCCATGACAGAGTCTGGAGAGGCTGTGGAGAACGTTCTGCGGCCTGCAAGATCCTCCAGCATCAACCGCTTTAGCGGTGGGTCAGTGAAGATCTGGGGAGGTATATCCTTGGAGGGCCTCACACTTCCCCGTGCTACCCAGGGGTGCCCTGATTGCTGTTAGGTACCGGGATGAGATCCTTTGACTCATTGTCAGACCGTTTGCTGGTGCAGTGGGCCCAGGGTTCCTTCTGGCGCATGACAATGCTTGGCCTCATGTGGCTGGATTGAGTCAGTCGTTCCTGGATGACGATGGCATTTCTGCTATTGAGTGGTCCGCCGTTACCCAGACCTGAATCCAATCGAGCACCTCTGGGACATCATCTATCCTTGCATCCACCGTCGCACCACAGACTGTCCAGGAGATGACTCATGCCCTGATCCAGATCTTGGGGGGACTATTCGTCGTCTCATCTGGAGCATGCCTAGACATTGTAGGGAGTGCATACAGGCACGTGGAGGCCATACACACTACTGAGCAATATTATGAGTTGTCTTGAGGAAGTTCACAAAATTTGGATCAACCTGGGATCTCATTTTTCCACTTTGATTTTTAGTATGATTCTGAATCCAGATCCAGATTTTGATTTCCATTGATGGTTCTTACATTATTTTGTTCTCAACAAATTACAGTATGTAATCAATAAAAAATGTCAATTGGAATATTTAATTCATCAAGATCTCAGATGTTTGAATTAAGTGTTCCCTTTTTTGGGTAGTGTATATAAATATATGACGTTAAACTTAAAAAAAAAAAATTAACCTGCTCATCAATTCTCCTCTGCAGCTGCATAATCTTGTTCTCCATGCCTTTGTTTAGCTTCTTGAAGTGCTCCACAGAGCGTGCTTCAATCTTCAGCTTCTTCAACTCACGCCTGGCCTTCATCCTGCGATAGCAGCACTGCAGGTAGACGATGGAGGCAAGGCTTCGCTTGTACCAGCACCGAGCCAACCAGCCACGAACATGTTTTTGAAGTATCACCACCTTGTGCTCCCACACCAGCTATGGAGAGACACAGAAACAGTATAGGAGAAGTTAAGGGAGATGAGTTGACATGTGGAGCCAGTTATACTATTTCTCGAAGAAAGTGCCAAAAGTCGCGTTTTGAGTAGGTTGAATATAAGGACAAAAAGACGTTTGTGTGATGTTGTTCCTACCGCCTGGAACTTCTTCCGGGCAATGTAAGCTCTAAGGATTGTTTGCATGGCGAGAGCGGCAGCCTGCTTCCGCCTGTAGCCTTTCCTCTCCACGTACATCCGCTGGTTCTTCTGGATGATTGTGGCTGCTCTAGTGCGACGCATGAACTTGGCCAGGCTGAGGATAACAGAGATACACACATTGTTGAATTGAATACATACTTTATTGATAATTCCAATATAACTCGAGACCTTGATTGAAAAGTTTATTTCAGTCAAATTTATATTTGTCCACTCTCATACACACACACACGTTTATATTTACATATGTACAAGCTTTTACCGCAATTAGACTGTTTTAACCAATACTGTCTCAGGAAACAAATAGAGTTGGTCAATAGGAGTCAAATTTCTTTGCAAATGAAGAGAGGTCAACTCACCAGCGAGCCTGGTATCCTCTGGTGAACCTCTGAATGGTGATAGCAGCACTGCGCTGCCGCAGATACTTCTTGCGCGCCAGCCAGCAGCGAATGGTTTTCTGGATGCGAATGCAAGCAGCCCGCAACTTATCTGCCCTTAGCTTTTCTAGGTAAGCAACCTGACCAGCCCTGAAGAAGATCTTGGTCTTACCAAACTGATATTTATCCTGGTCCTGAAGATATACAGGAGCAAATTTCATAGATTAGAAGATTGATTACATTGACAAAAGAGAGGAGGAGATAAAACAAAGGCGATGACAAAAGAGAAAAATCTATTTAAAATATAAATGTACAGGCAAAGGAAATCTCGCTCTAAAATACACCTAACCCTTTAAAAAGGAAAAGTCAAGCCCCAGAGACTGTGACTGACCTGAACAAGCTTCTCTAGAACATTCTTGCAGGTCAACTTCTTGTCAGGTAACACATCCTTCTGCTTCATCAGCACTCTGTACCGACTGAAGAACTCTTGGTACGTCCATCTGAGGGACACAAATGAATACAGTAAGAGATGTGCCATAACCGTAATGTTTCTTTATTTCTGCAGTGAATGTTCAATCAAGAAAATTTCCAAATATGAAAACAGCAGTGACAATACTTCTTATTTACTAGTAAGATTAAAATCCTATGAAGGAGGCCAGTCAAAAAAAACAGGGAGAAATCAGTAATTTTCTTGCTTTCTTTGTGTGCAAACCACAAATAAAATACAAGACGGATCATGAGAATCAGTAGAATTGTTGCTTGTATGCATCAGTACCTGGATGGAAATCCTGCAGCAGAGATGCGGATGGTTTCCAGGACACCACAGGCTCTGAGCTGCTGCACCGCACGTTTGGGATCAAACCTGCCAACAGCAAATAAGCCCACTCAACATGGCCACTGTGAATTACATCTGAGCTGCTAAGTTAGTGGGATAGAGAATGTTTAAGGTTAGGTTTTCAAAATAATGATTTACTTTTAAACCATCCCTGGAATTGTTATATAAAGAAAAGAGAAAGACTTACGTGAAGGCCAACTTGAAGTCATTGGGTTTTATGCAGCGTACGTAGTGTGGTGTGGTTGCATTCAAAGTCTCCATCAGCATTTGCAGGGAATTACGAAACTAAAAGGCAGAACCATCATCGATTTGAAACTAATGAATGCTGGTGTTAACACGTATAATAAATATTAAAACAATGAAATAGAGATAAATGCACTTTATATCCAAGAAAGTATTATGAGATGACTGATACCCCTCACACCTACTAAAAACTTTAGTTTCCATTCTTTTCTAATCTTTATGCAACTGAAATATGCTGGTCATGAAACAAAACAAATCTGATCATCCAACTCATCCAACTGATGATGGATTTAAACAAAAGAAATGCACATATTAAACAGGACACATCATATTTTTAATGTGATCTGATATCTACCATAACTCACTGACGTTGACCCTCTCTGTGCTTTTGAGTTAGACCCAGTACATTATCCAGATACTCGACATCAGAACACATAAGAAAACGCTTAAAACAAAGATATATCAACCTGGCAGCCGACGGTCTTCTTGTGCTCCTTGCTGCTCTTCTCTCGGGTCTTGCCAGGTTTGATGCTGAGGCGTGTTCTGCCTCCAGTGCCCGTGGCCTGACCAGTTGGGCTGGTGGCTTTTTCCCCATCGTGGAACAGCTCTACCAGCAGGTTAAACTGGGAACAATGGTCACAATCAGAACAGCTGGCAGTGGTATTATACACTGCATGGACTATTAATTTTGACACAATGACAGATATAATTGTTTGATTTGAGTGCTGAAAACGTAATTTTTTTAAAGTGTAGTACATGAAAGCTAATTAACAAAAAAACAACGCTGGACAAGCTGTTTGATGTTTTTCATTGGATGAGTGAGTGTATGCCACTTGATTAGGGTTTGTTAAGCTCTTCCTCAGAGTTGTTGAAAAGTTATGAAAAGAGAATAAAAAATAATTCAGTGTTATGCTTTCTCATATATGTTGTGGACATATATGACATATATTTGGCGATGGTGTTATGACATATATTTGGCGATGGTGTTATGACATAAATACTATCATGCCCTTTAGAAAGCGCATATATAAAGCAGAGTCACATTCCATATAACCCTGAGGTTATATGAGGAAGAAGCTGCAGAGCAGTATCAGGTCTTCCTGCTTAGCTCAGAACATTTCCCTGCTGCTTCTGTCCCCAGCAGCTATAAACAGGACAGCCACAGGCTGTGCTGCTCTTGATCTTAGCATCACTCTTTCAAAAAACATAAAAATACCCGTCGTTCCTTTTGTCCCTCTTAATATCAAACTCAGCGATAACATCTCCCAGAGTGCCTTCAGTGCTCCCCATGCATTAAGGAAACACACAGTTTCAATATCCTCTGTGCTGTTAGAGTGATAAGAAGTCCGTGCCAGAGAAAAAGAGACAGAGAGGGAAGAGCAAAAGCAATAGGAAGACCAGCGTTTTAAGAACACCTATGTTTACCTTCTGCAGGCAGGGAAGGGTTGTCATGGTGAGGGCAAAACCAAACATACATGAACAACAAATAAGAAAACAAAATGACATTAAAAGGAGCGATTCCAAAAGGCCCAAAGGTCAAGTTCAAAATGATCATTACCCACATCAAAATCACAACACAGATTCAGAATTCAGAATGAAAGGTAAATAAAAACAGGACGGCTTATGACAATGAGATGAATGGAAAAACAAGAGGATGATGATGTTTTTTTATGTTAACGATTTGGGAATAATTTCCACACGGAGAAAATACACATCTCTATATGGAAGTGGAATTTGTCTGTTGAGATTTTTTTTTTATATCATATCCCTGGGTTGCAATGTCTAATGTGAAACCTCTGCGTCAGAAATTTACGCTGTGCACTGCGTTGATTAAATTTTCAAGGAAATGTTAGCATGAATGTGAGATTCCTCCCTATCTCCTACAAGTCCCCATTCAGTTTTAAGTGCTGTTGGTAGAGTGCAAGTGGAACACTAAAGAAGAAAAAAAAAAAATCAGAAACAGTGATGTCATAAATTTGGCAAAGAGGTGGAACAAAAATGTATTAAACTACATCTCAAAACAGACCAATCTGAGACTGGTTCAGAAGTTACACAAGTGTGTGTGTAACCGAAAAAGTAATACAACTACCACAAATAGAATAAGACTGGGAAACGATAGCTGATAAATTCAATATGTAAGTAGCAGCAAAACGTAAAAGCAATGACAGATGTTGATAGCCCAGACAGCTCAACTCATACAATACAAGTCCCACATACTGTACTGAGTCCTTAACATGGATGTGGGTTTGAATGCAGCACGTGGTCCAGCCTAAAAAAATCTTGGACAAAGTTCATTCAACATTCAGGAAAGATAGCCCGTCAGTTTTTTTAAAATATACATCTATATATTGTATTAATCTGGGTTATTTTTATATGATCATTACATTTCTGTTTCATAGTGATTCACCGAGTCAAATAATCTGGCGGCAAACCGGAGCGACACTGGTAAAATCCTAACTTTGTTATGTCAATGTTATGGGAACTTAGACTGAGTTTAGTCTAACAGTTAGGCCTGGTTACTGACACCAAGTTACTCTCAAAGCATAAGTTGCCATAACGTCTAGACTTAAAACATGATGAACGTGACTTATCAAACGGAATCAATTGAAAAGGAACGTGATTAAATGCCTGTTGTATTTAATAAACTCACTTAATGGTAGATTCAAGGACCTCTCTCCGTGTTCTGCAGGGGTCTTTGCTTTGATCCAAGTTGATATTCCGTATAATCGTATGAGATGTACAATATGTGTTCAAGTGCTATAAATCTTGCTTTTTCCTGATTCTACAAACTGCAGCCTGTAACTGTTTGTCTGAGTTTCTGCTCCTCACCTTGCTGGCCTTCAGCACAACGATCTGTTCTTCATTCACCGTATCCTTGTTCTTCTCCAGGAAACCTTCACATTGATATTCCACCTGCCGAAAAAGCCCAGCCCCTTTAACAACAGCTGTGACAGAAAAATTACTATTACTTTTCACTTTGTAATGAGAATTTTCAGTTTACCTAACATTCGTTTTTCTTTTATTTGACTTAATTAATCCTCCCGATTCCAATTCCACATTTAAACTAAAAAAAAAAGGACAGTTCCTGATTCTGTCCCTCCTGATCTATTCCCAAATTTAATTAAAATGAAATGATTTACTACTGCATGCCCAACTGTTCTTCGAATTGTCATTATCATCCTCCAAGTAGTTTGTCCATTCAAGACGATAAAAGCCCCATGTTGAATGCCAAACAAACTTTCCAGAAAATTCAATCAAATAGTGATCATCTGCCCTTAAGCTATCCTAAAAACATTTTACATTGCTGAGGCAGTAAAAGGTAGTTTGATAATGGTTCTGACAGAAAAAGGAGCAGAAGAAAAAAAAAACTTTTAAAAATAATCTATTAAAAATAAACCCTCTGCAGACGTGTCATCAAATGCACCTTATCAGCAAAATGCTGGATGATGAAAGCGCGGTTGGACATGCGAGGCTTCTCGAAGAGAGAACTGGTCTTTAGGTGGGTGTTGTAGAGTTTCTGAGCCCAGGAATCATCCGAACCTTTAGGCATCTAGTATAGAACAAGAGAAGTACGGACATGTATTTAACCATCTGCTTCAAAAACACTGACATACAAGAACCGTGAACATTTTACGGGTCAGCGTCTTAGTATTGCACTGATTCACACCTATTTATTAGTATCTTTTTCCCCATGGTTGCATGTAAATGAGGACAATTTTTTTTCCAATATTTCTTCTTCTGACAAGAAGTCACACCAAATGCCTGCTTTGTGTTTTTGCCTAACCCAAAACAATGTTAGCAATGTGGAACACCTCAAATGTCAATAGTTCGTAGTATGAAATGGAAATTAATGTATGTTTAAGAGTCAAAGAGAGATTAGGTAAGTAGTAAAAATCTGGCAGACCTCTGAAACTGTCCTTACTGTAATAGAAATGAATTTCCATAACTCACAATCATTCACCTAAAGCTCAGGCCAACACTGCATCAGGTCTGTGCCAGCTGTGTGAAGACTGACAGTAAAACAAAAATACTGAATAAAATAATCTTTCTCTAATCCAGTTCACCTTTGCTCTTTCCAGTAAAAACAATTAGACTTTCATGCTGGGTTATTCTTCTGCAGGTGAGCACTGGTGTGTCTAGTGTGTGGTGGGAGGGTTCGCTGTGACAAAACAAATGTAAATAGAACTTGGGTGTTCAACCACACTCCACAAACCTCAGTGGAACTCGCTGCACGGACTCACTACACTTCTTCTGCTGGTTTTACATTTATAACATCTCATCAAGAGTATTTGGTCTCATCACTTTAGTAAAGTTTATTATTATTTAGTATGATCCTTAAAAAAGTACCTTGCACTCTTCGTCCAACAGGTCCAGGACTCCCATCTTGGCTTCTATGAGGTTAATGCAGGGCTGATTGTCATAGAAGTCGATGAGAGTCCAGGGGATCTGCTCTCTCATGTACTCCTCCTGCTCCAGTTTGAACACATGCTACACACACACACACAAACACACACACACAAGGATTGAGCTGTATACATACACAAAACAATATAAAGCTATTACAGATTTAGGAAAAGTTTAAAATCAATCAGGCAAAGTGCACGCCGCTCACCATGTTGAACTGCTGCTGCAGTTTCTCATTAGCGTAGTTGATACAGAACTGCTCAAAGCTATTGATCTCAAAAGTCTCAAACCTTGAGAGACAGAACAGAACAGTCAAACAGCCAGGTAAAATGAACTACATTGCTAAATTATACACTTAAAACTAGGTTCAGATGAATTTTGTTTACTTCGTTTCCTATGTTTTTGATAATATTCTCGGACTTAAATTCATTGTGGGGACATTTTGTATCACTTATTTTTTTAAGCCGTGACGTATGCTGTAAAGTCTATTAATATACGACTATTGAAAGTGCTGATTGTTGAATTCACACCCATACCCATAGATGTCGAGGACACCAATAAACGAATGCTGTTTCATATTTGTGATTAGGGCTTTGTTAACGTGCTCAACAATCCAGTTGAAGAGCTTGGCGTAGATATGCTTGGACAGCGCATCCCGGGCGTTGGTGGCCTGCAGACGGGGGAGGGTTTTGATATACGTCTCTGTAGCCGTCTTCAGTTTCCTGTGGCACAGCCACTGAGACATGTCCTGGTATGTCACGCCTACCAATTCACAGAAGGCCTTTAGGTGAGGATTGTTGGGCTAAAGAAAAACAGAGTGAAATAATTACCAGGAGCAATCCAAAAGTGTCCGCTGAGTGGATGTGGAAAATACGACTCATTCACTAGACTTGCGTTTTTGCAATCATGTAACAACGGGCAACTCTGAAAACCAGTAGAGTGATAACGTTGGTGAACAAGTGGTGTAAATGAGCAGCAAAACATTAATAGCACATACTTATCACCTCTTTTACAGTTGATTCTCTAGGATCTCTTGTAAATGTCCCAACAGATCTATATTTATACCTCCATTTATTACAGGTAGTTGTATTGATTTGTTGCCCAAATATTTATGTGGAGCCATTCACAGCAGCATTGCTACATGTGTAAAGGTATGTGTATACAAATTCACCATGATTAAGATCTAAATTTAAGAGACAGGCCTTAGGCATTCATTATGTTTGTAGGAAAGATTGGAAGATGAATGTAGTTTACTGGAGAAAGTCCTGCTACAGATGTTGTCTTTGTGTTACTCGATGATCTGATAGCAAAGAAATTCAGTTAACAGGAATTGCAATTGTGTGATGTCAACATTAAGACATGGTCATATGATAAATGATTAGGATGAATTTGTATCTGTTATGAAAGATGGCTTTAAATAACGGATTGATTCAATTTCTGTACTATAATCTATCTAATGATATCACATATTTGAAGTCAGGGACAGAGAAAAATGTGTACTTTGTGGACCTAATAAGACATGCGGATTCACCACACCCTGTTAGGAACAGAAGTATGGATGGACAGAGAAGGGTACCCCCCTTTGGCGGGGGCATAACTTCTCACATTATTCTCGTCCAAATACAGCCATATTAAACCAATCAACCCCTTAACACCAGAGTGAAGAAATTAACCTCAGCCCTGTAAAAAACACATTTTGATAGCTTCCCACACCAATGGACCTACCAGTCTTACATCTTCACAAAGCAAACCTCTTTACTAACTCTGACCATATACAGCTTTCCAAATCATGACTTCTGTTTTTGACAGAGGAAAGAAAATATCTTGTATGTGAATAGCATACATCATTCACAAGCCATTTTGTAATAATTACATATAAAGTAAAATCTGTGTAATGGTATATGGCTGTCTAGTGACATTTGATGAAATGATTGCTGCATTTCCAATTACTTTCCAACCGTGGATTCCTGACGCATGTAGCGAGGTATGAGTATCATAGTAGTTATTGAATAACAGCTAATAACATTTCCTCCAAATCAACATAAATCTTTTTGAGGAGAAATCAGTAGGAGAGAAGACGGGAATAACATGGATAAATAAACACATTACTCAAAGCAAGACTTGAAGGAAAAATACAGATGGGACACAATCCCTACTGCAGTATAAATATTATCCTCACAGCGATAACGCTGCTGTCGGCATCTTTGTCCTTTATCTCCACGTTTCCCAGATGGAGAATAGCAGCCAAAACCTGGAACACGCCCATCTGATATGAATCATTAATACCTGTCGGGAAAAAACACACAGACCGACAAGAGATGCGGTTATTATTGGTGGTTGTGAACCCACTATACCACACTCACTCTACATACAGTATTAATATCCATAAAGGACTGACAGCTAAAACAATATATCCATGTGTGTTTTTTGTATAATGAATACTTCAAAGTATGCAGTAACATGAGACTACTTTAAACTACTGGATTACAACATCGAGATCATTTTAAAGTGTTTTTATTTATAAGTGCAGATGTGCATATTACCAAGCAGTGTGAAGGCATTGCGAGTGTTGGAAAGCTCCATGGTGTCATTTACACCCTCAATAACGGGGCTGCAGCCCTGCTTGGTGTACAAGAAGGTGTTTGCCCTGCCTAAGGAGAGAAATAGAGAGAGAGTGGAAATACATTCAGAATTTATACAGCTGCTTTCATATCGTGCAACTTGAGTGTTGTTCACAACGTGTGGAGCTGCAGTGTAAAAATGTGTTTCTGATTTAAGAAGTGTAACAGTCACATGTTCAAAAAAAACCAACACAAATCAGGAGTTTTCAAAGCAGTTGTAAAGAAAATAAATTGATGCGCTAATAGATTTCTCAGAATATTAAGAAAATAATTTACAGGCTATTTTTCTACAGAGGTTTTATTGATTGTCTACAACATATATTAGACTGGATGTAATCTCAGTCAAAACCGGACTCACTCAAAATGATATGAATTGAAAAAGAAGCTACTTAAACTCCCAGATCAACAGAAACGATGTGATGACTTTGCAGATGGTTCAGCATTGTTAGAGAGAGAAACGAAGAGAGAAGAATGATCATCTGAGCTCAAAGTCTACAATAATTTTCTTTATATACACATTACAGTATATTACGGGACTGATATGACATGACATGACAACCACCCCATTTACTGAGCCAGGAATTCAGCATGAGACGAAAAGACAGCAGCTGTGTGTGTGTGTGTGTGTGTGTGTGTGTGTGTGTGTGTGTGTGTGTGTGTGTGTGTTCCTCTGTTTGCGTGCCAACTGAGTGGCTATAAGTGCCAGTGCCAGCAGTGTGTGTGTGTGTGTGTGTCTGTGTGTGTTCCATGACTTGGATGAGCAGGTGCAGACCCACAGTAGGAGTGCTCTTGTAAGGAGCATGATGAACCACAAAATCAGTGATTTTGGCGAGCCTAAACTGATATCTGGCAATGCTTTTCATAGGCCTTTCCGAGGGAAGTATTTTTATGACATGAATTATTTTGACGACTTGGTACACGTAGACATTGCATTGAAATAGTTATTTGACTCAAAAAATACCAAGCAATTAAACTTAAAAATTGTTTTTCATTTGGTTGAGCCAGTAAGGTGGATTTTCAGTGTTTTCAGTTTTCTTGTTGCTGTCCCTTACAAAATGTAGTAACAATGACTTACCCGACGATTTATGGACCAACAATATGCATGTATAGTTGGTAGTTTGGCTTCTTATAGCTTGAACATATTTTCCAAACCCAGGGTCAACTGCCTTCTACTCTGTGTGCGTGTGTAGATTTACACTTTGATCGAAGAAACTTACTCAGCCTCAGATTCTTGAATTCAGGTAGATGGGCTGAAGCACAGAGCTGATAGAAAATGTGATAATTCCTTTCTTCATCCGCCTGAAAGAAAGCACGTAAATCATTTGATGTACATGTACTCCTACAGCATGATCGGATTATACAAATTATGGAAGAACCTATTTGTGTACATGTGGATAAATCACAACCTATGTCATAGAAGAGAATTAGCAGCATGATATAAAAATGCCTAAGTGCCCAACAACACGAATGAAAAATATGAAATTTTCATTTATTTCTGTCTCCAAGTTTTTATCCCCCCCCGCCCCCCCCCCGCCCTCGCCCCTCCCAACCCTTTCACTCACAAACAGAAAAAGTAGGGGGGTTATCAAAAACTCACCTCTGCATGCATGTATCGTCATTATACAGTTTACAGTCTAACATCTGGAGGCTCCAAATGAACAGCTGGTTATATGGTTCATTTCCCAAAGGCTTATTAACATATATTACTGATACAGAATATCACATGGATATTTCCCACAAACAAAAGATGTAGCCCACCTGTATATGCATACTGACGTGTGGTACTACTTGATTCATGTATTTTACGGTGAATGCAGTAAAATACAAAGGGGCAAATTACTTGATTATAGATCTAAGTACTTGGCTGACCACAGTGTGCCAAAAAGTTGCAAAAAACTGTTACATGTGTCCTACATTTGTGCTACTCCAACGACACACAGAACTTAAACACACACACCTATAAATAGTTGGTACTGGAGCCAAGCAAGAGAAACATTTGAGGAGGGCAAGTGATCACATTTTCATGCTTACATCCCCATTCCTAAGCACGTACGTGTTTGCTCATTCATGTTTGAATGATTCCTTCTTTATCTAGACACTGCCCTACTGGCTCCACCAGTAAGCAAATACACCAGCTGGAGATACAGCAAAGTTATATAAGAGAAGAGGGGTTAAACATCATCTTAATGGAACTGGACACCAAGTCTGCTAATATGTCTGCTAAAAATTTGCATTAACTTGGCTTCTTGGAAACTTAGTGGGGTTTAAATAATAATAATAATAATATTGGGATAAGAAAGACAAGGAACATGTCATTACTAAAGAAAGGAAGTGTTTGACGCTGGAGTGAGAGAGAAGCAGGGAGTGCCAGTGTGAGGGTTGGATTGTTGGGTTAAGGGGTCTACTTTATCAGCCAGAAGAGGCAGGATGCAACAGTGATGGTTGTGATTTTTATGACTGCTACTGAAGAGAGATATGTGTGTGTGTGTATAAGTGTCTGGATGACTGAACTTTTCATGTAACTTCAAGCAGTCAGTTGTAAAGGTTTTTCAACAGGATTAGCATTATTGTTGAATTATCGCTAAGTTAGGGACTTTACAGTGGAATTGTTTAGCATCTGGAATTCCCATATCAGTTAGAACCATCAATGCCTTCGGAATAAAAAGAGTAAAGTCTTAAAGACAGTTCCATTTGTTATTTATTTCTACTTTCCTTAATTTGTTATTAGAGATAGAGACCAGAATGTTGTATTTATATGTTTTGTGTCTATTCAGCCACAGTACGGGATGTCCCTGCCCATGATGATACACAGACTGTAAGATCCCAGACAATAGTAATATGGAGTAAGCTATAACTCATTAATGTATGAGGAGGATGGACTGCATATCACAATAATACCAGATAGATATGGAATTCTACCATAAGATAAGGGTAGTTTTGTTTAAAACAGACTGCTTTCTGTTTTCAGATAAATACTGTAAGAGCTATAACTCATTGCCATTTTTAACTAATTTCAATTCAAGCCATCAAACCCTTTATATGTAATACAATGTGGCTGTGGTGCATCTTACAGATATGAAAGTTAGTGTTGAGTAAGAGAGAGTAAAAACAATTCCAAATCAAAGATTATTAACACTGAATTGCAAATCATATATGTTAATAATAGTTAACATATCACTCTTTTTTTTTCAATGCAATCCTGTCGATTAAGAAAGGTGCCTGTTCAGGTTCAGGTTCATTTTATGGACAGTTAATGTCCATAAAAGTCAACACTCAAGTTAATCTTCAGCGTGTTGCGAGTCGTGTCTATTCAACTGCTGACTATGTTCATGTGTCTGTAATAATGTAATGTGATTGCTTCAGAAATTGCACTGCAATTTCATCATTTTGGAATGAGTTTCATAAGTCCTGGCTCATTCTCATTCATCCATTTGTAGTAAAGGAAAGATGATTTTGCTAAGAGATTAGAAGGGGGAAGGTGAGGATATATCAATGGTGATTACACCTGGTAAAGGATGTAATAATGAAAATAATAAAATGGGAAAGAGTGTAAGTGGATGGTATATCAAGTACACCTTGTGTGTTCATGCACACTTGAATGTGTGTTAGTGAGCTTACCTGAAAGATCACTCGGGATTTCTCGAGCAGATACGTTCTCATGTTGGCACCGATGATGCGGTAGCGGTTGTCGAAGCCAATCTCAATGTATTTCCCAAAGCGACTACTGTTGTCATTTCGGGTGGTTTTTGCATTTCCAATGGCCTGGGTTACACAGAGAGAGATGACAAAAAACAAACACAGATTGTGGAAAAGGCCTTTAAACTTAAACAGAGCAAAGAATGGTGCAGTACATTTTCTTTTTATTCCATTTGGCTTCAGGTGAACAATTCAGGGTATCAGTTTTAAATGTTTAGGGATAACCCAGCTGCAGAGTGCAGGGTAAATTTACTTTGATACCGTTATTATGATTAATATGGAAGAAATGAAATACCCAATATGACTGATAACATTTTCTCTGAACCAGTTAAGCTTAAGCGTTCTGGGAAATTAATTTATTCAGTTTATTGTCTGGAGGCAGATCTGATCTGCAGATGGGTAACTGTATCTTTGCAGTAAATGTGAAGCTATTGCCAGCAGCTGGTTTGCCGATATTCGCACAAATTCTGAGAACAGGGAAAACAACAAGCCAAAGTGAAAAAATTCTGGATTGCAACATGGCAAGGAGTCATTTCTTGGAGTCTAATTATCAGCGGGAACCATTCTGGGTTCACAAAATAGAGACAGTGTTAGATTTTCACACCAGTGGATTAAAAAAACGGATAATTAGTGTGTTATAGGTGCTGTCAGGAAGGAAAGTCAGGCTTACCTTTTTTTCCACATTAAGTGAGTCTCATACTTATAACCATAAATGAGCTCAAGATCATTAGTAGTAGTGGGTTCCCACGCTACATGTTGATTAGTATTGTTTAATCGAGTTCTATTTGTCAGGGAAGAATCCCACATGTTGCCAAGTTTTTCCTGTGAAGCTAAAATATCTCAGTCAGCTGCCTTAAGTTATATATACACAACTAATCAATTATCCATGTGGAGAACTGTCTTCAGGATACGGGTGTGGCAACACACAAACATCCTCACTAAACCACCATCTGGCATGAACAGAGTTCACTCATGTGTGAACATGAGTTTCTTGGTGAGTTCAGGCCAAACACACAGTTTTTTCATCGCAGACAAGTAGTCTTTCAGCAATGCAGTTATTGCCATCTCTGCCCGCATCACTCTCCCATGAACACACGCACACACACACACACACGCACGCACACACACGCACACACAGGTTTCTTAATATTGGAAAGACTGAAGCAACCATCTACTATGTATCCAGGCTTACAGGCTGAAGTGACATCACTACAATGAAAGAAAGGTCTCTATTCATACTCTGAGCTTGTCTGGGATTGGCTTGGAGTAAAAAGTGGTGGCCGGGAGGAAAAGAGTGGCAGGAAGGGGGGAAGAGGGAGGAATGTAATGGCATATGGGGAAAGGAGAGTCCTTTAACTTCCCCCTTCTTTAAAACTAGACCAGAAGAAATAAAAGAACACAAGCAGTTAAGGATAAGACCAGTGTTAACGGAGCATGGATGAGCTCAAGAACAGAAAGACTGTGTGTAGGAGAAACTAGATGATATAAGATAAGATAAGATAAACCTTTATTAGTCACACAATGGGGAAATTGCAGCAAAAACAGACACAGATCACAGATCAATATAACGGAATAAATTGGGCAGGACGCACATAAGAACCAGTGCGGAGGAAACGTGAAGTTGACCATGACCAGAAGTCCATATCATTCAGAAATCACACAAAGAAACCGCAGTGGAACACAGCTTTTCCCAGTCATTCACAGGAAAAATTCATACAACTGTTTACCTTCAAATTTAAGGAAACTCTTTCACGTAAAAATCAAAGCTCAATCACAAAAGATTCCAGTCCTCACCTCCATGATGGGGTTAGAAGCCAAGACCTTCTCCTCTACGTTAGCCTCACTGGCAGAGCCGCTGACCGTGGCAAAGTATCGCATGGCGTATTTGGCTGATACTGTCTTTCCAGCTCCAGACTCCCCACTCACAATGATCGACTGGTTCCTCTCATCCCTGAAATGTTGAACAAAACAACACAACATAAGCAAGTGGATGTAATATGTAAGTTTAATGGTGACGCCCAAGGATTGCAACCATATAGAATGTGCTAAGATAAGATAAGGTGATAGGTGAGGTTGATTATGATGAGCACGGGTGTAGTGAGTTTAGGAGCTTGACACAATTGTCAGGCGAATACAAAGTGCCAGGTGCCTCATTAACAGACACTCTCAACCACTGCAGCCAGAAAGGTGTAAGCCTTTTTTTGTGCAGTGTGTGTGTGTGTATATGTGTGTATGTGAAATTAAAAAAGCAAGGAAGAGAGAGAGTGAAACCACCAGGGGCCTATTTCTGTCTCAGGTTTGACATGCAAACCCTGAAGGGGGAGGGAGGGCTGAGACACAAGGGGACTGGGACCAAGGCCTCTCAGGTAGGACACACACAAACCTGGCCATCTGTTTGTAAGCCTCCTCTGCCACTGCAAAGATGTGTGGGTCCATGTCTCCCATGTTTTGACCGCTGTAGGCGTTGATGATGTCTGTGCCATAGATTGGCAGTGTCTCATATGGGTTGATGGCCACCAGAACGATTCCTGCGAAACATATGACATATATGAGGTTATCTGTACCGTTAACAAGGTAACAAACAGAGATTCTTCTTTCTAGACTGAGAGGGCAAGAACTGAAGGAAGGTGTTAATTTTAAAAACACAGCTTCTGATTGGTTAGAGGGACCCAGCCTCTGATTGGACAACAGATTCAACCCAGACAGGATGAGATCTCCAGAAGATGATTAAACTCCGTGGGACTGCAAAGCCTCTGAACGGGAGAGGAATACATTGTAGCCCTTGCATCCACAAAATAATGGTAACATGATTTAAAATAGAATGAATGTGGCTTGAAATGTTTTAATGTCAGTCCAAACAACGAGCACCTATGAAAAACTCAAGTTTTCACATCTGTTTACTTTGGTTAATTATTTGAAAATGATAAATTGTAAAATATTATTTTTGGTGACAAAGAATACTGATGAATCTATTCGACTATGGAACCTCTCGACTCAAAGCTGTATCATTTTTTTTTACACTACAGAATACTGAATGTTGGTTAGAAGGTACTGACAACATTCAGTAGGTCCTGATTCTACCTACCACAATAAGTGTAGATGAGCTTGGAATCGACAAAGCGGACTTTGAGATTGTGGAGCACAGCCGGCTCGTGGAGGTAGCTAAGCGCTGTGAGGTCATTCTCGCCCACCAGGATGTCGGGGTTTCGAAGGTATGGCAGGTTCTTTGTGGCGGGGTCCAGTATGTGCTCAATGCTCTGAATATAAAACAGGAACGTTATAACAGAAATAAGGAGAATCCTTTGTAGAAAACAGGGTAAAAGTCGGGTAACCGTACTTTTTACACACTATATATATATATATATATATATGTATATATAAATATATATATACATACATATATACATACATACATACATTCATACATACATACATTCATACATACATACATACATACATACATATATATATATTTCACGTGGAATTGTTTATTTTCGGTGAGGATTTTGTTAGGGCTAAAAAGAATAGTTTACGATATATGTTCAATACATATGGAATTCCCATCAGAGTTTCTTAAAACAAGACGTTTCCATGGAAACTACACCACAAACAAAGAAAAAGCATAAAATTCATAACATCAAAAGGCACAGCTACATAATATGGTTAACATACAACGATCAACAATAACATTATAAAGGGTGAATTGAATTACATTGAGGATCTCATTAGAATGGCACCTGTCAGTGGGCGGAATAAGTTAGGCAGTATGTGAACATTTATTTCTGTAAACTGATTTTTTGGAAGCATGAAAAGTGCTGAAAAGGTTGATACTGGTTCTGATATGAAGTGTCTGAACACACAGTGCATCCCATAGTTGTTTTGGCAATAAAAAGGGGACCCACACAATTTCAGATGTATTATATTGTATGATATTGTTTGTATAGCTAATGGGTGTATGTGTAAGTCAGAATGTATAATTTAACAGATATGCTCCGAATAAGATGGCCACCCTTGAGACTCATACTGCACAATCCTATTGGAGAAAAGGTTATCCTGGGTTATCCTGTACTGTAAACCTTATTGAATGAAATAAGAGGATAATGTATAACTTGTATTTTGTGTTTACTCGGGTTACTTTTGTTTTCTGTTAGATAGAGTATGTATAAGATATACATAACAATATAACAAATCAGGATGGGGTCCAGGACGTTTTCAGATCTACATTTATGATAATACAGTTGATTGAAGTTCACTACTTAAAAAAAAAAAATTCCTCTAGCAATGATTGATCATTTTTGTAGCCTTTTTTCATAGAAAAATGCCGACATTTTTTTGAGAAACAAACAACATAACAAAAAAGACCCATAGTAATCACCTTGGTGGTGTTGGCCATAATTACCTTTGGTTGCATAAACAACAATCATCATGGCTAATATGCAAATTATTTGCCAGCAGCATGTGACTTGTTGCTCTGAATTTGTGGCTGTTAGCATTTCAAAATGAGGCATTCAGCTCAATGTTATACATTTAGAATTTGCCTTGGGGAATCTTTCCAAGCTGGACTCATTTGTGGAAAGTGCTAATGGTAAAACTAATAACCGCTTATGAATCTCAATCCTTTGAAGTGTTTATGAGGAAGAAATAGAGACAGTGAAGCTAATAACATGGTTGATGAGAAAATACAAGACTAATTCCTTTCCAAACTACTTTACTTTTCATCCTCACCGTTCCATCTTCCAGCATAAGCTGCAGGGAGGCATCGCCATCTTTGTAGTCCTTGGTCAACTCAGCAGACTTCCACACCTCCTCTGCATCGGGGATCCACACCCGAGCATACTGAGAGACGGGGAAAGAGGGTGGAATTATTTTTGATTGAGAAATTTCATAGTGCCTCAAGAATTCAAATTACACCAACTACAAGGGTTGCAAGCATTTTATATTACTACCTAAAAGCTTGTATTCAAGACCCTCGTGCTTTTAAAATTTTGGTTTCGCATTCATGCTGACAGGCTTAAGGACAATATAAAAATCATATACTGCTTTTTGAATTACCAAATGTCTGGGTTTTCCACTGAGATAAAGCCGCTTCCAATGGTTTTCAGCCAGTACGGAATCAAGACTATTTTCATTCCGAGAAAATATCTGTATTAACTCAAATTTACAACAGCTGAATTCAATTCAAAGCCTTTGACAAGACAATAACAAGAAAGTTTAAGTCCACCATATAGTTATAACAGGATGACCTCCTAAATTAAAGTCGCTGTCATACTCATGGGCACTTGATCTCTATTTGTCAGAAGAATTTGCAGAGACAAACAAAAGTTAATGAATAATGATGACTGAAGAACGCACCGTGGTATGAGTGGATAATCACACACACACACAGACACACATACACACCTAACGCTTCACTGTAAAACTGTTTCCTACAGACTTGTGACTGGAAGCAATCAGCTGATCACAGACATGTGGTGAAAAAAGTGATGAATACTCACAGTCACATGCCTGAGGAAAAGAATTCTTCCTTTCCACCCTTGCAGGAGCACCAAACAGTGAGATCAAAGTAGTTTGATAGTGGACTGTGTGGTTCAGGTTTAGCCCTGAGTGTGTGTTACAAAGGAACAAAATAAACCGTTGAAGTTAATAATGCAAAACAAACCTCAAAAAAAACCAAAGGAAAGAAAAATGATTAAGTCTCAGGTACTATAGATCAAGAGATGTGTTTTGTCATGATGATAATTAGATTACAGATGACAAGCAAATAAGAAATGTTGAGGCCAACGGTACTACTGAAGTTTCAGTGGTACATCAATTTAATGCATTTTTAACATATAACCTAATAAGATAAACCAAACTGTTATATCTGTATACAAATAACATAGAATAGATAGATATTCTTCCAAAAAAAGTTATACTTCATAGATATACTGAAATACATTATGTTTGAGTCAAAACTATTCAACCCAATGGTTTATTAGACTTAGACTTAAAAATGAGGCATACACTGAAAAGATAATCCCGCCAACAGCACAGCTTTGCGGAGGCTCAGTGACGCTCTGGAGATGCTTTGCTTCCAAAGGCATTGAAGCAAGTGGAGAGTAAGAAGGATTCTACAAAGTGTCTGTGAAACATTGAAGAATATTTCTCACCATCTGTGAGAAAGTTGAATCTTGAACCACAATGAAAATTCCAAAGAGACAATGACTGACCTTGAGGTCAAAGAAGACCTCAAGGTCGACCAATTACCAGTTGGCCCACACACTGAGGTGAAATTAATAACACTTGATGAGTATCAAATTTCTAAAGTTACCAAAAAAAGTCAAGGAATACCTGCTCTTCTTTCATGTTTTTGGCCCTTTGTTTTTGAATGGAGCCTTTTGGTAATGTGCTAGTGAATATACGAATAACATTGGAAACGTTACGAGTCGATGACTATCGAGAAGTATTTTCGATAGAAATGTCCATCCATACTAAACACAGATACTACTATGTTTAACAAATCACGTCTTGTGCTAGAGTAATGCCAAGATTTTATTTCAAAGTAACATTAGTGGCCTCACGCCGCCATTTTTTTATTCCCTAAACGAACAAAGGCGGTGTATAACGAAGGGTGTGGCACTATTGGGCAATCTCCGAGTAAAAAGGGATGCAATGTTTTCTCAGACCTGAGACTGATAAACTTTCTTCGAACGATTTCACGGATTCTTCAGCGTTCGTTGCATGAACTGCTGAGGGTAATTTTATAAGGGGTGAGAAAAAGGACCTCATTGGAAATGGGCAGAACTAGAGTTTGGAGAATTCGGTCTGCTCCTTCACTATTGATCTGAATTATGACATCATGTTCAGACACAACCTCGCCCTCTCTCGCCCTTCCTCTCACGCTCTCTCTTTTGGTAAGGAGATAACAAAGGAGTGAATATTGAGGAGCGAAGGTATTATTATTTGCTCTAAATTACGCAAACTGAGTGCCATCAAGAAAACACATCAATTACCATCTGCTAATACAGAGTTAATTATCTTTATTTAATCTTAACTTAACCAGCAAAGTTTCGCCAAAACTAGAAATCTATTTTCTAGGGCACTCTGGGAAAGACAGGCAGCATCACACATACACCTACAAAAATATTGCAAACATAAAGACAATAGTTGTCATTATGATGAATCATCCACATTTGTCACATGTATCAGGATCTACTAGGAGTTAAAGAGAGACAGAGGGAGCATAAAACTTCAATGATCTTTTTCTGAATTCAGTGAGGACTATAGGCACAGAGTGAAGACATAACTGTTACATGCTTTTCAAATTAAATGTAAATTACTGTTTTTTGCTAAAGTTTATGTAGAAAGTTCAATTGCAACAGGATCTCATTGGTTACACCTTGAAAGGTCAAAGGCAACCAACGTAAGAGTTAAAAAATGTTTAACAATGAGCAAAGTGTTCAGTGGCAATTGTCAGTGATACATAATACGACATCTCTCCCCCTAAGAACAGCGAGTGCAGAACTGTTTCCCTTGATAAATACTAAACTGTGCCGTGTGGTCAAATGCCATTTAAACAAGAAGGTCTTTATTTGAAATTGTGTTGGCTTATTTTTTTGACATTTCTTTACCCAACATAATTGCTGTCAGTTAGCCTGCCTGACTGCAAACATTTTTTGCCAAGGAAATAGATGAAAGCTGATCAAAATGACTTTTGCATAAAACAAGGCTAACACATGATTTACATTCTTGCACATGTTTAATGTGTCTTATTTACATTCCTATTTTATTCTTTTTGGGGGAAAATAGTCAACTTTTCCCATCTGATAATTACAAAACTACATCACATGAGTTCAATAAATGGTGCTTTAACATCAACCCGAAGCTGGAGTGTTGCCTTGTGATATCTAGAAATCTAAATGTCTAGAAATCCTCTTTTTTTTTCCCATGACCTTTTTCACCGATGTATTTGCTTCTCTAAGGAGAAAATTTATACATGAAATATGTTTAAAAGAATAATGCAAAACATGCCTAAAGTCTTTCCATTTAACACTCGATGAAGAAATGTAATGTAAATGTAAAGTCACTTAATTAAAAAAAATCAGCCAGCTTCACTTAAGATCTGGAACAAGCTGATACAAAACAATTATTTATTTGGTTAGATGGTGTGGGTTGGAGCCATAATAGTATTTTGATTTCACTAGACAAACATTTAGTATGCTGTAGTATGCTGTGTGTGCTTACTGTTTTTTCAATTTGTTTATGATCATCTTAATATTAGATTTCTTTTGATTGGTACTGTGTGGACGTTTGCTGGAGGTCCTCTGGATTGGCTAGGTGACATGTTCATATAATGAGAGTAATGATGACAGCTTGGGAAGTTTTCCTTTGTATTAAGGAGTGAAATTCATTTGTGACCACTCACACAGCCTGTTGCGTTGTAGAAATTAATTTTAGTTAAATGATCTATTTCTGAACTTTAAAGTTTAATGTCTTTTTTTTAAGGTCAAACATGTAAATTCTAAATTCGTAGTTTTATGATAAATTAAATTTCATAGTGAATTGAGTGAACGATCTCCGGGAGTGCCTTTTCTCTCGTGAGTCACGAGCCTCCTCCAAAACGGCATCAAAGACGACAAAGGTGCCGCCGTAACAGTGTGGAATAAAATCATTTGGGAAAGCTTAAAGCTGCAGGTTGGGATCAGAAAACTATGCAAGGTGGTTTAAATATACAATTTTACAGAGAAGTGGCCTCTATGCCAGCCTTTATCATTCTACCATCCACAATCCTTTTAGGAATCATTTCAGAAAGGGATAGAAAGGTAGAGCGACAGCTGAGCACAGGTGGGAGATGAGAAGCACAATAGAAAAAGAAAGTTTGAGCAGCATCACAGCTCAGGGAGGAACCTATTTATCTACTTCATTGCTCTTTTCAACAACATGCAACTTCCACAATATCCCTGTATATACCTCTATTTTTCTCCATGCCTATATTTATACTGTGTTTATATTAACATCTCGTTCTTGTGTTTGTGCGCGTAATAGAACCTGCTGCTGTAACGAGTAAATTTCACAGATTGGAATTAATAAATTATGCCTAAATCCAAGTCATTTAGAATGATTTAAGGGTGAACACTCAGCACATTTGAACACTTTCTCTTGTACATACAGAAGCGTCTGTGTTCAAGGATTAGACAAAACAACAGACAGCAATAACATGCAGCTGCAGAAACTAGGAGTCATATTTATAGACCGAAAGACTTCCCTGACTTCAAAAACCAGAGGAGAGATGATCGATGAACACACAGATTTTTCTGTGTTTAAAGGCGATATCCTTCAGGATGGAACACGTGCTGGAGAGAAAAATGTAGTGAGTCAGTGTTACACCCCTGTCGGCTTTTTGAAGGGATGGATGGTGATTAGGTTGTTGTGTTATGAGCAGCAGATGGAGAGAGGGGAGATGAAAAATGGAGGGAAGACGTCAAGGCATCGGCAGCATGGGATATCTAAGCTTATATCCAAATATACAACATGAATACATGAATGAGTATACAGACACCATCCCTGAACAGTCATTGAAAAACTAATGTTTGAGAGTCAGTTTTGAAATAGTTTCTCTTTACCTAAGGGCATTAGGAGGGATCACATGCTCTCAATGTGATTAATGTGTGTGCTTTTTAACTATGCAGAACACAAGAAGAGATGAGACAGATAGATGGGGGAAAACTTAGATAAAACCACATGGGTTATGTTTGACAGATCAGAATTACCACATGGACAGCCTGGATACACATTTGTAAAACCGCCTTCGACTTCAACTGTTAGAATCTAACGCATTTGATCGTTTTTTTTGCTTTGTTTATTGAGTTATGTCAGATTTGATCATCAGAAAAATTAAAAGTGATAGTACAGAAATTTAGTACTGGATATACATATTGATAATTTTATTTACGAACCATTTAATGTACGTTCCAAGAAAAATAAACTTTGGATATTTTATTTCTTAAATTTTTTCATTTAATATAATTGAAAGTCTTAGGTTGCTTTCACACCACAGATATTTGGTGTACTTCCAAGTGAACCCTGGTTCCGTTCGTTTGTGGTGACAAAAGCAAAGCGGACCAACTTATAACCCAAAGGTAGGAAGTAGACCAAAGCACAGCGCACCTCGGCTCGGCCTCGATGTAACCATGACAACACACTGTATGCCCTATTCATACAGGACTAGTATTATCTGAGGTCATCGTGAAAATAAAATAAGAAGTGAAACGGTTTTCATGAAAGGATGCATGACACTGTCTGTGTGTCATGCGTTGCATTCACATGGGATAAGTGAAGTCTGTATTTCCCTTGATCTCCTGACATTATCCCCACGTAAGAGAAGTCAAGGCTCTGCGTAATACCAGCAGCCGCAACCACGTCAGCTTTTAGCGCATGGATGTGGGTCTGGGACAGACAAAGGCCAAGGGTTCTGACACACAGGAGGGTGGGGGTAACCAGCGATAGGACCCGGATGCAAGCCCACCCGCTGGAACTCTTAACCCCCACAGCGCACATACAGCCAGAGACAGTCATCAACAAAGGAGAAGAACACAAATTTAAATTCCACCACAAACCGATACCCATTCACACGGCAGGGGCACAGTGTTTGGTGAAATTTGTTTGATGAGCCGTTTTTCTTCTTCTCCTTCTTGGGTATTAATTTGTTCATTACAAGCAGTCGCTAGGATTGCGTTGCGTTGTTCAGAAAGGTACCAAACCAAATAAAAGTGCAACAAGGTTGCAATTTCAAACCCCAACTGAACCATGTCGCCACGGGTATCAGATGTCACTGCGCATGTCAGAAAGTGTTTACGATTAGATGAGACGATGCATGTAAACACCGGGTTGGAAAAGATCAAATGTCATGTAAACAGGCGACCAACATTGCAATTAGTCGTTTACATGACAGGTGACTGACGAATTGGTTGCCTGTCATGAATGTGACAGGTGACCAATTCGATGGTCGCCTGTCGAAGGAGAAACGAGTCCTATGTAAACCCACCTACTCACATCTATTTTAAAAGCACAACTTTGTCAAAGACGGAGAGAAAACTGGTGTGGGTTTTCATTGTATGTGAAAAGGTGTTGTAACATTGCACAGTTTTTTGTTTTTTTCATTTGTGGGTACTTAGCGCAAACAAAAGCACCTGGAAGTAAAATTCAAATACAGGTTAATTCTGATTAGATACAGTTCTCGCTTGATGAATTATATAACAATCCGGGACCGCTTTTGGAGTTGAACTTATATTGCTTTCTGGAATGTCAAACCCAGAATAAACAAACTCAGAGTATCCAAGTAAAACCTCTTTCCGAAATACCCTCCAATGTGAACAGGTAATTAGGCTGAGGCACTGAAGCCAAAATTCTCATTTACTAGTATTATTAAATTATTATTCATGCTAATGACCAACAGTGAATAAATTGACTGTGCCTCTGGGATCATTTTAACATTCAATCAACCCTTTGATTTAAATGTTGATGAAAACGTATTTACCAAGTTTTTCATCAGGAAAAATTTACATTTTCTCTGAAACAGTCATATGATACAAATAACTCTTTGCCGCAATGCAATACAGCAATATACTTCATAATATCTGCAATTCATACCAAAATCAGCCGACAGAGTAGATAACAGGGAATAATCAAAGTCACAAGGGACTGTAATTTACAACTAGTGCATGATCCATTCAAGTAAGAGGCATCGCAACAAGGACTTCGCTGGACAACACTAATAAAGCAGCATCAGTGTGTTCTGGAAGCAATGTGCTGGTTTCCTGAAACATCAACACAATTTATTTATTTTTGTTTTATTGACTAGTTTACACTTTCCCTCACAGGGGCTGTTATCAGGTGAATATACAACAGGGGGAGGCTGCTCTTCAAAAAGAACAAAACAGGACTGATGCTGATCCTGGTTTAACCGAAACAAGGGATCAGGGCTTGATTCGGTTTACTCAAGGTTTAACACCAGCTAAGCTTATTAGAGTCAACTACACAAAGATTTCATCACATTTATACACTTTTACAAGTTGCAAAGACTGCAGCTAATGCTAATATGATGACTACACTACTAATGCTGCATCTCCTGACCCCGAGATCGAATCTCTGCACATCAAATCATGACAACCACAACCATCCAACAGGACAATAAGGCATGAGAGAATAAATAGACAGGAATTTAAGTTTCGCCTTATTACATTCAAAACAGTTTGAAACATAGTTGCGCTCTCCTAATCTCAAGAAAGGTAACCAGACAAAAAAGTTATTCATTTCAGTTTAAAATCTAACCTGCCATTTCCTCTTGATCCTAGCGAAACGCCAGTGCAATGACATTAGAGGAAGACTGCGATTTGGAAGTTGTTGAGATCAGGACTGTGTTTGTGTACGGTACATATGCATACACCCAGGTACATAGTGTGTGTGCGTGTGCATGTGTACGGGGTGCAGGGTAGTGCCCATGAGGCGAAAAATCTTAAAGACGCGTATTCAAATCTGCACAAAGCCAAAAGCAGATTAGAGACTTCACCTTGCATATACTGAGCTCTGGGCCGTCACTGGTGGGACTGGAGACACCATGCCCTGCTAAAGTCTATCCACGTATGTTTCAGTTTATGTTAAAATGATCTGAAATGTACGCTCATCAGACTAATCATTTCTAATTTCAACATGACGATTTGTTTGCTTTCTGCAAGATTAACAAACACGAGTTGCTCTTTTTATTGAGACTATTTTTTTTTTACATAAAATTCACAAAATATTTTCCTTATGACCTATGGGTGATACCAACTTTATCACTAGCGAAAACATCCAGAAAACCTTTCTGACTAACCTTTTTGGTCACATTGCTGACTGCAGAGTAATAGTAGATAAGCCCATGCTTTTATAGAGGCTGTGTGAGGATTAAGAGCTCAATTAAATATTACAACTACAAAAACAAATAGAGGTCCCAATGAGGTGATTATCAACATATTATCAATGTATCTTAGCTTTTTAAATAACAAGATAATCCTCTCTTTAGGTCCAGTGAGTAAAGAAATCCTGTTCTTTAAACTTTGTAGTAGACAGGGAGGAAATAAGACAAGGACATAAAAGACTTTCAAAAGGAATTACAGCAGATTAAAACCCTCCAGACTGGAAGGAAGAACTATCTATACAGCCGCAGTGGTTTGTAAGAAGAGTTTTGGTCTTTTATTCTCAGTAATACGGTCGATGGAGTCCCAGACTGCAGTAGCCTCGTCACATGATGCCACTCATGTGAGAATCTGCTGTTTTTCTGCTCAGCTGGACGGACACAGCATGATGCCAAGACACGGTCATTACAGTGATGGTGGAGAGCTCGTTTAGAACGACACCCTGCTCGTCTCAATAAACCCCACCGTGTTGCCCATCTTTACTCTTGGCAGAGCTGCGGTACCAATGATTACTGGAGATCAGAGTTGCTTAGTAAAAGCAGCGCATAATCATATTAGTTTAGTCAGTGCAGACTCCTTGGAGTAGCGTAGTTCACTTTCATATGTTATCTCAGGATGGGAGTATCAGCAAACAGCCATTCTCTGGCCATATGTTTCTATCAGACAGTGAGCGTGAAAGAAAAAATAAACCTGTAAAGGAAAATACCATTACAACCTAACTGCCACTGCAAAAACAAAATATTTTAGTATTATAACATTTCCCTTCCCTTACTGCTACATGCAAAATCCTAAAGCTGACAGTTAACCTGTGGACACGATTCACATGTTTTGCATATCTCCAGGACACTAACATATTGCATACTACTCCCCAACTAGGTAGTGAGGCCTGGTGAGATCTTCAAAACCTGACATGCAGTCTCTTTCTGAAACAAGGATTTTGCCTTTATACAAAAAACAAAAAACAAACTCTTGCTCAGGCTTTTATTTCTCTCTGGAGTTATTATTGCCCCGTTGCTTTTGACCCATTAAGACAACATAGGAAGGATGTGCCAAGAGTGGAGCTCTAATATTCCAAATTTAAAAACAGAACTAACCAGATCCCTAATCCAGAGGCACATACAGCAAAAAGGGAAAGTCTCTTCTCCTCTCTTCAGTCTTCTTTAACAATTTCAGAGGCTTCTCCTAAACAACTCGTCAACTTGATCAATGTATGGTGGGATAGGATGAGTTTAAAAGTAAATACTTACTTGAACATACATATATTCCAATTCCCGGTTCATATTGTCTCTTTATCTTGTCTACAGCTCATGGTTTTCCGGATGCCTCCATTCACACACAAGA
This sequence comes from Lophius americanus, assembly GCA_037951165.1. Taxonomy (NCBI): domain Eukaryota; kingdom Metazoa; phylum Chordata; class Actinopteri; order Lophiiformes; family Lophiidae; genus Lophius; species Lophius americanus. Next base: position 13,709,020 of record JBBDHG010000014.1, on the reverse strand, counting down.
ACAGCCACTAACTGATAGAGCAATGAGCTCCACAATTTGCTGCTAACTGAAACCTTCCCATTGTGCCCACAGACACAAGCAGTGTTCACCAATGTTTCCCAAAGTACCTCATCCTGAGACTGATGACTGGCCATCCCCGCTGCCTATCAAACAGCCAGACTTCCTTTCTCGATCACATGAGCTATGAGGCAGACAGTCACTTAAGAGTATGAAAACAGGACTTTCCCACAAACCACTGATAGGGCTCCAAAAAATAACTGGAGTGCTTTGTCTTTGAGGGCTTAGTTAACTTAGGTTGAGCATTTAAATAGTAAAAAATAAGGGTTTGATTCCAAATCTGCACAACAGATTATTACTGTCTACTCTGAACATAATAGTAAAACTTTTTCCATAAACATGCTTGGTGTGTTCATCCATATATGATGGGACTATCATGCCAAACCATATGATGCAAAACCATACGCAACATGACTGCGCAACTACTTTAACTAGATAGAGTCAGTAATCCACTGCATGTGCTCTCAATTATAGCTTGGAGAGAAAATAAACCACTGGAAATACATCATGTTAAACTCACCAGAGCTGAGCTGGTAAATGCAGTGGTATCATATACAAAGACAAATTTCAATCTTTACCTTGTAATGGCATAAATCAATTGTCAAAGGAAAATCAATGGTATTAGAATTCATACCGAGGGAAAGATTAAAATAAAAATATCTGTAACCACATTTAATGTCAATCCATCCGACGGTTGCTGAGATATCTCACCTAAAACCTCATGGCGTCACCACGGGGAAAGTCAGGCACTCACTAAAGCTAGTGGTAGTCTTCTTCAACGAAGCATGAATATCCAAACAAACCTTCACTGTAAAACAATAGCTTTTGAGACATTTCAGTCAAGAATGTTGTGCTTTTGAAATGACCCAAACAAGTGATATAAAAGCAAGTAATTTATTTTCCACCAGCTGTTCTTGAAACCATCTGTTCTCTCACATCACCGAGTGCCGTGCAGCCTTACGGGCACATGAGTTTCATCCATCCTGCCGTTTTTCTAAGCTGAAATCCGGTATGGAAAATGATCATGAGTACAGCAGGTTGCAACTTTTTGCTGCTTGTTGCAGAATAAAAACATTAAATGGTGGATTAAATGCAAATATCAAAACGCTAAAAATCAAGCCCATTTGTGACATTTTTCAAGAAACTGTTCAAGAAATTGTTCTCCTGATCACCTTCCCCCTTATCCATGCTGAAACCAAAAGAATGTTTGTTTCTCTGTTGATTTTTTTTTATCATGCAGCCCTAACTCTTAAAAAAAAAAAAAAGAGATGTCTTTCAGACTTTATCCCTCCTCACCAAACCCTTTTAGACATGTTTTACAAATTCTAGTCATGCTTTCTTTCCCTGAAACTATATAAAAAAAAAAGAAGGTCTATACCTGCAAGGACATGTTTGGTTCTCCGGTCTTCACTGCATGGCTTTACTCAGGAGGAGCAGATTGGCATCATAAGCATGTCGACAGAATGCTAAGATTGTTCTTATTCTCGGTACCTATTAGCAAGGTGCAAGCCAATTAAGAATGGAGCACACTAGCATTGGTCCATTTATCAGATCACAATTATTTATCAAGATTATTCATTGATTAAAAGAACTGTCAGCTCATACGGCTCCCTCTCTTCCAGACATTTAACACTTCATCAACTCTTCAAACTGTTTTCATTTAGCTATACTGTTTAACGTTAACATTGCTCGTCATTCTATATAATCGGCTAAAATATTACGACTGGTAGGTAACCGAACATGTAGATGTGACATTATCTATCGGGAATATACAGTGTCGTGCAAATGTATTTGCTCCCATCGAAAAAAAAATGTAATATGAGACAAAGATAACCTGAATTAAGACAAATGCAGTTTTTAAACGATTGAATTAATGTATTTATTAAGTAAAAAAGAAATCCAAACCCACATGACCCTAGGTGAAAAAGTAATTGCCCCCGTGTTAAATCATGACTTAACTGTGATTAACCACATTCTTTGGAAAGCCGAGTTCAATTTCACTGGCAACACCCAGGCCTGATTACTGCCAGACCTGTTGAATCAAGAAATCACTGAAATAGAACCTGTTTGAAGTAGATTAAAAGAACTCAAAAAGCAACACATCATGCCGAGATCCAAAGAAATTCAAGAACAGATGAGAAACAAAATGATTGAAATCTATCAGTCTGGAAAGGGTTACAAAGCCATGTCTAAGGCTTTGGTACTCTAGCGAACCAATGTGAGAGCCGTTATCAACAAATGGAGAAAAATGGGAACAATGGTGAACCTTCTAGGAGTGGTCGGCCTACCAAAATTACGACTCATCCATGAGGTCACAAAAGAACCCAGAACAACATCTTAAGAACTGCAGGACACACTTGCCTCAGTTAAGGTCAGTGTTCCTGACTCAACCATAAGAAAGACTGGGCAAAAATGGCATCCATGGGAGAGTTCCAAGGCGAAAACCACTGCTGATCAAAATGAACACAAATGCTCGTCTGACATCAGCCAAGAAACATCTTGATGATCCTCAAGACTTTTGGAAAAACATTCTGTGGACTGAAGAAACAAGAGTTGAAATTTTTGGAAGGTGTGTGTCCCGTTACATCTGGCGTAAAAATAACACAGCATTTGATGAAAAGAACATCATACCAACAGTCAAGCATGGTGGTGGTAGTGTGATAATTTGGGGAGGCTTTGCTGCTTCAGGAACTGGACGACTTGCTGTGATTGATGGAACCATGAATTCTGCTCTGTACCAGACGATTCTAAAGGAAGATGTACGGCCATCAGCTCAAGCACACCTGAGTTATGCAGCAGGACAATGACCTGAAGCACACCAGCAAGTCCACCTCTGAATGACTAAAAGAAAAAGAAAAATTAAGGTTTTGGGGTGGCCTAGTCAAAGTCCGGACCTAAATCCGATTGAGATGCTGTGGTGTGACCTTAAATTGGCAGTTCATGCTCGAAGACCATACAATGTGGCTGAGTTAAAACAAGCCTGCAAAGTTATTGCAGTCATTGCCGCCGGGGGTCGCACCACAACTTATTGGGTTCAAGGGGGAATGACTTTTTTTCACTTAATGTCAGATAGGTTTTGATTTTCTTTCTCTTTACTTAATAAATAAATCATTTTAAAAGACCATTTTGTCTTTATATGGGTTACCTTTGTCTCATTCAAATTGCTTTGATGATCTGAAACATTTAAGTGTGACAAATATGCAAAAAAAAAAAATTAGAAATCAGGAAGGGGGCAAATACTTTTGCACGGCACTGTAGGTTCAAGATACATGGGCATACCTAATTAATCACACAAATTATTGATAATTAAACTTGAGAGCGTAATCCAATAATGTCCAACCACAAGGTCTTCCTGATGTCTGAAAGCCAGACAGTCTAACTAAACTCACTGAGAGAAAGATCAAAGCTGTCTGAACTGTAGCAAGTAGCAATACATTTAATTATGACCACATGAAATATGTCTAGTCACTCTAAAAATAAGGTGTACTGAATGCACATGCGGTGCTGCAACTTACTCCTTCAAACGCAGTATGTACTTTATACTTATAAAAGAAATTCAGCATGTGTTTCCATCTTTGAGTCATCTAATTGAGCATTGCCTCACTTCAATATCCCTTTTAACCCACATTCTCCATGTTAGTTTTGGACCTGATTTAATTTACCTGCTAGATTTGACTCAAATGGATGAAACAAACTGAACTTAATGAAATGAAACTTCTGATATTTGTCAGCTAATATTTACAACTGCTCTTGTGGTCGTTTTACTTTTACAGCCTAATACACATGCTTTCACATCTGACTCACTCTACTGGCGGTCAGGCCAGACAGGAGCCAAACCTAGATTGGAGCAGAATCTGATGCTGTGTGTGCATGTGTGAGTATGAGTGTACATGTTTCCAAGCAGCTCCAACTTTCTCAATAAGCTTCTATGAGCTTGACATCCATGCACAAAGGGCAAAGTGTTTTTCAGAACTCTTTGGAAAAATAACTCACAGAGAACGATCTGATATCATATGCTAACTTTTAAAAGACTAACACTCAAAATAAAAGCTACTTTGTGTGTCCTTACCCCCTGACACACACATCCACATCCATTTTACAATCAACAGGATTCTTAATAAGACTGTCAAATTGATGGTAGGCTATGAGCCAAATAATTCAAGTAGAGGAGACAGATTTAAAGATCAGCGGTAAAATCTGCAAGCATTTGTTCCGTGGCTGGCTGCCATTGCCAAATTGACACCAGCATTATCACATAGCTGACCTCCTAATACAAGGATATAAACATAAATATGAATGTTATGTTTGCACACAGTCCCAAAAATTCAAGATTATGTCTTCAAACTTCTTCTTTCAGTTGATCGCCACAGCCGATCAACTGTTTCCATCCTGCCATTATCGCTGCATCCTCCTGTTACAGCAAATTACTGCATGTCCTCTCTCACCACATCCAGAAATGTCGTCTTTGGTCTTCCAACCCAAGTACTTAAACTCCTTCACCATGTATACTCTTTGCATCCTCACCGTTCCACCTGCTTCCCTTTCATTCACACACATATATTCCGTCTTGCTGCAACTGACCTTCAATCCACTTATCTCCAACACATACCTCCACCTCTCCAGGTTTTCTTCCACCTGCTCCTGCTCACACTATAGATCAAAATCTCATCCGCAAACTCTTAGGTTTATGAAGACTCCTGTATGACCTCATCTGTCAGCCTGTCCATCACCACAGCAAACAAGAAGGGGCTTAGAGCCGATCCTTGGTGCAGACCCACCTCCACCTTGAACCCATCCTTGACTCCTACTGCACACCTCACCGCTGTCATAATGCTCTCATACATATCCTGTACAGCTCTAACATACTTATCTGTCACTCTAGACTTCCTCATCATGAAGTACCACAATCCCTCCCTCAGCACTCTGTCGTCTGCTTTTCTCTAAATCGGCAAAGACACAATGCAAGTCATTCAGGCTTTCTTTATACTTCTCCATCAGCACTCTCGAAGCATACATCGCATCTGTAGTGCTGATGTCTTCAAGCTTCAAGAATTCATTAAACAAAACAACAACTTACTATTACGGATGAGAAAAAACTGCAAATATTCACATTTAAGAGGCTGGAGTTGTAAGTGAATGCATTTCTCCAAACATCTCATAAGTAAACCAGTAAAACACAAATTTCTGAATTTGTAACACCAGTAAGGACAAAAGAAGCTGAGGCGGAACAACCCCGAAATCGTTGGGCATAATAAACTTAATCAAAGACTTCAAATTTGATTGCCCAAAGAAGAAGTTAAAAGCTAAAGTTAGAAGAATGGCTAAAGCAAGCGGGAGCTCAGAGCCAGCCAATAGCCCTTAAGTCCTTGAACAATGCCAAGATATAACATAAAATGGACTGAACGAGGCTTAACAAGTTTTATTTTCACTTCAAAATGTCATACCATTTGTTTGAGAATCGTACATTAATTCCAAGAGGTCAGAATACATATACAACTACCAGCCTTGCTAATTCCATTGCCATCCTTCAAAATAAGAGCACTTAAAATACATTACTCATTATGATTTTATGAACTATAAAGAACAAAATAATCGGAATCGGCAAAAATCGTTGTCGACCGCTCAGACTTTATAAAAATCGGTCAGCCACGAAAATTGCAATCGGGGTACCTATAAATATAAGCTTTTCCCTTTCACTGACAGAAGAAACCCATTTGAATGATGGCGGAACTGCCATGTCTATACTCCTCTCAGTTATGGTATTGAGATCCAGCAAATACTTCCCCCCCTTTCACATAACAGTGGAAGGCCATACATTGTTCATGCATGTGTATTTTAATTTATAAATGGCCAATTCTTATTCTTCATTATATTGCACATTATATTGTATGTTACAAAAAAGGCCCTAACTTGCAACAATGTCAATAACAAAAACAAAAGTGATTCAAAAAGTGTGTCCGTCACCAAATATTCAGTTCTTCATAAAGTCAACAAAAATCTGTTGACAACTTTTGGTTATATCTTGTGGATCCTTCACTGTGGCATAACAACATCCTCACACACACCGTCACGTTCAGCCCTCCGCCAAAATCTTATTCTGCTGAACACAGCTTTCAAAGTAGGGGGATGGGTGACTCATCTCCTCCACCCTCCCTCCATCCCTCACACACACACACACACACACTGAGCTCTCTCTTGTAATGCAATAATAGAGAAACAACAATGGCAGCAGAACTTATGACCTTGTAAATGTACCCCTTAAATGTAAAAGATATCTCTGGAAGCACCATGATGATTTCTTCATTTGGGGGATCTGAAGCTACACTAAGGCTTCCTGGCCTCTCCTGGTCTCAACATCCTGGATGCTAAAGGATGCTAAACTATCTGGATGCTGCAGCATCTCGATGATACCCAGCTTGTAGGACTGGGCTCGCATCCCAGAGGACCGGGTCCTGGAACGGGCACTATTACCAAAATAAAATGATACAGGGCCAGTTAGATGCAAATGTTTGTGCTAAGGCCAGGTTTTATGGTTTAAAATCATAAAACCTGAGCCCCCTTGATGTCGGCACCGCCTTTCCATCCTCCCTGCTTCCAGTAGGTGGGAATTTCAGGGCCCAAGAAAAGAGGAGGACATCTCGGTTTGGTTAGAAACGAGTAAACAAATGACAAAATAATTATAATAATTAGTATTTTGAAATAGAAAGACGTGCAAGAAACTCCACTTTGTCGCATTCGACTGCATCCCATTTTTTAGCGGGTACACCAATATTTAAATAGTTAAACATGAACCAGCACGTTTTATGGGGTTTAGAGATCATTTTCATTCATTTCACAGACCCAGCAGACTCGAGACTGAAGTATTTCCCGCAGCGAAAAGCAAACTATCAGCATGTTTTTTTCAGCAATCCTTAAGGAGCCGAGGTGTTCATGTAATGGTGAAGCAGCGGTTATAACGTGTATCTGGCCGATATGCTGGCAGTACGCTACAACTACAGACCTACGCATTCACTAGTTTTACCTTTGTGTATAGCTCCGACGCTGCCATGACCGTCACTCGCTGCGTCCTCTTTCCAATCCGGGCAACGACTCCAGCTGTTCCTCACTCCGCCTGAGACTCGCTGTGGGTTTTCACGTGGCGGTGGAAGACATCCTTTACACTGCGGGGATTCAATGGAGAAATGTGACCCCTAAAACCACGATAACCTGAAAAAGCTGAAGCTTCTACTGAGGTTTCGGCGTCCCACTTTGCATTATGGGTATGATGGATGAAATTGAGGCAAACACACGGAGGTAGCTGCCGCGTGGAAAACTGCGCCCCCTGTGGCCGAAGGTGACACTACAGCAAAAACTAACAAAAATAGAAAGATTTCTGACCCTTTTCTTTTTTCTCTCCCTCTTCTTGTCAGTTGTAATAACATTTATCACAAAAACATTTAAATTCGAATCAACCTTTAGTCAATCAAAAATATGACACAAAAACAAATAATAAATAAGTGAATAAAATAAAATATCAATTAAGGCACTTTTTTCTTTCTTTTTTCTTTTCTTTTTTCACATGAAAAAGATAATTTTTCTCGGTAAAACGTAAAGATCGCTGGCATGTTTGGATGTCAAACTATTACGGGACTTGCATTAGAGCAGGATCTTATCATAGACGCCTCTGAAATGGGTGGGTTCATTATACAGTTCTCCTTATGGTTAAAAGATTTGGCTAGAATGAGCAATACATTGAGAATCTATACCCAAGTTTGTGGCCTCCATAATAAAACCAAAGTCATACATGTACAGCATGTAGTTCCAATAATTTTGGTTAGAAAACTTTATTTTTAGAAGGTTATGGGAGATGAGCAGTGAGAGTAGTAAAGGATATTTTTGGTTATCATAATTAGGGCATTTATAATGCTTTAATTCTTTCAATCATCACATATTCATCTTTACAAAAAAAATAAATCAAACACAAAATAATACATCTTGACCAAAGAACTTGCAGTGGTGAAATAATTAACCAAATAGAAACATTAAAAGGAAAAATCTTCCATTGTCCAACAGTCCCTGTTAAATAACATTGTATCATTGTATCAGATTTATTTATAGTCCATTTGCATGGAGGAATTTAATATTTTCCATATAAAATAAATAAAAACAAAGTTTTTTACTATCAATATCATTTTCCCGTAAAGCGAACATGACATGTCCTTTTTAAGGAATAACAGAGCAAACGACACATTTAAGTTTCTAGATGTGCATTCATGCAAAAAATGACAGACAGTCTCTTTTTAGCAAATCATACTTTAGTTTTTAATCAATTATGTCTCTGAATCTTAAGAGTACGTGGTTTATAGGGTAAATCAAAATGTACAATATATCCAAAATTCCAAATTCTGGAGTTCTGGAGGAGTTGTGCATCCCTGGCAAAACCTCCTTATTATAAATATAATGATTAGTAAATGATTTTTTCTGTGATACAGATACTGGTATAATAGGGATAAGAATAAGGAATGCAGTGGGTATCGCACCTCTTTCCTAGACATCACAGTTCCTATGATTCCCCATGAATCCTACTTCGCCTAAACCTAATTAGCAGACTTACGATCGGAGACACAACCTGTGAAGATGGTAATGTTATATCTAAGTATATAGCCAATTTCTATGCCAATCTTTACCAACCTCAAGATTCCAACGACAGTTCCATCTTGAATACTATTGAAGAGGTAAAACCAGCTAGCGATACTCTTAACAAAGAATGGTCCAAAAATGTAACTTTGGAACAAATATTTTGGGCTATAAGAAATTTAAAGATCACTGGGCAATGATAAACTGAGGTTTGATTTTGTTCGATTTTGTTGCTGTTATTACTGAAGCTATGTTTAAGGAAGAATAACCTCCCTTATTCTATCATTAAAGTCTGCCATAAATGAAAAACATTATGAATCTCTCGGTGGATACATAAGTGGACTGCCATTTCTCCAATGACGTATGTGGATCCAGTAAAGTAGGCTTTCAAACGGCAGTTGGTATTGTCTCACAGAGTTTTACTTTTGACTGGCTTCATTTTTCTTCAGATTTATCAACTTTTGACAAAGTAATCAAAACTTTATACAATGGTAATAACGGCTCTGTCAACCTGCCCAATGGTTCTTAGACCAGATTTGACATGAAGATAGGAATTTGCCCGCGCTGTCCCATCTTTCATAACTTGATTTTACTGGTTGGCCAAGTTCTTAATTTACAGGTTAACTAAATCTTCTTTTTTTTTTTAATGGCTTCAACTTTTATGCTAGGCCAATAAAAGTTTCACAACTAGCCAATGACAGTACATTGTTTTTAAAAACCGGAATGAGTTCCCCCTCGATTAATCCATCATCAAACCATTTTCTGACATTTCTGGGTTAAATCTTAATCTGAGTGAATGTGACGATTTTGACCTGAAATACACTGCAGACACTGAAATATGCAGCATCCCAATAGAAGAGACAGTAAAATACTTAATTATTATTGCAAAGGATGACAAGACATTAATGAATGATAATCTGGACGGTGTAATTTCTTATGTTAAAATGAAATTCAACTCTTGGTTAGCCAGAGATTTATCTGTCCATGGAGTTATAGAAATTCCTCTTATTTATTTTTCTCTGTTGATATCCCCAAACATCTTGTTAAACAGATTTATTTTTAACTTCTTTTGGAAAAACAAGCCTCATAATGTGAAGAAATATCTTATATACATCTGCAGCAGAGGGGGGCCTTAACTTTTTAGATTTTTCCTCGTTCAACTATATTATAAAAATGTATTGGATTTAGAGACTGGGTTTGCAACTTTTTTTAAGTGGGTGGTCTAAATTCTTTTGCCGATGTGGCAATATGCCTTTGGTAAACGTCCTATCAAACTGTCCTGCAAAGTCAAGCTTTTATGTGCTGGTCCCTTCTAAATGAACTATTTTCCTCATCAGTGCTTCATATGGAACCATGTCCACATCATACACAGAAAGAAAGTCAGGAAATTGACACATTTTTTTTCAATGAATTCACTTTGTTGTGAAATTCCATTGTATTTTGTTTACACAGTACATTTTTTATATCACCAAGATTTTTCAGTAAAGAATAAAAAACAAGTAGGGTTTAGCAGCAGAGGCTGTAGTTTCAAAACCACAGTCCTAGAGCTCTACGTTTCTTTGCAACAGCGCCACCTACTGAATTGGGAGACAAACGACCGCATGCAGCGTTCTCTCGAACTACAGCTATGTCCTACTGCAATGTTGATCAAATGAGGGCACGCTTACCCCCAGAGGTACTTTCAGGTACAGCAAATGATACATTCGTTTTTCAAAATATTAGTTTGAAAAATGTTAGTTATGCAGGATTCCTGAAGTAATTTTACTATAATGAATAATACAAACATAAGCCCAGTACACCAAAATTAATATTCAGAATTTACATTCTGAATATAATTGCTTACAACTTGAAACAGCGAACAACAATCAATCATGTTGACTGTGAAACTTTGCATAGGCCTACTGATTGCCATACAAAATCAACAGAAATTCCAGTACTTAGAGTCTCATAGCAAAATCACAATGTGCTACAAATGGTCCCATGACGCAGACGTGGGACGTAAAAGAATCACCTTGAACTGTATACAAACTGTAATCTGAAAGGTAACTATAGCTGTAAGACAAATAGAGGAGTAGAAATTACAATAATTTCCCTCTGAGATGTAATGGAGAGTGGGATAGAAGTACAAAATTGCATAAAATGAAAGTACTCAAATAAGGTAGAAGTAGCAAAAGAATGTTATTGTTAGGTTTGTACTTGAGTAAATGTCCGTACACATCTGTGGCCGCCTTTACAGTGGGCAACAATGCGCTGAAGAGCGCATGCTAAGAGGGGAAAGGGTTGGCAGGTGAGAACGATAACTGGTGTTGGACGGCAAAAACTCTGAAATTGTGCTATGTGGATAATAGCAGGCTTTATGTAAGCTACATATTGCGCTCCGTTATAAATTAAAGTGCGTTTACATGGGAATATTTCCCAGTTTACTTTCACTTCTTTTAACCGGTTTGTGTCCAGGAGGATATTTTAAGAAGCAGACTTAGAAAAGATCGCGAAAGCAGGTGAAAGACAAATACAGAATTAATCCTGGGTGGACACAGAACTCACTGGAGGAACTTTATATTTAATCTGAGAACGCTTGGGGATTCCCTCGCCTCCCCCCTGCGATGAACCAAAGAGGCTTGCGTGACGTCAGCGGACCGCTGCCACCACAGCAGTCATCGAGTTTATCCGAATAAACTTGGGTGGATGGCCTATAGATTCGATGTTATTGAATGTTGTTACGGACATCGTGTCTGACAGCTTCGCTTCAGGCTCAGGAGGAAGATTCGGGAGCAACCTCGGTCCCCTTCGAGCCAAACCTACCGGAGAGCAGGTTCATTTCGCAAGAGTTGGTGCAATAACTGAGTCGGAGCTCATCTTCACCCGCTTTCTAAAATGGAACAGCCCGAGTTTCCCTCAGTTCGGGTTTAACAAACCCAGAGTTTCCTTTACGCCCGCTTCTTGAAATACCAGCCAGCCGGTGAAGGACAAGATGATGATGTAGTCATTGAGTTGTGACTCCTTATCCTATTTTTTTAAAAATAGGATATCTCCTCAATCAAATCAGGTGCCGAATGTCTGTAATAGCACACAGACTATTATCAACCACGATTAGCCAATTCAAACTGTTATACAATTTAAACATGTATTCTTACAAAACCAGGTAGTTTGTAAACTCAACTGCATGTTTCATTAATTTGTCGTACATTATTCTGCACAGCTGAAATGTGTACAATTTATTGACATTCAAGCGGAGAATCAAAGATAATTAGATAATTCATACAGTACCTGTCATGAAATGATCTCAAAAAATGCAATGATGTGTAGACGGCGTAAAAGGCTTCCATCAAAGGTTTATAATCCAAAGATCTGACTGTTTTAGACAGCTCCTTTGTTTGGTCTCCTTAACTCGTGATCAGCGAGGCTTGAACGATTAAGATGTCCTCACCTAAAAATACTAGCCACTTTAAAACCATGGCCAAAAAATGTGACTTTGAAACACTCTCACGGGCCTCGCTTTCGCACCATAGTTATGTGACGTCACGTGAAACGCGTCCTGTAGACTTCGGGGTTTAGCGTTACAGGCAAGCAGGTAGATAATACTAACACATGTTCAAAGAATATTTTGGAGAGAACTTAGGTCTAAATTTAAACTAACCTGGTATCAAAGGGTTCCTTAGGGATCCTTTCATCAAGTTAAACTTCAGACTTTTCTAGACCATTAAAATCAAAGCACTAGTTCTCAGCTATGATATATATTTGAGTATTAAGGGTTATCGTGGTTTTATAATTTAAACAATGCATTTGCCTTCAGATAATCACATTTTTTACCTTTAAAATCCTAAAAGAAACACAGTTTCCATCCGTTCTTGAGATGTGGATAGGCTATTCCGTTACTGTTACCTCTATATAATGGGCAATGCAAGGGCATAAAATGACGGATTAAAATAAAAAGGTAGGATCCAGTTATGAGCCAAATAAAAGTATCATACACCCATAATATATCCCAAGCATCAAAGTCGACATAAGACAGATAAGACAGCCAAAAAGACATTTGTGGAAAACTATTTTATATACAAAATGGCACCAAGTAACATCAGGGCAGCCATATACATGCACAGCTCACAGATGAAGAGCTAGCTTAGATGTATCACATAGCAGGCTATCTTCATTCACGCTGTAAGGACCTTGGAAATGCACTTTACAGGGCAGAAGAAATGTTTATGATATAATGACTACAATTTATGCATGTACACGTTTTCCCCCTCTCAAGTCTGAACACAATTCAATTTCTTATATTTGATCCCAGTGCCGAGAATTGTTCCCTGTACACTCTTTTTAAACCATATATTTTCTCTACTCACAGTATAAAGAACACAAAGACTGGTCCCTACTGACAGGTATTTATCTTTCAGGTTTCATACTGCTCTGCCACTATTTTAGCATTGTTGATCCATTCATGATTTCTTAAAACTGTGAGGAGGTTGACGGTTGTCATTAAAGGCTGAAATGCACACTACAAATACAGTGCAAATTCTCAACATTTCCGTTCAAACTGCATCAACCCTCTTTGACACTTGAGAGCCTAACATTTACCAGTTTCAAGGTATCTTGACTGCACCATCAACATGCTACCCAGTGCTTGTATTAAGAACATTGGCCTTTAAATACTAACGTAAATGCCATGCTTAACCACCTTGATTAATTTAAACAGCCGGGTGATTGTTGCCTTTGGGAACACTCTATCATGCATGCAACTTTGCACGTCCACTTGACACTGTGGCCTTCAAAATGCAACCCTTTGGTACATCCGAGTAAATCTGAGCTTGGTGGCTGGACTACGATATTCAATCAATTATTCAAGCATATCGACAACATAATTTAGAATAAGGATATACAGTGAATGATACAAATCTGATGTAAAATGCTCTAAAGGCTGATATTTACCCCAGTGCCAAAGAAATGTACATATACAGTATATATATATCTATATACACACACACACTTCCATACTGAGAGATTCTGAACACTGTCCACACCTTATGTTGTTCAGCCAACTCTGCAGACAGGAAACACTGTCATCCAGTCATCAATCAATTATGCGGGTGTCAACATTCACTCATCACATTCACCATTGATTTTCATTCAATGTATTTTACATGGACGAGAAATTAAAAATTTAACAGGACACTGACAGAGGAGCAGTTACTTAAAGGATTAGAAGTAATTGAGGCAGATGAAGAGAAATGTATGTAAGCTGGATCTGAAAGTACCATTTAGCCAGTTTGCTTGGTGTTAGGCATGGGTTCCTGATGGATGAGGTCCAGATGCAGTGGGCCGGTGGTGCTTTGGGAGTTGTGAAAGGTTATGTTACAGACTTGAGGGGAGAGGCTTATGGCCGGGGGAAACTGCCTGGGCTTTCATCACACTGCTAGTTTACTGGCCACCAGAGAAGGTTTCCTCTGGGGCAGGTCCTGGGGGGTGGGGATGTGGTCCCCTGTGATTTCAGTCTTCTCTGGTGCAGCTGTGGGCAACTGCTTGTTCTTGATCTTCGCTTTAGCCATGTTGTAGTCCCCAGAGTCAAAATACTTTTGCTGTAGAGAGACATAAGATTAAAATGGTGAAATGTGATTGGAATCAAAATAGTTTTCCTGTCAAGAGACATAAGATTCATATGTCTAATTGTGAGCTCTGAAAATACACTGAACCCGCATGTGATTACAGATTCAAATCAATGCCATGATTTTTTCCAAACGTCTATGCTGATTAACACAAACGAACAATGATTTTATATGCTCTAGGGCCTCCACCAATGACTATTTTTCTATCGATTATCTGTTGACTATTTTATCGATAAATCTAACGGATTACTTTTCCAAGTAAAACATTACATTTTTGAGGTAATTTTATTCTTACAAATATTGCACCAAAGCGAAAAGTAAACTTGCTAAATGCCATATTTGCACGGAACTGAAAAAAGGGGGACTACTTAATCATCGCAGTATGACACCAAACCAGTTAATCTTCAGGAATATCAATCCATTTAGGAACTACAAGTAAATGTTAATCAGTTTCACCTGTTTTGGTGCAAATGAAAGTGACAACAGGTGCAATGGAGAGTCAAAAGCATGACAACCCCCCAAAAATGGAATGGTTCTGCAGGTGGTGGCCACAATCCATTTACTATACTTATCTTTCCTGAAAGACTCTTCTCTAGTTTTATGTTCTGCTGGTGTCTTTGTCACCAGCAGAACTTGTGTGGTCTGACATGAGGCGGTACTTTCAGTCCACTGATGCTGCACAGGTAGTCCAGCTCCTCCAGCATGGCTCATCCCTTTGTTCAGTTTCAAGACGGTTTGCTGTGTCTCCCAGCACAGTCTCAAGAGCATGGAAGAGATGCCAGGAGACAGGCTGTTACACGAGGAGAGCTGGACAGGTCAGTAGAAGTTCAACAACCCAGCAGCCAGACTGCTATCTGCTCCTCTGCGTGAGGAGGAACAGGAGGAGCACTGCCCGATCCCTACAAAATGACCTCCAGTGGGCTACTGGTGTGGTGTCCGACGTCCTCTACTGGGACCTGTGATCACAGCCCAGCATTGTGGAGCTCAATCGGTGTTCAACAAAGAACAGTAGAATTGATAGGTTCTCCATCGGTGACCCGTTCTCTTCACAGATTAGAGCAGGTTCAAACTGAGCTCATGTGGCAGGTGTGACAGAGTCTGGAGATGTTGTGGAGAATGTAATTCTGTTGCATCATCATCCTGCAGGACCGGTTTGGTGGTGGGTCATTGATGGTCTGGGGAGACATATCTTTGGATGGTCTCACAGACCTCCAGGGGCTATCCAACAGTACCCAAGCTGCTGTTAGGTACCAGGATGAAACTCAGACTCATTATCAGACCTTATAATGGTCCACTGGATCCTGGGTTCATCCTGGTCCAGGACAATGTCTGGCCTCATTTGGTCAGAGTGTGTAAGCAGTTCCTGGAGGATGAAGGTATTGATGCCAATGACTGGTCCTCATATTTCCTGGATCTGAATCCACTAGAGAACTCTTGAGACGTTATGTATCACTGCATCAGACTCCACCGGCACTGACCACAGACTGTCCAGGAGCCCTGATCCAGGTCATAATTCAATTTTGAAGGAAGCAGAACAAGCAGATAGAGGAAACAATAAATATGAATTCCAACCACAAATCACTGTGATGTCGATTGGCACGGGACTAAACTTTCAGTTTGAACAGTCATACTCTGCTGCCGCCGTGATTTTCAGTATAAAGAACTGCTCAGCTGGCCTATAACTGGAGCCACAGAAAACGTGGGATTTTCCACTGTATGTTGTCTTGTTACGCTGAAATGGATGGCTCCATGACTGTTTTCTCCATGGGGATATGAATAGAGGTCATTCCCCCCCCACCAACATTTGTAACCAATACATCAGTTGTTAAGCGCTAATCACACCATCATAAATTACACAAATGTACAGAAATAGTATTATTTTGCATTCAAATGACAGTTTGTGCATGGTTCACCAACAATCAAGAAGAATATCCATAAACTGTTGAGAGGTCCCATTACAACTTCGGTTATTTTCGAGACAGCAGTATGTGTTGTTAATTTGCATTGTGTTGTGTCAAAGTAAGTAGACCTTTATTCAATACTTTTTCTCAACTTACATAAATTCAGGCAATTTATTTATTGGCAAATGCAAACTTACCCCCTTTTGTAGGCGTTTGCGAAGCAGATCGGAGCCCCCAGGCTTGTTTCCTAAATTTGGGTATCTGGACTTCAATTTGGCCTCCTCTGCTTTCTCAGGGCTGATCACATTTTCCTGAATCTCCTGAAAATAAGCAAACAAAATGGCTCGGGATGGGGGGAATAGACTTAGCTCTAAACTATATGCTACTGTACAAGGGAATACAATCACAAGACACTTCCTTACTTCAAATGACAATGACCTTTTTACATAGAGATCAGGCATCAACTTCGCAATTGACACCCATTTCTAGAGACCCATCAGACCCATATCGAAAAGGCTATTTAAAAGGGGTTAATATTTTTCAAATGGGGTTACGATCAAGCATAATTTCCATAACATTGTTGATGTCATAAGTAAAAAAATAAAATTTATATATATCAATTAACCCAAATTTTATATTCAATATTTCTACTTAAAATGCAATGTTTAACTGCCATGAACTCCACACAACAAATTTTATCATGTTTACTGAGTGGATAGTTTGGATATTGATTGCCATTCAAAAATCAGCAGAAATTCCTAATACAACTATAGCAGCGATAAAATGAAAACATAGAAACTAAGAAGAAGGTGAAAGCAACAAGATTACAGTTACCAAGTTCAATTACAACTACTAAGTCAGTTAATTCTCATTTCATGACGACAAAAATATGTCGATAAAGAATTTAATGTTTCATTGCACATATATTATATCAGACAGTGACGGCAGAGTACCATATGTATTGTCTCCTTAAGGCATATGTAACGACAAGGAATGCATTAAGCCGATTAGAGGGTACTTTGCATTAAAAATTATGAACCTTGTAAAGCCTGAACCATGAAAAAATTGTTAGGAAATTATATAAATAAATTGGCGTTAATTTTAACTTCTGATAAACACTTATTTTTATTTTTTTTATTACAACTTTGCATGAATTTTTCTGTAACATATTTGATATGACGTT
The DNA here is from genome assembly GCA_037951165.1 of Lophius americanus. Lineage (NCBI taxonomy): Eukaryota > Metazoa > Chordata > Actinopteri > Lophiiformes > Lophiidae > Lophius > Lophius americanus. The sequence continues at coordinate 13,691,663 of JBBDHG010000014.1, read as the reverse complement.
TTTGTTTGGCATCATATTTCCCATACCTTGCTTTTCTCCCCCTTTTTTTTAAACAAACAAATACAAAAACATTTTTAAACCATTAAATCCAAAATTATTTTAATTTATAATACTTTCTTTATAATAAACTTGAAAAAGTATTTTTTTCATAATATACATTAACTTAATTTTTTATGGAATAACTAAAAATAAATAGTGTATTTCTTCCATTAATAGGTCATTTTTAGTTGAAGGTCAGTGTAAAAAACAGAACAATTAATAGTAATTAAACCCTGGAAACCTCTAAATACTCATTGATCATCATAGTACAACATTAAAAAACACAATACAGGCTACAAATTATGGCTGCACGATTTGGTGAAAAAGTCATATTGCAGTTATATTGGACAATATGGCGATTCAATAACAATATACTGGTTATCAAGGAAATTGTTCATATCACTGATCATTTGGAAATGTGTGTTTCTCAGTACAAACATACAGAGTTAAACTTGCAGAGAAAATCCAGGACTAAACTACTTGAACAGTAAGGTTCATAAAATAACTTAATATTTTACTAAATTAATTAAGAAACATGACAAAAATTATCTTTTTCAAAATAGACATTTTGTACACCCTCAGTCGTACAACCAAATAAATTGAAAATTTTCAAAATTACATATTTTTAAAGATGTTCCTGCCGTTGTCTGTTGTGACAGCGACCTGGCACTCCTCAGATGGGTGTATTTCAAGAAGCGGGTTTAACAAAACTCTCTGCAGCCTGAGGGAATGTATCTTCTAGTTTTACCGTATTTTCTCTGAATATTCTGTTTGACAAGTTGGCGGAATTATATTGAACAGATTTTTATTTTCATTTATGGGCATTAAGCGCACATGTAAGCAGCTGAAAATCAAATACAAACAAAACTTTGAACCTGGGGGAAACAGAATAGCTGGAGGAATTTCATATTTCATCTGAGATCCACCAGGGATGAGCCAGAGAGGGTAGCGTGACTTCAGCGAGCATCACAACCACCGATAAGAATAAAACTTGAATGATGGAATATAGATTCATGATTATACTTTATCTTGGATATATATATATATGTCAGTGGCTCATTTTACGGTAACTCACATCTTTGACATTTGAACTTTGAAATGCCTAATTTAATCAACCCATTGTGTATTTTGTTGAATTGAATGCATAAATTGAAATAAATTGAAAATGGATGCATTTACAGAAATCATTTCATGAATACCTGCTGTAACAAATTTGATGGACACAATCTAGAATAAAAAGAATTAGTTTATTTTAACTGATTATACATTGGCATCGATCAATAAATTATTGACATTCAAGTATCAGTAACAATTTGGGATTTTTTTCTGACTGCAATTTAATAAAAACTGGGGAGAAAAACAGTCATGAAAAATCACACGAGGGCGACTTATGAATGACAGCCATCTTGGATGTCCAATTTGACAGTGTTATGTTTCGCACCCTTCTGTTTCACGGTGTATTACATGTGTGCTACTTATATATGACTGTATACATCAGGGTTTTGACGAAAATAAAATGTCAACGATGTTTGTAGACGTTTCAAATAACACTATATGTTAATAGGTTCAAAAGGTGTACATAACAGAATTGTTATTTTTTTAGAACCACTGCCCAATTAGATATTTGTCATAAGATGTGTGATCTGATGGTCAGTCGGAATACTTGACAGCTCGTATCAGAACTTTGACAATGTAAATTAATAGTTTTAAAACGTAACATTGCTGATCAAGGCAACAATTGTTAATATATTTTAAGAAAATATTAGCAACGGCAATAAGTGTCTAACCATTCACTTGCTGAGGCTAGAGGGAGGGTTATTATGGGATCTGCTGTCAGACGTACTAGACGAAGTAGAACAGTATGGAATGCACTTCACTGCATGGATTATACTGCTGGAGCTGACGGTTGGGACAGTTTTGGATTCGCCGCTAAACGCCTTGCAGAATGACCGCCAATGTTATTTGTTAAGGGATGTTGCTGGTTATCAAGAGGCAACACATAAAAGCGTCAGCTACAAATAATTCTACAATAAGTTCACTGTATATGGGCTTCCAACCGAAGCGCAACAATCGGTTAGGTCGATCTTTATAACAGTTAGCATCTAAGCTAGCCGTTACCTCAAAGCTAGGGATTGTGGCTGTCATGAAGGTGAGCCTGGCGAGAGCCGAGCTGCTAACGGCACCGCTGACATTCACGCTAATCATTCGCCTTAGAAGCATTTAAGTGGGTGATGCAAAGACGGTGCGAGGCTGGATTAGTTAAATTATTAGTATTTAATATTAACTATGGTGAACAAGCTTCGTGTCCAGCTTTGGTTGACAGATCAACAATAAGGAGCTCGAGGCTCGTGAGCTAACTACAACAAAGTCAATGGCGCTACTGTTGCTGCTCAAGTACTCCAGAGCTCACTTACCTTCTCGTCCACTGACGTTTCCTCTGCGGTCTGAGTTTCTTCGTTATCCCCCGACATCATTTAACGTAATAAGGGACGAGGTGTTTTTGACAGGTTGAATAAAAGATCTATAAAAATATCCTTTTCTGAATTTCAGTGTCGTTTCCACTTTCCCGCATAAGAAATTCTACGTCACATGCTGGATACAGTGCGCGCGCATGGCGCATCCGCGTTTGGTAACGGGGACGGATTATATTACGCAACGCACCGATCAGCTGTTCGACCCACGCGTTGCAACACACGTTAAGATTTCAGGAAAGTAATCCTTAGGAACCTTGAATTCCACTGTATTGATCAATCCATGATGGATTGATCAATACAGTGGAATTCAAGGTTCCATTTTTAATTTATACCACTAATTTACATGCACATTATGGTCATGTCACATATCAACTACTGTTTAACAATTTGGTCACAGACAAACACAGCTGCGCTAAAAGTTTTAGAAGTTCGGTATAAATAAACAATCAAAATACTGGACAAGAAACCATTACGATATCACCACTGCACAATTTTGCAAAGGCATAATCTCTTAAACTGGGACAAAATATTCAATATAAACTAAATATTAAAATTTGTGTCTAATACACAGAAGTATTTATTTATATTATTTATAATTAATAATTTATATTATTATTTATATTTATTTATTTATTTATTTTAGCACTTTGAGATTTGATCCAAATGTAAAGTGCATTATAAATGAAATGTATTATTATTATTATTATTAATCATTCAAGGTCTGTCATCGCCTCCACTCAGCCAGTTTTTAAGCACTAGATCGACTTCATATCGACTGACAAGGGGTGCAGAGAGACAAGACTGCATTCAGTCAGCAAGCATTTTCCGTCACAGCTGCACGGGAGTGGAACTCTCTCCCAGTGAACATCAGAGAAACGGATTCATACAGTTTGTTCAAAAAACTGGTTTATCAATAGTCAGACATGCCACCATTAACATGAATATTATCAGTATGTGTGCCCTTTCCTGACCTTACCGTCCTACTGCTTCTGTTTCTTTCATCCTCTCAATATGTGTTATATGTTTGAATACATGAAACTGATTGTTGGTACATTTATCATATTTCATTCTGTGTCTTCTCATTGTATTTGTCACCAGTCTCTTATTTATACTTTTATCTTCCTTGTCCTTTATATATATCTGATGTTTTATCTTGCTGTTTTTTTTCTTCTTCTTCTGTCCAGGGACTGTGGTTGACAAATAGCCTTTTGGCTAACTCTGGTCCTCAGAGTACTCTGAGGAGCAAAATAAGTTACATTTGAAATCATTGTCAAAAGGCCTAAATAACAGGATCCTACATGTGTGTAATGAAAGGTTCAGTGTATAAAATATAGGGGGTATTTAGTATGTCTTTGAATGACTGCAATATTCATATCTAGGTGTTAATCTTGTCTTTCAGCTGAAAGTAAAATTTTTTTTTTAATGTGTGGAAAAATCCCTCTAAAAATAAATAAATAAATAAAATCTCCTTTTATCTCTCTGTTGGTCCTTTTGGAGGCGGACACATTTTAAGTGGTTGCTGCGTTATGACAAAATAGGACCATACTTATTATTTAGAACAACAAAAAGGAACGGAGCTCCAAGCTGTGGACACCTAGATTCTAATTTTAGATGTAGAATCTCTGGCAGCATGTTGTCAGTCGACTCTGCACCTCCAGCCTCCTTCCCAGAAGCCACTGTGAATCCCTGCGTGGATTGCCTCCTCTGGCAGACCGGAGGATTCAACTCGGTTCAGCCGCCAGTAGAGAAGGGAAAGGAGAGACCTTGCAGCGCCTCCCCCGACCAAATTTTACACACTGAGTTTTAAAGTGTTTATTTGTAACAGGATACACAGATAAGCACATTGATTCTCTTTTTAAAGTGGCACCTGAAATTTGGATTGGGTAATAAACTTTAATTTATCCTTAAAGTGGATGCATTCATATAAAAAAAAATGGGCAAGCACAAGGATCTAAGTTTCTTTATCCTCCGCTTTGCTGAGCTGAGCTGTCGGTTGACAGCTGAGCTGTCGGTTGACAGCTGAGCTGTCGGTTGACAGCTGAGCTGTCGGTTGACAGCTGAGCTGTCGGTTGACAGCTGAGCTGTCGGTTGACAGCTGAGCTGTCGGTTGACAGCTGAGCTGTCGGTTGACAGCTGAGCTGTCGGTTGACAGCTGAGCTGTCGGTTGACAGCTGAGCTGTCGGTTGACAGCTGAGCTGTCGGTTGACAGCTGAGCTGTCGGTTGACAGCTGAGCTGTCGGTTCGTTATGGACAAACTGACTAGCACAGAAGTCCAATAACTGAACACCAGGCAGGCCGTTCCTCCCAATCACGCCACTCCAGGTCTCGCTGTCATTACCCACATGTGCATTGAAGTCTCCCACTAGGACAATAGGGTCCCCAATTGGGGCGCTTTCAAGCACCCGTTCCAAGGACTCCAGAAAGGGTGGGTACTCTGAATTGCTGTTTGGCGCATAAGCGCACACAACAGTCAGGACCCGTTCCCCCACCCGAAGGCGCAGGGAAGCAACCCTTTCATCCACTGGGGTAAACTCCAACACATGGGCAGAGAGCTGGGGAGCTATAAGTAAGCCCACACCCACCCTCTGCCTCTCACTTGAAGCAACTCCAGCATAGTAGTGGGTCCAGCCCCCATCAAGAAGGCGGATTCCAGAGCCAGTGCTGTGCATAAAGGCGATCCCGACTATATCTAGTCTGTACCAAGGCCGATGCCTTTTCCTACTGCCTGATCCACAATGCACCGGACACCTGTGGATTCCTCTGTGGGTGGTGGGCCCACGGGGAGGACGGACCCGTGTCCCTGCTTCGGGCTAAACCCGACCGGGCCTCATGGGTGAAGGCCTGGCCACCAGACACTTACTGGCGGGCCCCTACACTGGGCCTGGGCCTGGCTCCAGTGTGGGGCCCCGGTAACCCGCCGGGCAGGATACTCGAGACCTTGATTTTTCCTCTCATCAGGGGTCTTGACCGGTCTTTGTCTGACCCTTCCCCTAGGACCTCATTGCCATGGGAGACCCGACCAGGGGCAAATTGCCTCAGACAACACAGCTCCTAGGATAACTAGGGTACTCAAACCCCCTCCACCACGATAAGGTGGCGGTTGTAGGAGTAGGACCTAAGTGACTTGGCAAATTGTGATGGTAGATGACTGGGTCAGAGCATCTCCAGAACTGCAGGTCTTGTTGGTTGTTCACAGCCTGCAGTGGTTAAAGCCTTCCAAAATGGTCAAAGGACAACTGGTGAATTAGCAACACGGTCATGCATGTCAAAGGCTCAAAAGCACATGGGGAGGGAATGGTAGCTCATGTTGTCTGATTTCATGAAAAGGTGCTGCAGCACAGACAACTGATAAACGTTGATGCTGGTTCCGATATAAAAGTGTCATAACACAACGTAAATCCAAGGATATTTTGGCGGCTATAGGCAAAATACCTACCCAATATTTTACAGGTAGTTATGTTTTTGCTGATTAGTGCATAGTCACTGAGTATCGGGGCAATGCTTCAACAGAAACTACCAATTCAATATTGCCGTCACATGTGAAGAGTGTGGAAATTATATTATGATGATGCCCGATTCCTTTTATACTTTTAATTTAAAATCCGTTGACATTATTATAATTATTTGTCAAGGATTTTGATATTTAACTTCTTCCGGCGGAATAAATTACATACTTTTTATACCTATAATCCCCCCAGTGTCTTCAGGTGTGAAACATGACAACAAACGAGACGCAGCACTCATGATTGCTTTAGAGGATATATAGATATATTTCAGATCTGAATATCAATGTCAAAAATACATACTATGATAGACAGTTTGCACTACATCAAGTTTGCATGACCGACATCACAAGTAGTAACTAAAATATTAATTTAAATATTAAATAAACTGATGGTTAAGTAAACTGAAAGTGAATGTGTAAACACTAAACTAAGGTTACTCTTCCTATTGCAAGACATCCAATAAAGTGGTCTTATAACAGTACAAAAGTATTAGAATATTACTATTTTCTGTTTCATTTCCAGTTATGAGAAATAAATCCACAGTGCACTTCAGATGTTCTGCTGTGATGTGTTCAGATGGCTGTAGCTTGATTGTTTATTCGACTTCTTCAGTGGATCATGGTAGGATTTTTTTTTCTATAAGTAAAGATGGTGTTGCACAAATTTCTGCCACCTGCTTCTTTTTCCATCTGCGCATTATTCACCCCATGCTCAGGAGTCAGTTTCAAAAAACCAAGTTCATTTTTAGTTCAAAAACACCTAAAATTTAGAGACTTAAAACACAGTAATTTACCTTATAAAAGGGGTTTATCTCAATTCCGAAACTAAATGGGGTTCAATACGTATTGATTTTTTGACATAGAAGTCCCATTAGCCTTTTGATTTGAATACAGAGAGAAAAGTAGTCTTCCCTCTGTTTATGTGTCTAACGGTTTCCCTCCCTCCTGCCAACCCCTGGAAGTGATACACACAACAGCTTGGAAATGATTTACCCATAATATCCAATATGATGTTCTCAGCCAAACTATCTAATATAATTCACAGTGAACAAGCTTTCATCTCTGGCAAGTCTCCAAAACTCATGGTTTCCCCTTTGTCTATTTTGAGTGAGAGACTAGTGGAAGTTCAGATTTTGTGTACGGATCAGGTGAGTTTTATTGACTCGTATTCTTAAATGACTTCTCTTTAAGAGCCTTACATAGTAGCCATTGGCTGAGCATGAGTCTTTCGCTGGCATTGAGGTGTGACTGAAGCGTCAGTATTGGAGGCAGGAGACACTGGTTTCAGCAGCGTGGAGAGAATGGTGGGTCGATGGGAGACTCTGTGAAGGAGTGAAGTTCGTAGGCAGCGCCGCTATCAACCTCCATGGACTTCCTGGAAAATAGCAGACGGATATCCCTGTGGAGGTAGATCTTCCCAGACTTTGAACTCTGGAACCTGGTTGAGAGACAGAATATAAGGAGAATGAACAGGGGCTATCTACTGGAAATATACCAGTTTTAATCTGCTTTTGAGATGAAATAACAGCTAAGTCACCTCAGATGAACGAGGTAGCGCAAGGTGCGTCCATGGCTGAGGAGCTTCCTGTTGTTCTGATTGTTTATGTCTCTGCGGACGGGAACAGAGAAGGTCCTCTGGCGTAAGAAGGTCTGGTGTCCAGCTGGCATGGCTTGTAAGTCATACATCACAACAAACATCTTCACTACTGTCTTGTTTGGGTTGAATAAGGTCTAAATGGTAAAAACAGAGAACATGGGTTGATTAATAACTCTTTGTGAATACATTCATTAATACAGATACAACAAGGCCTTGCATGCAGTGAATAATACATAAAATTAAATCAATGCAGTATGCATGATCCTAATAATGTTAATATAATAAAGCAGGTCAGGTATAACAGGTCCCTCTTGTGAATGAGACCCTGGAGACCATTTACATCCATAAATGTAAGTACTGTAAACCAGTGAGGTCCCCAACACCTGGGCCGTGGACGGGTACCGGTCCGTGGGTCATTTGGTACCGGGCCGCACAGAAAGAATAAATAACTTACATCATTTCCGTTCTATTTATTATCTGAGTCTGAACTATGTATTATTTTGAAAAATGACCGGATTCTCTCCGTTATATCCGCCTATGACTCACTCTTGACGCATGTCTAGACGCTTATCTCAGTCCTGTGATATGTTCCCGCTAAAATTAAACCCACAAGCTAGCAAAATAAGTAAAAAACAAAAGTTTTTGGAAAGTGTCTTTGCAAAAGGGAGAATAGCCTGTGAGGAGAGAGAAGAAGAGCATACGACTTCCAAGAAAAAGAAAAGTGCATTTAACAGACAATACCAGGAGTCCTACTTAAAATAAAGATATATTGAGACAGGCGATTCCCACGCACCAAGCCCAATTTAACAACAATGCAGCGTTTTAAATTTAACATTTAATGCAGGGTGCTTGGTCTCCTGCATTGAAAGACAAGCCTTTGGAGTATTTTGAAAGAAAAAAAGCGTGAACAAGAAGGACAGACGCAATTACTGAGGGCCAACACATCAACAAATGCGAGTGCACTGAGAGCATCATACTTGGTGGCTAACCATAATGCTAAGGCTAAGAAGCCATTCACTATCGGTGAAGAATGGATCCTGCCCGCAGCTAAAGGCATTTGCCGTGAACTTCTAAGAGAGGCTGCAGTTAAAAAGATAGCTCAGGTGCCTCTTTCGGCTAGCACCATCACTCAGCGCATTGAGGAAATAGCAGAGGACATTGAGACACAGTTGTTGGAGAGGATTAATACATCACCGTGGTACGCACTCCATGTTGACGAGTCTACAGACATTGACAACAAGGCGATACTACTTGTTTATGAGCGATATCTTTATCAGGAAGATGTGCATGAGGATATGTTATGTGCACTATCGTTGCCAACCAAAACCACAGCCGCAGAACTATTTCAAGTTGCTACATGATTATATATCAGGAAAACTGAAATGGTCCTTTTGTGTCTGGAGATGGCAAATGACGGCGGCCTGAAAAGTATGTTTCGAGACAAAAACTCTGCCGGTGTTCTGGATTAAAGTCACGGCAGAATACTCTGAGATCGCCACAACAGCACCGAAAACTCTGTGGTCATTTCCGACATCCTCTCTGTGTGAAGCGGAGTTTTCTGCCATGACGGCAACCAAAACAAAATTACGGAGTAGAATGGACATAAGCAACACACTTCGGGTTTCATTGTCTCCTATTACCCCTAGATGGTACCTTATCCTTGCAGAGAAACAAGCTCAGGGCTCCCACTGATTCAGCCTTATGGTGAGTTGTATTTCTTATGCACTTTATATTTGTGGTGTATCTTATTTTGTAGGCATGTTTAAACGTTACCATAGCAGGCAGAAAGTGTTATGGGCAGAGAGGATGTTACTCATGTTATGTTGCTGCTGCGAAGTTACGAGGACGCTTCTAATAAAGTTTCATACGAGTACACAGTGGATTCACGTTTATTATTATATTTAGAAAATACCATAGTTTTTATGCCAGTCGTATTATTTTATTTTGTTGTATTTATCCGCCACACCTTACAGGCCGATCCGTGAAAACATTGTCTGAAATTAAACTGGTCAGTGGCGCAAAAAAGGCTGGGGACCACTGCTGTAAACTATTCTAATAGAACATCCTTCAATCTCGTTGCTGTATGAGGATTTTTCGTCTGAAGCCACTAGGTGTCTCTCTTACATCTTTTTGCCTTTTGCTCAAAGTCATGTGTATGATCTTGTGGAGATCATTTAAAAAAATGTATATATATTTGTAAAGAAACTTCCTTACCACTTGAATGGTTCCTGATGAAGGTACACGGTAGCCCCTTTTCCCCAGGGACTCCAGGTGTATCACACCCTGTGAGAAAAGATGAAGGTGACACACATATAGGTAATATTAACCTGCATCATTTGGTTCAGGGCTCAGTCCTGCAGAATTATTAAACTGAATCATTGATTGACTACCTGGGGGAAAAACAAATCTCACCATATATGGTGAGGGAGCATTGTCATCAGAGACACTGTAGAATGACACGTCCACTGGTAAGGTCAGGTGACTGGGGCAGAAGGACCCACTGGCTCCCACCTCTGCTGTGAAACCCTCCACTGACCCTAAAGGCTCCAAACGGTTGTTCAGCACACACTCCTAGATAAACACAAGTCAATTTAAGTTTTATTTTCCTTCATTATTTTTTCTCACACATAATGCCAAGTTTTTTTTTTTACATACAACGTATTTTCACATTCCACAACGATCATTGAAGGTACAGGTCAGGTTAGACGATCGAAGTTTGATCCTGACCATATCAAAGTCGTGTTACGTCTTGAAAGAGGCATATCAATCGTGGCTAATGAAGGGCTCAGTGTTATATTAGTGGCCCATTGTTCATCGGAAGAAAAAAAACAAACAATTGTGGACCCATTCCTGGGTTCATGAAGAGGACATCGGGACTGTCTATCCATCATAGAGAACTCTTGGTGATGAACGTGTTATGCCTTCTGCATTATAAACATGTAGCCGTGACATCCCTGGGTCAACTTGCTGCCATGTTTATGTTCACTTTGTCATTCTATCGGTCAATAAATTTTTTTTTGAAAAAAACTGTATGCTAGACTTTTTCCAATGGTGGCGCGGTGTCATGTCCCAGACGACATCACTGTTTTGTTGATGTCCATTGTCATTGGTCACCACATTAGGACCACAAGAAAGGACTTTAAAGGCAAAAACCCTCATGTGTTATAATCAAGCTAAAATTGACAGTTTTAGAATGGCCTTTAACTTTTCTCTTCTGGAACAGAAACTCAATTTTTAATCCGGTGACCATATAAGGATATAATTTGAAAAAGGAAAAAAACAAAAACAATCAAGGTTAGCAATCAAAATACGCAAGCTGTTAGTTCAGATGTATTTTTTTTAATGTGTGTTATACCTCAAAGTTTCCCAGGAGGCTGAGACTGACAGGTGGAGCGCTGTTACTGAATAGCTGCTGTGACTCATCTGTGTCCCCCTCTGTTTTTGGACACACTCTGAAGGGTTAAAACAAACACTTGAGAAATACTTTTTCAATGTTTGGGGGCGTCAAACAGCAACTTTAAAAACATTCTTGGTATCTCTGAAAAGACCTAGTTGGTGTGGGCAAAAAAAGATTTTATTTGTGTTTAAATAAAACATTCCTCATTCTATCATTATTAATTTACTAAACACTAAATAAAAAGTACACAATTTAAACCAACAGTTATATTTGTGTCCACTGGTCATGATTACAAAGAAACTCTGACACCTATTTATTTTAATTTGAGCAAATTCTCTAGAATAAAACCATAAAATGTCGACACAAATATTCAAACCAATCAAATTTGCTGATGTGAATTTGGCCATAAACTCCATCATAGGTGAATTAGCGCAAACACACATAAACATTGTTTCAGTTCAAATAGGCCTCAAAATGTAAAAATAAGCTAAATTAAGTATCAAAATGAGGTGCACATTTTATGCTCGGGGACTTTACAGAGCATATTAAAAGATATTTCATTTAAATGTTTCAGGCAGTTTCTGAGGAGGAGATGTAGATACATCATAACCAGTAATGTAAGCAGGCATGGGACATACGGACTGATAAGGTTAATCCTATATGCCCCTTCTTGGCACAACATAAAAAGAAAATCATATATGGAAGACAACAGCTTCTGCCAGCAATAGTTAAATTTACCAAAAACAAGTTTTTTTAGGCTAAATTAATGAATCCAAAAATTCAGCACTAAAGCCTTAACTTTTCATCTCTATCAAAGGCATAATTGACCAACATCTGCTGTTTGCAACCAGAGCCATGAGAGTCTGTGAATCATTTATTTGTGGAAGATTCCCATATCAGCGCTTGCATATATTCATAATTTTATTTACACGTGTTACATTTCTATTTATACAACGCTCTCCCTCCCTCTCATAAATATATTCATTATGCATACTTAAATTTGGCATGAGCAGAGTTCTATTAACCTCCACTAAATTACAATTACTTAGCTATTTTATTATTTTTTACATAATTTTCTTATGTAGGAAATATCAATTTGTAATGGATCAACTAGTGGACAAGCTCATCTGCATGTTCGAGAGAGTTCAAGAGAGAGATACTCCTCTCATATGTGGTGAAATTAGAACAAATAAAAAAAGTATCCCAAAGCTTAGAGTTTTTTGGCAACTTTATAAAACACATTTATTGCAATAATTGAACAAACATTTTCAATAGTGAAATATAACTATGCCCCATCACCTGCTGTTCCTCACCACAGCTGCGCCATCCAACTGGGTGAATCACTGCAATGTGTATGAAGTTAAATTTTTGTGTCTCCCATTTTGTGCAGAATGTTTGTGATTCTAGATGCGGTCACAGTACATCAGAGCTTCAGCAGGTGGCAGCATGAGAGAATGGTCAGCAAAACCGCCATGACAAAACTTTACAACTGAAAATGAAGCTCCCATTGTCTCACAACGCACAAACTATACTTCTAAAACCTGTTATTTACCGAAGGCAAAGCCAACGTGTTACTCTAATACGCTGTCGTATTTAAGTGTCCACTCAAACATGTATCCCTTAGGTGATATGAATTTGAAATAGTGGTTTTAAAATGATGGCTAACTAAAAAACAACAACTTGTACTTTATTCAACTTTAAACACAATAAAAAAAATATCTATCAAATACATCAAACTCAAAACTTGCTTGTTGACATTACACAATGTAACAGCTGAAATGATGCAAGAATGTGACAACAACAAGTAAGCCTTATGAAGAGTATGAGTAACTGTAGCCACATGGTACTATATATAATAAGTCACTGATGTGGGAGGTAATTGCAAAAAAAAATATCCTTTGTGCTTAAATGGTTATTAAGAGGGCAGCAAGTTTGTGACATTATACTGATGTTATCATCGTGGACAAACTGAGTTGGCGTTTAGCAACTGCAATTTCAAAGTTTCCAGGTGAGAAAATGTGTACCTTTTCCTAGAGGCCCAAGGCAAACCATTGCAGTCCACCAGAGAGCTGTCCAGGTCAAAATAGCCAGATTGATTTTTCCTCTGAGGAATCTGCCAAATATAAGACATGATAGAAACAGGGAAAGTGTCATGGATTAGAGTTTATATAAGGGTTTAGGCTTAGAAAGATCTAAGACCCAAAGCTCACAAAAGAGAAATGCAACAGTATAAGCTGTGTAAACAGCTGAGCCTTATATGAAAATTGTAAATATGTATATATACAAGGTTTTATCTGTTGGAATATATATTATCAATCATCAATATATACTAATTACACAGTCTTATAGGTATGACTACATTTTGTACAATGTGCTTCAAAAAGGCATATGGGAAAATATGTGGGTAAGATAGTGTTTAGTTGTTCTCTTTGATGTTAATATGCACAAATGAAGCTGCTCCGAGGACAGGAAACTGTGATGACCAAGCAGTGTGGTAATCTGGCACTCTCAAAGAAATGCTTAAATTTAGCTAATAAGCCAAACATGACTCACATTTCTTATCACCTCTGGATGTGTGGGTTTTTGTGGGTACATTAGCCTTAGTTGGAAGGTTCAGTACCCCGACAATAACAAAAACACATGCCAGATATTCAAAAGTGTCTTCACGACTAACATTCACAGTCCCACGTCTTACACCGGTATTTCTTCAGACCGATAAAAAAAAAAAAAGGGTAATGAGTATGTTGCTATGATGAATAACAGCGTGGTAACCAATGATGAAAGAGTGCGACTGTGAGTGCAAGTACTGACAAATGCATTTGGTTGAAAGTGACGTTCATTGTCTTGATGTGTGTGTCTTACAGGGCTCGAGAGCAGAGGCAGGCCAGTACGGGGGTGAAAGGCCTTGGTAGCTGTGGTGTCTAATGGGTGGCAATTCTGTTTCTTCCAGCTGTTGCTGGGTCGCAGAGGCAGGGGGTTGTGGGTTCGCTGGAGTAAAGGGATAGAGAGAGACAATAAGGCATGTTGAAGGTAAATGGAGATAATTTGAAATAATCAAATCATGTTCTCATAAGTTATTTTTTCCATCAGGTATCAAACAAATACTAATCTAAATGAACAGTTTGTTAAAAATGGGGGGTTCACTCCGGCTTGAAATGTTTTATTTTAGCAATCAGATGTATGTTTTTACCCATTTACTAGATTATGAAATTAAATGTAATTGCTTTAACAGATATGTTAGGTTTCTGGACAAAACGTGTAAAGATAGAGTTATTAGGTTAATCAAATATTTAATGTTACATATTTACATTAGTTATATATAAATATATATATATGAGGAGCCAACTTCAATAAATATTGATATTTTTCTTTTAGTGATGCCAGCCTTTACCCTCCCCTATGTACATTAATCAGCAGAGCAGTGTGCCTAACAAATAATTAGCCCTGCTATAATAATAATAATAATACATTTAATTTATAATGCATATGATGCAATAATGTTCCTAAAAGCACCTAATTCTACTTTAAGCACCCACAGATGATGACTAGCAATTCAAATTTGAACTCCCCTGATGTTCCCACCATTTAACAATGTGTTATTGGTTACCCAACTGTGACCTACTTATAGCAACTAAGCTCAGTGAAGACAGAAAAGATGTGGAAGAGCTCAAGACTATTATCAAAGGGTCTTTATAGAAAGTCTGTTATTTATCTAACTTCATGGTCAGAGAACATAAATACAAATGTATTGGACATCTTAAGGACCATGAAACTCCATTATTCAAAATCAGATGGCTTTCCAAATTTGCCATTACGGACATAAATGACCTTCACAAATTTCATTAGAGATGACTTTTCCTGATTTAATTGGGGGAGACGGATTCAGACAGTTCTTTAGACCTGAAAAGGTCTTAGTGAATTTCTTCGGTTTAGCATTGGAACTGACTTGAAGATCGATATCTCATTTGAGATTAGAACAGCGCGGAGGTGTCTTTATTGTTGGTTTCCCACTGAAAATCACTGTGGAATTCATGATTCATTTTGGCTATTGTTAAATTTCTAAAATTAAAAAAAAAATTAGATACTTATACTTACTTACTTATTCTAAATATTAGAATTTTGCATATGAAAATGTCAATGTTGACAGATGTATTACGTATTGTAGCACATTTTTACGTCTCTGAAAAATGTCTTAATTTGAATGAGATATGTTATATATTTCAGAACTTTCAGATGTTTCACCACTGGTTGGTCAGGAAAAGAATAGCTGATGCTCATGAAAGTGAATTTTGCGAGATAATATGTATAGACATAGCTGGATTAGTGGTCAGTATTATGTCAACTTTATGAGAAATTTGAAAATGTGCTGCAAGAGTTATTTGATTTGATTCTTGTGGGTTTCTTATTCAGGGGTACTGGTGACTCTTGAAATCTTACATTTCAACATCTACAACTGTAGGTACGAGTTTAAAGCTCTTGTCTAACCAGCAATTGTCCTAAATCTCTCAAAGAGGCAAAAATGTAATGCACCAATTAGGGACCCACGGCACTGGATGTAGTGAAATATTGCATCTTCTATGTGCAAATGACATGGCATGACAACTGAATGTCGCTAGATGGACTATCACTAAGTACAAAGACAAAAAAAAGGAATCCCTTACCAGGAAAGTAGAAGAGGGAGTTATGTTTGGACTGCTGGAGCATCCTGATTGCGAAGGTGCCTGATTCTCATCATGTGCGGAGAAGGCCTGTGCCATCACACAGATCTGCATCTGGGAGTGGTCTTGAGGTTGAGGCTTGCTGCGGTTGTGGCTTCTTTTACAGTTCGTGACTGGGCTGGCATCATTGTATGTACAATTAAAGGTCCGGGCATTAGCTGAGCTATTATCAAGGACTGGGGATGCAGAGGGGACATCGTGGCTGCTGGGTGTCCTGACTCTGACCTTTTCCTGTGTGGGCGTTCGCAAACGTTGACCAGCACGGGATTGGGACTGGTCCTTGAACAAATGTTCTTCAAGTGTAAAGTGAGCACCGTTTTGGGCCAGGGGAGAATGGCATTTAGTCCCTGGATCAATTTTGAGTTTGTCTGTGCAAATGGGTGCATGGGTAGTGGTGTGCATGCTGCCTCTGTGAGGTTCGTGGCTGGATAGGTGGCCATTGGTGTCGCAATTGATGGCAGTGCGTGAGGAGGTTTGTGTGATGTGCGAGTATGTGCGGACTGTGTGTGTGACTGTTGTTGAGTCCATGTGGTGCAGGGGGCTGCCACTCCTGCTGTGTCTGGAGGACAAAGAGGGGACGGATAGTCTCTCCTGGATGAGTCTAGTAATGTCTTGTACTGCCTGGGCGATCAGGGAGCTGTCTCTCCCCCTCTCCTTGACTTTCTCCTCCTTCTCTCTTTGCCCCTCTCCTTTCCTCTGCTCCTCTCTATCTCTTGTGTCTGTCATCTTTAGTTTCCTGCAAGTAGCAGGTTTAGGGGAAGAGCTCTCCCTTTTGATGAAAGAAGCTCCAGTTACAGGTGTGTTGAAGGGACTGGGACACATACGTCCCATGCACTCATTGGGTGATATCTCAGGCTCTTTGGTCTTACAGGCAGTTACATCATCATGGTAACTACCCCACATGGCTTTCGGAAGGTTGTCAGAAGTAAAAAGACCGGAAGGGAGAGGCGGTGCTGTAGGGTCGCAGAAGTTTAGCCTCTGTGCAATGCGGGCGATAACTTCCTGTCTCTCCTGCAGCAGAGAGCCAATCAGGGGGTTTGTCTCATTTGCAGTAGGTCTTGGGGACGGACAGCGTGGCTGCTCTGTCAGGGGGAAATTCTTAAAAGGCCTCATTGGCTGAGGAACGGGTCCCTTTGACTTCTCAATGCTGTTGTGACCAGACCCATAGCCCTCAACTTGTGTGGGGTCAGAGGAACCATTGAGAGCTGAGTACAGCCACTTCCCTGCTTTACCTGTGGAAAGTGGTGAGGGGGAGTGGGAACGAGAGGCTGTGGAGGAGTGAGGGGACCTGTGGAACAGTGGGGAGGCCTGGCGTTGGGGGATATTGACTTGCGGCAGCTCTCCATTCTGATATGAGTGTTCTTCCCCAGGCTCCTGGCTCTTCTTGCAGTAGGTAGGTGACCTGGTAGGGTGTGGAAAGCTATTAATTGGGATGTTGTTGATTGGAAGATTTGGAAAGGGCAATCCATTGAGCAGAAGGCCAGACATGGAGTTGGAGCCATTGCTGTACGTATTTGAGTTTTGAAGAGGGTTGTCTTTATTGGGGTCCAGGCTCTTTTTGAGTGTGGGTAATCCACCATGATTGTTGAGGTTTGGGTGGAAGCTGGGAGTCTTGCTGTAAAGTGGAGGAAGGCCAGTGTGGATGCTGCAGTCTAGGGTGGGGTAGGTGGGTTGGCGGGGAAGAGACTGCACATGAACCTGCAGTGCAACGCTCTGGGACACATTAGGTATGGGGAAAATGTGCTCTGAAGGTGGTTGAGAGAACTGCCACACCACCTCCTCATCAGCAGCACTGATCCTGTTTGACGTGGAAACATTCAATGAACATGCCATTGGCACTTCTTCCATCTTCAAATATAACTGGCAGAACCTCCATAGATTCAGTTTTACTAACTCCATTACAATTTTCAAAATTGTTTAGTACACAATCTATGCCAATATGTACCTATATTTATATTTGAAAGTAGAATGCCTTTAACTAAAGATCCCTGAATGTTTTGTAATCTATTTCAAAAGCCTTAGTGAAAAGTGCTATATCTGACCTGTACAGGATGTTTCTGGGGACGATGCCATGAGAGGCGCTGAGCCAGGCGCTGAGCTGGGAGAAGAAGACATAGGAGCGTACAGCCAATAACAGGGTCTTCTCCTCAATGAAGCGATCTCCACTTCTATTAAAGACAGTCAAAAGCAGGTGGAAATGTGCCAGTATGTCAAGTTTTTGAGAAAACAGTTTAAGAAAGTGTATTCAACGTTACAGCACATGAGAAAAACCAGACTAGGACAGTTTGTCAGGCTAATTAAAACTTCTAGTGAAAAGCCATTTACTTCCTATTTTGTACTCCTGGTTTTACGTGCATTTCATTTCATATTGTAATTTAGTATGTTATTAATCTTCCTTCTTTTGGATGGCCGTGAATGTAGGAGACAATGGAGCTCTTGCATCTCTATAATGCTATGTGATACCAATACAAAAGAATTTAATTAAACCTGGAAAACATTTTTATACTTTATACTATACTCTATACTTTATTTAATACAGGGGCTCTCCTACTCATTTTGTTAATTTTTCTGAAAAAACACTACAAAAAAATCTATTGAGAAAATGCAATATACAGCAACTTGACTGAAATAATTTCTTAAACGGTCTTGAACTTTGAAATAAAATCTGTTCCTTCCATTCCCTCCTTTGTTAACTTCTTTTGTCACTTACTTTCTTTGTGTGCCTCGTATCTTTCTTTATATTAAGAACTTGTTACATTTTTTTCTAGTGTCTTCTCTTGTTGTCTCTCCGTCCTCCCTTACAGCAGCATCTTTCTGGAGGCCATGTACCTGAGATATTTATCACTTCACTCTGGTTTACAGGAATTTGTTGTGAGTCATCCCCCTGAATTTCTTTCCAATCCAAAACCAAGTAAAACACAGTCTAGCATCAAAGATGGGGATCTCAAATGCTTGAGGTGTTCTGAAAAGGGAAATAAATTAGTTGATTTCTAGTGAGATCTTTATTGAAATCACATCAGTGACGGCCATTGATTTGGGGATTTCAGCATTATACTCCTACAAATAAGCTGCTTTCAAATAACTTCATTGTGAAAATACAACTGTAGCCGTTTTTCAGACTACATCACAACACCATATTCAAACAGACAGACAACATTTACCGAGGCTCAACACCTATTAAGGGTTTACTGATTGCAATTTTCTTCACCAAAAAACTATTTTTATAACGTCTAACTGGCCAATTCCAATTTTTACTTTGAATTAAAATCATAATGAGTAATGTAATTTGAAGAATATAGTGGAAGTGCCGAGGCTGGTTGAAATGGTGTCAACAGGTGTTGACATCCAATTAGGCCTTCCGGCGTAGATCGATCGGCCGGCCAATCGTTCGGTTCACCTCTAAATGAAACCATCAAGGACGTAGCACTATTACGCAGCATAACATGATGCTTCATCACAAATACATATCACATATATCTCAAATAACTGTCAATACTAACCAATAGACTCTCAAAAAGAAGTCACATTTACTCACAACACCACCAAGAAAGCAAAAATACCATAAAATATTAGAAGGATTTTACAGTGTTTCTTCACAGATTCTTGCATATTTACTGGGCATTAAAATACAAGCCCAAAGGCACACTGGCACCACCAGAGATTACTGAATCTGAACATCAGTCACTCCAAAATGGCAGAAACCATCTAACGTGAGCACATATCAAGAGTATAACAAAAAAAAACATTTTATCAATTGAAAAACATTTCCAAAGGTTTCCCTCTCTGAGCAACACAGAGACTGATACACGCTTTTATTTCTAGCAAATTAGACTACTGCAATGCTCTCCTTTCTGCTCTTCCAAAGAACACATTACAACAGCTGCAGTTTATCCCATATTATGCAGCAGGAGTGTTGGCGAGGACCAGAACGAGAGAAAAACGTAACAACTATTTTAAAGTCATTACACCGGCTACCTGTTAGTTAATCAGTTTATAAGGCACTGCATGATATTGCAGCTGACTATCTTAGAGGAGACATGATCACATTTAGGGGAAGGGTTCTGGTTACAAACCAGAATAACCTCTCAGATCATCTGGTTATTTTCTTTTAGTTGTTCTATCAACTAGAGTCAAAACTTTTGGTGACACTGCTTTCAGCCACCCAGTTTTGAGTCGCTGGAAGAATCTTCCAGAGGATCTGAGAGGAGTTGAAAATGTAGATCTTTTTAAAAGTAAACTAAAAACTCACTTATTTTGTGTCTGGCTTTAATGTAGTGTCTAACAATGCATCTGAAAAGTATACACAGCGCTTCCCTTTTTCCACATTTTGTTATGTTACAGCCTTATTGCAAAATGGATTAAATTATTTTTTCCCAAAAACTTTTACATACAATTCCCCATAATGACAGTGAGGTGAAAAACTTTTTTTGCAAATGTATTAAAAATAAAGAACGAAAATATAACATGTACATAAGTATTCACAGCCATTGCACAATATATTGTTGAAGAACTTTTCGCACCAATTACAGCCTCAAGCCTTTTTGAGTATGATGCCACACGCTTGGCACACCTTTTTTTGGTTTCTCCCATTCTTCTTTGCAGGACTCAATCAGGTTGGATGGGGGGCGTCGGTGCACAGCCATGTTCAGATCTCTCCAGAGATGTTCAATCGGGTTTGAGTATGGGCTCTGGCTGGGCCACTCAAGGACATTCACAGAGCCACTCTTTTGTTTTCTTGGCTGTGTGCTTAGGGTGGTTGTCCTGTTGGAAGATGAACCTTCGCCCCAGTCTGAGGTCCAGAGCGCTCTGGAGCAGGTTTTCATCAAGGATGTCTCTGTACATTGCTGCATTCATCCTTCCCTTGATCCTGACTAGTCTCACAATTCCTGCCGCTGAAAAAAAAATCCCCACAGCATCATGCTGCCACCACCATGCTTCAACGTAGGGATGGTATTGGCCAGGTGATGAGCGGTGCCTGATTTACTCCAGAATGCTTGGCATTCATTCTTTGTTTCATCAGACCAGAGAATTTTGTTTCTAATGGTCGGAGAGACCTTCAGGGGCCTTTTGGCAAACTCCAGGGAAGCTGTAATGGTCTTTTTACTGAGAAGTGTCTTCCGTCTGGCCACTCTACCATACATGCCTGTTTGGCGGAGTGCTGCAGAGATGGTTGTCCTTCTGGAGGGTTCTCCTCTCTCCACTGAGAACCGCTGGAGTTCTGTCAGAGTGACCATCGGGTTCTGGGTCACCTCCCTGACTAAGGCCATTCTCCCCCGATCGCTCAGTTTGGCGAGGCGGCCAGCTCTGGGAAGAATCCTGGTAGGTTCCAAACTTCTTCTATTTAGGGATGATGGAGGCCACTTTGCTCATTGGGGCCTTCACTGATGCAGAAATTTTTCTGTACCTTTCCCCAGATCTGTGCCTCGATACAATCCTGTCTCGGCGGTCTACAGACAATTCCTTGGACTTCCTGGATTGGGTTATGCTGACATGCACTGTTAACTGTGGGAACTTATATAGACAGATGTATGCTTCTCCAAATCATGTCCAATCGACTGAATTTACCACAAATGGACTCCAATCAATTTGTAGAAACATCTCAAGGATGATCAATGGAGACAGGATGCACCTGACCTCAATTTTGAGGGTCATGGCAACGGCTGTGAATACATATGTACGTGTTATATTTGCGTTCTTTATTTTAAATAAAATTGCAAAAATTTCAAACAAACTTTTTTCACTTTGTCATAATTGGGTATTATGTGTAGAATTTTTAGGAAAAAAATTAATTTAATCAATTTTGGAATAAGGCTGTAACACAAAATGTGGAAAAAGTGAAGCGATTTGAATACTTTCCGGATGCACTGTATGTCTTTATAATTATCTACATATATTTTATTTAAAAAAAACATACATTTACTTAATTCTCATATTTTGACCTGGATTTATTTTTTATTCATTTTTATTGACTTGTATTTTATTCAATTTTATTGGTTATCTATTTAATTTTCCATTCATATTACTCTATTAATATTTTACAATCTATAATCATTTTTCATCTTAGTGTTATTTTATTATTAGTATTAGTATTCTCATGTTTTTTACCTTGAACTCACATTTGACTGTCTACTCCACAAACTTTTCTCTGCAAGCATTGGTCACCAAATTAATCTTAGTATCTTTTTAATTTGATTTCTACAACTTCATTTTACTTTCTCTCTTCTGTTTGTCAATTGCCTGTAAACCACATTGAATAACATTTGATTTGTTATTGAAATATGCTATATAAATAAAGTTTTAGTAATTGATTAAATCACCTATTTAAAGAACATCAAAATCCTTTGAACTCCCCTAAACTGTTCTTCATGTGAGAAAAAAGTCCTTCTCCTGTCTTTTCTTTAAAAATAGCTGAATGACATGTGGCACACCCTGGAGGAGTCACCAGTTCATCATAAGGCTGAGACAGAGATTAGCGTTTTGGATAATAAATGAATGAATAATGACACGGTTGTATAGGACGCCGCTGCCTTTCAGTTCCCTTTCATTTCAGAGGATCCTTTTCCGTTGACAAGGAGGAAGTTTTAATTTGTAGAAAAAAAGACTGAACTGCTTTCTTCATACGTAGTCGCAAAAGAAGAGGCACAAAACAAAAAAAATAAAAATCTGAAAATAAAAATCATGGCAAAGAGAAGGAGTAATAATAATAATAATAATAATACATTTAATTTATAATGCACTTTACATTTGGATCAAATCTCAAAGTGCTAGAAAATTAGAGTCATTACTAAAATGATAAATAAATTATTAAATAATTAAAAGTAAATAATAAAGTGTCATTAAACTAAAAACTAGCACTACTACTAAAGTGGTAGTGCTAGTAGTGGTTCTAGGTTCCTGTGATAGTCATTACTTACTATTGAGTCCATGCTGATAATAAAAGACACATTAGCGACATGTTACAGAGTCTAAATACAGATCTTTCAATAAGAAAATCGATTCTAGAAAAGAAAGGCTGGGATCATCAGTATCAATATTTTAGTGTCCATCCAAACACCAGTAGTGACTGTGTGTGCAGGTGCTCAAGCCCCCTTTGATGTCTGTGTGCATGGTCCAGTTTATGGTAGGAGAGTTTATGGGGCAACTGATAATTGAAGGACGCAGTAACCTTGGATTTATAGCATGCTATATTTCTTAAGTAAATCACAGTCCGGTCTATGTGAATAAAGTTGAACAACATATTTTATAAAAAAGTGACACACACTTTTCTTGCATTGTCTATGTTTATATTGTAAGATCTTGTGTGTGGGCGCGTTTCTTTTGTGTGGGCGCGTTTGTTTTGTGCTTGTGTGTGCCTTACTGTCTTGGAATTGGCTGCAGGGTCCATCTCTCCAGCAGCAGAGCATCTTGTTTGATGACTGGGTCACTGATGGGGTCACTTGGGGGGCACTCATCACCATAGCAACAGTCTGGCAGGAGCATGACCTCAATCATGATGGGGATGCTGTTCCTCCAAAGCAGGATCACCTCTGAACGGGTTCGCCTCGCTTGCCGACACTGGGCAAAGTAAAAAGTAGAGGGTTAGTGCCCATTAGTGGATATCAAAATTTGTACCTTGGAGTTTACCTTGTACCTTGATAGAGATGACTTTTTCTGCCATTTCATTAATGTCAACTTTTGGTTCAAAATACCAAACTATTTCTACCTTAGAACTATCTATAACTTTTTGAATGAGTGATGAGGGTGCCGATTTCCAGCTGGGTCAGTACAATCAGTACTATCTATGACAACATCTCAAATTAGCATCCCATTTGATAATTGAGCCTCACTTAACCACTTCATTGATGAAAGTGGAACTGCAACAAGAAGATCTAGTAAAGGAGACATGATAGCTTTGTGTGTACTAAAGAACGATGGACTGTGTAAAGATGTGTACGCATGTGTTCTACCTGAGGCAGTTTGTCGCTGCATTCGTGCTTGTGAAGAGGTGGCATGGCTGACTGGGCAGGTGGGCAGTGCAACCCCTCAGTTCTGCCCTTCACAGAATACTCTGGTGTCCTTCCCTCTGTGATGAGCAAGGTGAGGAACACCAGTAGCTCCTCTGCATCATACTCGAAAAACTCCTCTGTTGCATCTACAATGGTAGAGAATAAGCATTTTATTTTCAGTGACTTGACAACACTGAAATAACAAAGTACAGGGAACAAATGAGAGAAAAGCAAGAGCTAAACTCAAAACAACCATATTGACCTGATAGGTTCACAAATGTCCAAATGCCTCTGTTTATATTTTTACAAGTGTGTAGGTCTGCAGAGACCTTTTGTTGAAGGAGTGTGGGGCAATGGAAGACACCTTTTCCATTTTGGCCGTTTCAGTGGAATATAATTGGACTTTAAAAATCAGCTGAGCTGACGGGAGAAGCCAAACACTGCTGCCTAAACACACGCACACACACTGACCGTGACATTCACACTCACTGATACAGCATTTGCAAACCAGAGTCATCAGGGGGCGAATTATCAACGTAACAAACCAATTTCAAATTTCAAACCATTAAAAGGTACATCCTATCATGGTTTATTTATCAAAGATTAGTGAAGTGAGTGAAGATAGTGTTTAGTTTGGCAGATAGACTTTGGACAAGATGACAACCAATCACACCCACCTGAAAAAATGTTTTGAAGGAAATGTCAAAAACTTTAATTTGTAGAAAATTTAAAATATTAAAAACAGAGGTGCAATCAATTGCAATTTTCTTGGCGGACGACGATATTGGCAAAGTACGATTTTTTTTCTTTACAGTCTTAAGATGATAATGATTACTGTATTTTGAGGTGCTCCTGTTTTGAAGGATTACAGTAGAAGTAAGGCTGGTAGGCATTGTCCATATATTGTGACTTGTTGAAATGAATGTACCCTGCGTTTCTTAAATCAATTGTATGACATTTCAAAGTAAGACTAAGTTTAAAGTGTGCCATTTTAAAATCAATATATTTGCTTCATACATAACGCAAATACATTTTTCAACAGAAGCAAGTAGGTGAATCTCACTGTGAAGTAATAAGATGAAAGTCACATTCAAATGCTCTGTTGTGAACAAATGTTTAAAAGCTGGTATATCAGATTTTCAAAGGGGCCGTTTGTAGGCAGTTGTGAGTCACGTCGCCTGTAAAATGCTACTTCCGGGTAGCTGTGGCTAAAATATATTTAAAAATCTTGCTCTGTGTTTTAATTGAATTAAAGCAAGTGAGGGTATTTTTAGCAAGTGGTTGAGGAGACATTCTTAGCTCCTTAGGTCTTGCTCGCCTCCTGAGAAAAACTCCTAGAATCCCACAGGAGGTAAACTAACAGACAACAGCTCTTGTGGAAATAATGGCCATCAGCTTTCTTTACAGTACACAAACAAAAAAACGCTGATATGAAGCTGGCTGCCTATCTATGTCAACCCACCTGTTGTCTTTATTTAAATTACAATCAGCCAAATATTAATTCACAATAACAAGTATAGTTTATGTGTGTTTAATCTATTTTAGGACAAGCTCTCATGGAACTAAAAGTGCAAACACACACAGCCTGTCTTGCTCCAAGCAGAGTTAGGCAGTTTAGAACAGAGTCCCTCTCAGCTGGCTCAACAGAAGTGTGAGCTATGAGCTCCTGCTTTCTTTGTGTGTGTGTGCGTCTGTGTACATACAGTATTGCAGTATGCCAGCCAGTCACACACATTCCAATCAGGGAACTCCTCCTACATGCCTTTAAGCCACTGCTGCACGTGGAGAGATGCGATTTCCAACACAAAACATGAGGAGGGAGAGGGGAGGGAGCAAGGGGAGGGAGAGGGGAAGGGGTTCTGTTAACCAGCTGTAGGCTGAATAAGCACAGCATGAAAGCGATGGAGAGGGAAGCTATATTCAGAGACAGTCTCCTATTCTTTATGGGCAGCATTTGGAAATGCTTGAACCAAGGGAGCAAGCGACACATCAGAGGGATTAAATATATGACAAGAGTCAAAATCACCGCATCGTTTATCTTTACAATGATGGTTGCTTCAATGTTCAGGATACATAGTAGGAAGTATGGTTAAAGTATACCCCAATACACACCAGGGAATGTTCCAGTTCATGATTTTATCAGGGCAAGTGGGCTAAAGGTGACACTCCACAAGGTACAATAAAACTGCTCTAGAAAGTAACATAGAATATTCCCTCCCCTTTGAATATGAACACACTTGAAGTGTCAAATGGCTGCTTTCTAGGAAAAACAAACCCAGGTACACAGGAACCTCTGGCACAGACACATTGATATGCAAATATACCATCATCAAACATGAACGCAACAAGAACATACAGACAAACACACACACACATGTGCAGCGCAAGACAAAGGGGGAATGACGGAGACTTGGGAAAGGGGCCCAACCGGATAGATGAGATCGGTCATTCTTTAGGGTGTCACGCCTGAATAGGACATTCCTATGAAGCTTACACAGACACACACACACAGCTTAAATGGAAACTCTTATCCTTCCATCTCTTTAAAATGTTAAATTCCTCTAAATTAGAGTTTTGATTTCATCAATGTCTACTATATGTCTTCTGTCTCTTCGAATTTGTGAGTTTTATTGTACATGATGTGATAAGTCTCTTTTCAAACCAGTGTGTTAACTCTACTACCTCCCTTACATTTAGTAGGTGACATGCTGCAGAAAAGAATTGAACTGCTGGAGAAATGCAAACCGATAACATTTCAATCTAGAAAAAAATAATCAGGCTTATGCCCACTTTTTAAATAAGAGGATTGCTGAGACACTCTGCACTTCATGGACTCAAACCCAAACACATAATACATAATAAAGCTCTGGTCTCTCCTTTTTCCATGGCGTATCACCTCTCCTCCTTCCACCGATTATATGTGATGTGAATTATGTAACGGAACAGATTTAGATTAAGGAGTCTTATTATTAGACTTGTGACCGACCGCCTGCCACCAAGTAAAACTGGAGTAACGCCTCAGGATCGGATGGTTTGACCCTTAACACGTGCAACAACCTCTCAGCTGTCAGTATCAAGTGATGTGGGATTGAAAATGACCTCCACGGTAAGAGTGATCAGCTGCCGTAGCCAACATTGTCTTCTAAACAACCGTGGAAGATACTGACACACACTGACGTTATTCACCATTATCTAAGGGATGTCAAAAAGCCAAATGAACCAGCCAAACATCTCAGCGCGTTGTCATAATGGTTATGAAGTTTGTGATTGGAATGAATGTAGCTGAAATTTCCCCCCAGCTTATGTACTTAATGGTTTGTCTTTTTTAACAGATCAAAAGATGTGAGGAGGATGGAGAGACATTTAGATAAGATGACCCATTAATGCATGTAATTGGGTGTAAAAAGGCCGTCAACTGGGTTGTCGGCCTTTTTCCTATGGCAAAAGTTATCTACTCACACACATACACACTGCTGATTTGAATGCTGTGTAAATACCCATATGGAAAATACACTCTCACTCCAATCTCCTTAAGCCGGGCGTACACTGAACCATTTGAGCCAGATTCACAATTGCAAATGAGTCTCAGGACTCAGACAATGAGACAGCAGGTTGTCTTGTTAGCATGTTACTAACAATCCAACTTTTTTTCTATCTTGGAGCTAATAATCAAATCTTTATTGACAATCTTAAATAGCTACAACAGGTCCATGAAGCCGCACGGGTCATATAGTGTGAGCCAACTTGTCGAGAGCTTCTGCAAACGTTTGATTGGTACAGTGTGAGTTGAAATTAAACGGACATGTCCTAAAAGTCGTACAGTGTAAGCCCAGCTTTAGCCAATACCGTTCTATGTATGTGCCATACTGATTATGACCAAGTGTACAGAGAGCACTGCTGTCCTTTTTTTTCTCCACAGAAAATGGTTTTGCAAGTAAGTGAAATTGCCTTAATGTTTTTTTTTTGTGGTTTAATGTTATACAAAAGCGGAACGGTAGAAAGCAGAGGATCATACTCTCTCAGTCTCACCAGACTGCATCTTAACAATGCTAAAAAGTTATTATTTTTTTATTTCTTAAATAAAGTTTTAGATAGCAAACAGGTAATTCCTAGAGACAAAAGTAAATGGCAGATGAGATAATAAAACATTCATTGGTTAAAGCATCTGTAGGAACAAAGCAATGATGATGTCATCTGTGCTGGGCTACTAGTTACTACTGTCAACAGATAATATACTGTAGTGGAGGAATAAAGAAGAATTCAGGAGAAGAGATGCCGAAGGTCTAGAATTATTTGTCATCCTAAAAGACAGATCAGACCTCATATTATCTTTGCTCTCTGTAAACTGTTAATACGATTTCTTGCAACTGGAGCCAGCATGAATTGGTGTTAACCAAAGGGTACCCTTCACTGACTTCATTTTAACAATGATTGGCAATGATTTAACAGTGACAACATTAAAGGCGGTAATATATTTTAACATATTAAAACAGATGGAGAACAAATCAAACAAGGTTTTATAAGACCAAATGTTTTGTGTTATAAAGCTCATTTAGGTATACAAAAAGATTATTCCAATCAACTTCGAGTAAATCATTGGGGTTACTAAATCTATCCATGCATTTATGCAACATTGCTGACCTTGACATTGTACTGTAGGGGAGCAACAAGGGAGAAACAAGGGAAAATTCAGGAGAAGATATGCCGAAGGTCTACACATATTTGTCGCCTTAAAAGACAGACCAGAGTGAACCTAATTATCTGGGTTCTAAAGCATTTTGGAGGGCCATAAACTGGAGGCCTTGGAGCACGTCACAATGTCGTATATCGTTAGATTTTTCTCCTGTTGAGTATTTGTTGGCAGCATTAGAGAAAACCCAACTTCAGAGAATGCTGTTGATTTCAGATCAAACTTGTAGCAATATACCCTAACCAATTCAATGTCATTACCCGTGCAAGACCAAAAAACTAGCAGGCAGGTGTATATAAAAGCTGCATCATAGTAAGTAGTCTCACTATCACCTTCTACTGTAGGTGTCCACACACTCAGACCATTTCGCCACCAAAGTTCCAGGGCTGATTTGGACCCATTGGCTGAATTGGAACCATTTCTTTGGATTTCCACAGCAAACAATGGCCAAATAATCTGGTGCAGGGTAGAACCAAAACTTGCTGGTCAAGGAACAAGAGACGGATACATCAGGGACTAGGTGCAACAGTACTTTAACCATCCAAAATTTTGTGACTGCCCTTTTCAAAAATACAGACAGTGTAGTGCAGACTAACAATCAAAAAGACAAACTAAGACAAAAGAAGTTATGACTAAAGGTTTGTTCATTGACATCAAGATGTAGTCTTTTGTCTGTACAGTCATTATTTAGGGAAAATGTACATATACGGATGAAATGGACCATTACTAAAGGAAACCATTAAACAAGATCCAACAAATGTCTTTGAAAATGACGATAAAGAGTAATTAAGTCAATAGAAAGTAGTGCGTCTGTGACATAATAATATGGCTACAATGTATCTGCTACCCCTATCACAACAAGGCAGTTTCATTGCTAGTTCGGATGCAGTTCCTACTTTGAAACTGCTTCTTTTGCCAAAGCAGTGTTACTTGCCATGGGTCAGAAAAAATTATTAGAATCGAAATGTTGCAGGTTTAGAAACAACAACCATTTACATAAGGGGAAGGGGGCGGGATTATCAAAACCAGAAAATTCTGTAAATTTCCCAGCTTGGGATAAATAAGCGATGTCTATATCTAGGTATAAAACCAATCACAACTTTGTGACCGCCATTTCCCAGCTGGGGATCAATAAAGTGTTTCAACGTCTACGTCTAAAACAAATGAAACCTTTGTGCCTGCAATGTTAATGAAACTTGTGCATGAAGAATAAAAAATCTGAAGGAAGAAGAAGCAGAAACCAGTGCAATTAAAGAAACTACCTCGGTAATGAAAAGGTTCATTATAGACGTGGAATCTAATGACATCTTATGACAGCGGTCATCGAAGAGGGCCCTTGGAAAGCAAATAGGTTCTTAACAGGCTGTGGAGTTTAACTAACTACTGAAGTTTTTATTTTATCATGTGGTGTAAATGCAAAGAGATACATTATTCTCATAAGAGAAATCCTAATTAAAGGTAAATGAGTAAACAACAAACAAAAATAACCAATTAAAATGAGTTCCTTAATATGATTTACTTCAATTGCAGAGTTAACTTCAGTGGACATGGACAGTTAAATATGATTTGATATAATATTTAGCCAATATACTGACTTCATTGTTAATTTCTCACAAAAAATGAATTTGCATAAATACAACTTTGAGAGTGTTAAATGATTAAATGTTGCTAGATTCCCTGTGAGAGCAGAAATTGCCATACTACTCCAGATACAATTGGCCCTGTGGCAATGAACAGCTGCATACATTTTCCCTTTTAGGCCTCAACATATATTGAGGTGCTTCATTAAAGCAAAGACCTGAATGACCTGGGACTACTGGAGCACAGTGATCAACGATCATAAGCGTTGGCCAGGGAAGAAACGTAGAGGGGAATAAAGGGACAAGTGTTACCAATGCAACAGAGAAATTTGCATTAAACATGCCCGTCTTGGTGATTGAAGAGTGTCTGTGTAGGAATGAGCCTCACCACTATGCTTCTTTGTACGCAACAATGAGCCTGTTAAAGGAAAGGCTTCAGAGGGCAATTCAGGCTCTCGTTGTGCCGTCTGACTTTATGTGTTAGGTGTTACATACAACTGTTTTGTGTTAGAGCTTGTTTGTTGTGCTCTCAGAGTATAGCATGTCCTTGCACAGAACACTAAGACAATCTGTTAAATTGTCTGATCATACTCATGTGTATGTATTGGGTGCATTTTATTCCACGTGTATCAGAGTGTTTATATTTTCTCTCTGTCTTAAAATAGCAGAGGATTGCTGCTAAATTGCAATTATAATAACTGGGTACGCTGTGTTTCCATAGTGTTTTATGATATGAATCACAGGTAATTTTCCAGTTTTCCTGTGTTTGTTTGACTTGTGCTGCGGCAATAAAAAAACCTTGGAGGCAATAGTGGAGTTTGCCAAGAAACCGGCATGTTTTCTTAGAGGATTGGAATGAATACTCGGGATTGCTGGTAAAGAGGCCCCTACTCAGATTAATTTCAATATGGTGAAATCAAACAAAACTGGTAAGAGACTGGCTGATATTGATATTCTAAATTTTAATAAGAAGTGGTCTATGTACAAATCTCACCCGTACATTTTGGACATTGTCCATCAAAAACAACACAGTACCAGGATGTTTTGTTATAGTCAGACTTTACAATTGTACGTTTTAGAGTCTGCCTTTCCTGAAAATTTTCCACTCCCTTTGGTGACTCAAATGATTCAAAGAAAATTAGGGACGTTAGATGTATGACTTATATGCAAGTGTTTGTGAGTCCCTCTGTCTCTCTCTGTTACACAAAGGGACAGATTCACAGCCCTCTTAGCAACAGGCCCTGATTAGCTGAGAGGCCTCGGAACAGTTCCAGCTGAGGAAAAACCTTCCTCTGTTTTGTGAACTCAGCTGCTATTATTCTCCCACTGCCAACAAACAGTATAAACACACACAGGACCCAGATTGACACCACCTTGCCTTCTCTAACACCCATTATTTCCAGCCACAAACAGAGCTATATTTTGGATGGTGAACAACTGAGAAACTAGTTTAGTCAGACGGTAAGTATGTTCTGAGCCTCTGGAAAAAACTTTTCATCATGAGGTTTAAACACTTAGCAAACTAAAGTCTAGCAACTTTTGTCTTTCCATATTCTTAATAGGAGAGTTTGTGCGGGACACATTCTTTGATATTTTTGTACGTGACTATTGGACACAACAAACGACTATAGCTGTATCTGTATTTTAGTAGGTTACATGGTTTACGTGTGAAGTAAACTGTTTCTGTGCTGTTCATATTCCATACAGTATTTAGTTAGTATTGTATGACGGAGTTAAGAATTCTAATGTAACCATTGCCATACAGGATGGACCAAAATAGCAGGTATTGTCTTTGAATCAGATGGAAACCTACTCTACTCCTTACCAAAGACTGCAAATATGTCAAATCAAATGTCAACAAGGCAGGGCTGTTTCAGTAATATCACTATCACTTTAGGTGCATTATCTTGCTGACACGGCCATTGGGGAATACCGTCTCCATGAAGGGATGTACTTGGTCTGCTGCAATGTTGAGGTAGATTGTAAATGTCAAAGTAACATCCACACGAATGATAGGACTCAAGGTCTCTGTAGAAAATTGCAATCATTAATAGCCCCATAGTAACAAATACTTTTAGTCAAAGTTTCAAATAAAAACAGGCCTCCATGTATGGAATATATCGAAGCTGATGCCAAAAACAAAGAATAAAAAAGTTGCCATGTTCAGAATCAAAGAAGAAGAAGAATCCTTTATTTTTCACATAGTCATACACAGTACAACATAGTGAAATTATAGTCGACCTATAAGTTTACTACCAATTTTAGGTAAGATCATGGAAAGAATCGTAAATTAACAGATTCAGTATTATATTTTTTAAATGTTAATCATGAATTTCCAACAGACACTGCCCTGGCTCAAATGGCTGACAATTTGGCTGACTAATTGTGGATAGAATTAAAACAGAAATATAATGGTTATTGTTAACCATCATTTCTTATGGATAAGAAGTTATTTGAGTGATAAAAGGCAAATGGTTTATTTTAATAGAAGTTACTTAGATGTGAAATATGTCACGGAAAGGAAGTTGTCTTAGGCCTTTTCTGTACACTATTTTCACAAATTAACTTCTTTTGATGCGAAAAAAGGCCAGAATATCGATGTATGCGGAATACTCCAAAATATATTAGGCAAAAATAACAATTACTAATTTGAACACAAATCTAGATTTTTTACTGGACTACTACATTTAATTTTATTGTATCTAAAACAACCAGTGTACTAATTGGATCATACCGCTATTTCTCAAAAGCCATGATCTCTAAATAAATCAGAAGAATTCAACTTTTCGGAATTATTATAAATAACAAATGATTCTTGCGTAAACGCATTCAAAAAGCTGTAGGTAAAATGCGAAAAATTTGGTCAGTAATTAGAAGAAGTATGCCTGGTGTGCATGTATTGCTCATGTGTGTAACCGGCACGGAATCAGTTTCAGTAGGTGGGTTTACATGGGACACTTTTTTCCTTTCCGTATGATACCTTTCCGAATTACAATGTCGGTCGCCTGTTAACAGGACTTGTGATTCACATGCATCGACTCACCACAAATCGGAAACACTTTCACACATGCGCAGACGATCCACATTCCCGTTCATAAGGTGGAGATAATGCTTTGGTGAGCTCAGTGCCGAGCAGTTAAAATATTACGAAGTTGCAATGAATAAATCACTCTCCGATGCAGACCGGGACTGTTTTGAAGTTGCCATATTTAAAATGCATCGCGGCGCTGAAAAAATAACTTAGCGGAGCATTACGTCAAGATGCTACGCATGTGCAGATGCAACGCAAACAGACTGTTTGCGTTGGCTATCGGAAAGGCTTTTCCGAAAGGATTTTGACTATTTCATTGCAATGGAATGAAATCTATTTCGGAAAAAATCTTCCCGTTCTGAAAGGGGTGTTTACATGCAGCATTTATTTCCGATTAGACGTCTTTTCCGAAAGTAAACGGAATTAGGCTGTCCATATAAACCCACCTAGTGAGGCTGTTCTGCCGATCACCGATCAATTCAAACTAGGGATTCAGGGGCGCCTGCCCCTCTAACAAAGATGTCGAGTCCTGTAGTACTACTGGGTTCCCAAGATAAGCTCTTAGTGGAAAACATGGTGTCTGTGCTCAAATCAGTGCTTTATTAGAGGATACTTGAGGTCAGCTAATGGGTTTCTAAAATCTTACTACTTTCACGTCCCTCATAATAGAATAACAACATTTTTTGACAACAGACCAGGGAAAGAGAAACATTATGGCATTGGATCTTATTAAAACTGCATTCTGTGTGCAATCTACTGATAGTAAAGACATAAAATTAAACCCTGCTGTGGCATTCTAGGTTAAGACAGTACCATGTCTTCATTTTACTTCATCTTCAACAACCATGTCAACAGAAGTCCTTGAATAACGTACTTATATCCCATATTATTCAGGAGATGTTTTCCATGTCCACAGTCAAAGGATTGGCTGCACAAGGTTGCATCCAATGCAAATGCATTGGACTAAGTTAATGCCAAGCACAATGAAGCTGAAAAATATATGTGCTGTTAACTTTCCTGACATTAAAAATATACATGTATGCTAATATACCCATAAGAAGCAGAACAATGAATAAAGGCATACTCATAGCTAAAGCGGACTGAAGGGTATATCATGTACTTGAAATCTTACATTGCACCTCTCTGCTCTAATCTGCCACTCGTTCTTTCTGAAATGCCAGAAAGTTTATGTTCTCAAATAGTGACCTAATGTTTGCTGTGAACTCTGCGGTGCCCTTTCTGACCTTACTTGCATATACTGTAGTCGGGCCCCTTAAGCTTGTTATTCAGGCAAAAGTGGTCCTCTGAAAACTCATTGTCTAACTAAAATCTGTTACGAAAGATTGGGTCGAGTAAAGCAATACTTGACAAAGTGGAAATAGGTCTGAATTCCTAAGTAAACAATGATTTAGTCTTGCATAATCTGGCATGAAAAATGGATGTTATTACTACAAACTTTCATTTTAGATTCAACTTTCGCTATTTTAATTTCATGCAAATGCTACAAAGTAAGGCTTGTACATCAATATATACAATATAATATCAAGTTCATTGGTAAGAAGGGGAATACATTTTTATAATCTAAAACATCGGTATTTCTTCATGTGAATGAAAACTTTAAACTACTGCTCAGTTTTTGTTGCTCACTTGTAAATGGAACTCTGTGTATAGGAAGAGTATCAATGACCTATATTCATCTCCTCTATAGGCAAGGTCCATCACTAAATCTTCACAAAAGCTGTAGAAATTTCTGCTAGCTGATTGCTGGTGGCTACGGGACACTAGGGCAGTAGGACAAACCAGACTCTCTCCGTAACCAGAGTCAGCCTGTCCAACATAAATGCCCAGGCCTTTGACCTCTGTTCTGCTGTTGATGCCAATTTGAGGAAAGGGGATCTCGAATTGAGAAACCCGATCAGTGTCGCTCAAAGTCCCACAAGAAAAGTATGTCAGTTGTAGCAGACAGCTTGAGGTGGTTGCTGAATGGAGTTTACGAAAAAGAACATTAAAAAACAGAGACACACTCATTAAAAGCCCATCGAACAAAAAAACTATTCCCTAAATGTCAGTTGAGGGTTAGAGTTAGCCAAGGGGGGAAAAGGACAATAACTTAGTTTAAAAGCATAAGACTGACTTTTTGCTGGTGGTGTTTAGTGAATTGCCTGTTGTTGGAATGAATGATACAAAGGAGAAAAAGAAAGAGCTTGGTTCTGATGAGTCTCCAATTGAGTTAACCTCACGCTGTTTTTAATAAACTATGTGCTTAAGGCCCCCAGAATGAGCCCCAGCGGTACCTTCTGCTAAACAGGGATTGAAAGCATGTGCGTTTGTCAATGTGCAACAATCATTCCACTACTTTCAAGGCACGTTAGTGCACAGTAGACATTTACAGTTAGTAAGTTAAAATAGGACTTATTTAGATTAATTACTAGCTCCTTTTACACAGCCTATTCAGGTGAAACTATTGCCCTCCCGTAAATAAAAAAAGGTGAGCAACGGCAGGATGTTCTTGCTCAACCTCTTAAGTTAATAACGCCAAATCAATATCTCGGTGAAAAGTGAGTTAGCTGATGGAACCGGGGTGTAATGCTTTGATGGTATGTTGTAAGCAGCCACAACCGTGAGATTTAAAGAGTAGCATGAACAACCGAACAACTATATTAAATAAGAATAACAGCAACTGAAAATGTTTGCATGACAGTTAAAAGGTCCCGGAGCACAATGCACATGCATCCAGAACAAGATCAACCACCATATACCAGTGACAGGAAATGATTGCTATTGACATGCTATGCCGTTGTTGAGCTAGTGTTGGTCCACAAATAACATATTGAATTAATACACAACCATGCGTTACCATTGCTACTAACAAATCATCAGCAGTGTGGAATTTTTTCACTGTGAATTAATGTCAAAATATTAGATTTTGATAAAATTATTATTTTCAGAGAAAAAAAAATCATAGTTACACACAGAACAAATAGTCCATAAAGCTTTTGTTTGATGATTGCGTGCCAGTGTTGTCCGTAGCATATTGTCAACTTTTACTTCCAGAGTTGAGGGTATCTGTAGGCAGACTTGTGCACATTACATCCACACTAATTTCAAACCACCTGCCTTAGTTTGTTATTGCACCAAAACAGCTCTGTTATATCACTACGTGTTCTGACACATTTCTATCAGTACCAGTGTGAGTTTTTTCAGCAGTTAGCGACAGGTGTGTGTCCTGAGACCTAAATATCTTCCTTATGTTTAACATTGAAATCCATTCATAACATAACGGACATAACTTCTTAACAATTGGTAGATTTTTGGTGCATATGAATCAACTTAAGGAGATCTATCTTGTTAATATTATATTTTAATGTAGGAATTCCTATTTTAATCACTAGGGTGAGCTATCTTATGAAAACATGATTTTACGGATATAACTTACAACTTAATCATGGCTCGTTTAAAAATTGTATAAACCCCATAGACCTTAGCGCAGGGAAGAATTGAATTGTTTTAGGGAAATATCTGTTATATATTTACAAACTAGGGGGAACTATATCTAAAAGATTTCAAACCATTATCTCTTAACTTTGGTCCGATTTGATGTATATGAATAAACTTGAGGAGATCTGTTTCGTATATTATAATCTACTCTAATAGTTCACATTCCACTCACTAGGGGGAACTTCCAAGTTTAGTTTAGAGCTTTTCCCTTGACTTGGGCAAACATGAATGGATAATTATCCTGAAAATGTTGAGGCGTACTAGACATTTCGGCACCAATACCAGCAACTTTCTAACAGAAGGCTTTGCAGATCTACCACAACCATCCAGTTGGTCATTTAGTGAATATCCAAAATGGTTGCACACTGGTGGTGCAACCATAGCAATTTTCTATGTCGATAACTGATTTTTTATAAAGATTGTCCGGCACATGCCAATTTACATTTTTTTCCCCTAAAATATTTTGAAACCGGATGGCTGGCTCAAGCCTATCTCTAGCCTTAGCCACTGTGCTAATGTTAGCTTCTTGAAAATGGCAACGTTCCTAGGCTTGACTAAATTTGAAGTGTCCCTTTAGGTTTGTCGTGCCAAACTTTTTCAGAGTTGTTTTTCCGCAGCTTATTTTGTCCTCACGTTTTGAAACCATTATTGACAGCATATGCACATATAAACAGCAAGCTCTTGGCTGGTTCTGCGCTATGCTAGCTTTATTCACTCTGTTAATGTTAGTGTTTTTAAAACTTTCCATGTTTCTCAGTGATTTAATTTGAATTGTCTGATTAAGGTTACAATGGCAAGCGTTTTCAGGGTTGTCCCTCCGCTGCTTATTTTGTCTTTACTGATGTTACATTCATTTTGACTTATGTAGAAAAAATAGGTTGTATGATATGGTGCACTTTTACAGATTAACAGGTTACAGGTTAAGAAAATTGTAACACATTAAATATTATGGGTGATTTAAGAAAACTTACAGAAATTAAGAATATACACTCAATTGTGGTTTTATGACTTTCAAGAAAGAAAAAAAACAGAATAGCAAGGTCGGATTTTATAAAAACCTGTAATCTGAATCAGGCAAGGAAATTGCTGTCGTTTCTTTTTACTTTTGAATCAAGGGTCTAAAGATTGGATTTACCAAAGATGGTCTGCATATGCCAGTGACAGAAAGTAATACACAAAAACTGAAAGATGGAGGGAGAAAGAGACATAGCTCTTCCTCCTACCACCACAAAGCCACCCCTACCATGAGCGAAACAGAAGGTCCAGATGGCTGGCTCTTCCTATTCCTGCAGAGCTGGCCGATTAAAGGCAATGAGGAACGAGGAACATTGGGCAGAAACAACATGACAAACGCATGACCGAAAGACATCATTTGCTCAGTGGCACCCTGGCAGCAGAAATATAACCCATGCTATTTTTACCTTGAGCTAGTCCAAAATTAAGTATGGATTGTATACTTTGCTTGCTTGAATAGTTTACTAAATTACACTTTACTGTAGTGTGTTTATGTATTAGGCCTATGTGTGTGAGTGTGTGTGTATGTATATGCGATATGTCAGTGCATGTGTTCATGTGCCCTCATAAATGGTTTGTCTGCTAAATAATGTGCTCAAGTATTATGAATGAGCATTGCTGGACAAAGAAGACTGGGTATCCAATCCCATTCTGCGTCTAGGCAAGTCTAGGCTACTTCAACTCAAACCTGTCACAACAGCTTTGATTGAGGCTGATAACTTAGGGTGGCAGGACAGTAACTCCAAGCTGGAATGCCTGACCAATAATGGTATTCACAGTGAAAGACCGCTCTTAGACTTGCTATAAAATAGGGAGTCCAATATCCATGTTCACTGAAGCTGAACAACGAATAGCAGTGGTGTAGCAAAAAAGGCCTACAGAGAAACACCTGTGTTAACCTAAAGATACTAATAAAATGGGCACTTACTGTCAGATTGTGTGTAAGTTTAACTGAGAAAAGTAACTGGACTTATACAGGCATCATATTGCAGTCGGTGCTTTGCTAGCTACTCGTTGCAAACTTGATCAACTCACTACAAGACGTTTCATAAATTTAAGTTATTATTATTATTACAAGTCACCTAATCTCCTCTCACATGTCACTCACCACAATCTTTGAGTGCAAACAGATGGTCACTCTGCCTCAAATTTGGGGAGGTTAAAAAGTCAGACAAAGACTGACAGACTGGGATTTTGACTTCTGGGGGTCAGTGAATGGATATTTGAACTGTGAATCCTTGGATTCTGCAAAAACTAAGACATTAGGTGGGTCTCCCTTATTCCGAATAAAAACGGAACAAATGGCTTATTAGAAAAAAATATTAATCCACGAGAACACCCATTTCCGAATGAGAAGAGCCTTTCTAATTGAGATCTAGACCACAGCAGAAAGTTGTGTTTTTTTAATGCAAACTCTGAAAAGATAAGTAGGAAAGTAAGAAATAAGGAACTTTAGAAACACGTCAAAGAAAAACCGTCAGGAACCGTGATAGACCGACACTGTGAAAAAAATAAAATGCGCTGGAAAACATAGCAGATCCTAAAGATAGATATTATGCTGTCGCAGGGACAGAAATTGTTGCAATTAAGGCAATAAA
Source organism: Lophius americanus (assembly GCA_037951165.1). NCBI lineage: Eukaryota > Metazoa > Chordata > Actinopteri > Lophiiformes > Lophiidae > Lophius > Lophius americanus. The sequence continues at coordinate 13,652,537 of JBBDHG010000014.1, read as the reverse complement.
CATGCATGTTGTTTTGAAAAAGGGGAACAATTAGTGGTTCATTCAATAGGCCGGTCATATTTTATGTTTTGTATATTACCATTGCTCCTGAACAAAGCAAAAGTGATTTAATTTTTTTTTTTTTTAAATAGCAGAGCATGCAATATTTTTTTTATTCGATTACTCGATTAATCGCCAGAATAATCGATTACAGCAGCCCTAGTCACAAAATGACAGTTCCAGGAGGAGGGGACAAACACAGCATAAGGATTGACAGGTGTAATACAGGAAAAAAGTGTATGTCGCTCTGCATTATCTGGGCCTCTCTTGTCAGTGAGAGTGTAAACTCTGATCTGCTTGCATGTGGCCGGAACATTTGAGGGCAGCTGTAATCTGGCTGAGCACAAGGAAGAAGGCAGGCAGTGGATTACTCGTATCCGAGTCTGGCGGGTTGCTACTCTGACTTAAACTTAAGTCCTTCATAGAGGACTAATGACACCAACAAGATCGCACCACCAAACAAACACACCAAATAACATAACAGGGATCAGGAGCACAGTGCTGATACATGCCAGCTGACTGAGTCTCTCCCACATGACTAGCTCTGAGGTAATCTGTGTATGTTATAAAATGTGTGTCTGAAAGGCGGAGAGGATGAGGGCTGTGGCTAGGGGCATAGAGGAAGTACTAAGTCACCATTCTTAGTTGGTTGTATTTTCACCACATGACTACATAGCAGCTGCTATTGCAATCTTTTGTAATTCATAATGTCCCATCAATTATTTGTTTCCAAAGGGAGTCCCAGATGAGCAAAACAGCCTATTCTTTGGTGCAAACACTTTTAGAATTAAACCTTTCCATTCTAAAATGTTGGAAAAATACATATTTAAGGATATAAATGAAACCCAGCTGAACCAAACTTCAGCTCAAATAGTCTGAAACCTGATATTACCAGCCATGTTTTTGCAAGCTAGTATGATCAGGTCCTGAGTATTCCATAGCTTCTCTATTTATGGGACCTGTAAAAGCTGTCAGTTGAGCCACATGCTCCAAAGGTACAGTGCTTTTTAGTGGCCAAAAGCCATCTGGTGCACACTCTCCACTCACACCCGCATACACTGGGGCACACGCATCATCTTGATCCACAGTTCAACTCACAGAAAAACAAGGGGTCAGATGACTGGTTGGGCCCCTAAACAGAACATAAATGCACCTCTTCCACTTGGATAAAAAACACACTGCTGACACAAAAGAGTCACTAAGACATGAAGATTCTGCTGATCTGAAGTCTAAATTATTCGTATTGGTATTTGAAACCAAGAGTGCTGCCATTTTTTTTCTTCTCCACCCTGATACACAAACTATTACCAGATATGGGTTAATATGATATTAAATTAAGATATATATATATATATATATGTTGGATATACACCTATATTCCATAACATTAAAACCATCTGCCACCAAAACATGTCTGTTACGCTTTGTGTGTTCAGAAAGCTTTCTATAAAAGCAAAAACTTGCTTTTCCAGTAATGTTTGCTACAGACCGGGAATGCTGAATAGAATGTTCAGTTTTAAAGATGCCCTGACCCACTTTTTGGACAAAATGTTCACTTGCTTATTCCATCCACAAAATAAAATAATATATGTCCTGCTGCTATGTCATGCTTCAGCAAACCCTTTAAATGGACCTTGATGCGTCCACAAGTTGTGGGTGAAGAGTCAAAAGCTTTAATGATGGCAAAAATGGGGTTTGGGAGAGGAGCTTCAGACAATGTAGCTGATTAATAATAAGTGGATGCAATCATGTAATCAGTGGTTGTCTTTGAGGCCATTAAATAAGTCAATATATGGTTACCTAATCTAAAGGATTTAACAGTATGTGTAAGTTAGCCTTGGGATGGGCATTTCTGGACATGTTCAGCTGTGCCGTCACCCATAAATAATGTAACAAGGTGATATTAGAAAACGCTCAATTCCAACATCGGAAAAGTGAAATTGCAGCATCTGTGTTCAACCTGACCTCTCTGTTGTCAGGCTACTAAGCAAACAGCTGTTCTGACTACTGCAGTCCCTTTCTGTGAGAGCAAGGGAGAGACAAAATGAAGGCACCTGTGCAATAAGCAATCTGGTATCTTCACCACAGAAATGGCACATTGTGTTCCAAATAACAATAGCCCCACACTGTGTCTATCACAAAAAGAGCTAATGCTGTTAAAAAGCTTCTACTTGCACAAGTTTTAATAATTAACACATGACAGTGAGGCTGCTAACTTTACATGGTGACAATCCATTAACAGACTCTCAAACAAACAGTTTTCATTATTTGGCTGATAAGAGGCGGGTATAGATAATTGTTTAATACGAGGGTGCTGTGCTGCATTATTAGGTAATAATAACGCACCATGCATTAGACAGTGACTGTGCCCTATTCTCTGCGGGCCGCATGGCACAGATGTCTGGGTCACTGCTCCTATCTAAGACTAAAGATCCTGCATGCAAGACCAGGATACAGTTAAAAGTCTAGACCCATATAGGGCACATGTTTACTGTTTGTTGTGGTATCCAATTAACAGTATATTCTGCACTGAGGAACATCCTCCTCGGGCAAGTGAGCAGGCTGACTGCAGTTTTATAGCCTATGCAAACAAATATACAATCCCATATTGACTACAGATAATCTCATCATGACTGGAAACAGTGGTTGTTTACTGTGTCGCATGCTTAACGTGCTCTTGTGTTGTTGACAACGGAACATGTCAAAAGTTGCTCTGGATCACAAACAATCATATATCAATCGGAATGTGAACCATTTCCACTGATCAGCCAACATTATAATAGTGTTTTTCTTTCTTTTCTGCCCCAAAAGCTATCTGTACATTAAGTTTTCTGACAACTTATAATCAAAACCCGCTTTACATTTTTCAGTTTCTCTTCTTTGGGATTATGAGACTGAGACAACAGACTGAGAACACCCAATAAATTCTGCAGCTTTGGAGATGCTCAGACTCACTCATCACAATTTGCTTCAAAGCTGCTCAGATTATTCCTCCCGCCCATTATTTCCTGCTTCCAACATATCAGCTTCAATAACAAAAAATTCACTTAATGTAAATGTAGTTAATATTATACAGCTTCTCACTCTAGCTTATACAATAAAGGACCTAACATTGTCAAGAAAGATTAAGGTACCATGAAGATCATTACAAATTAATGTGATTGTAAAATTACAATAACTGACAGAAACAAGGGACAGAAATGTTGACAGAAACAAGGGTGTCCCCTTTGTCCCAGTTTTACCTCCTGCTTCAAATCAGCCACATGTTAACAGTTTGGGGAGCATAGGGCAGGAGCCTCCTTCCCACAACATGGTGGGAAGGAGCAAGATATTTTGCAAGATATTTTGAAACCACTGTTCAGGAGACTGTCCAAACAGCAGCTACAGGAATAGAGAATGGCTTCTTGCAGCTGATGATCTCTCAGCTTAGAGTGTTGATATAAAAACGAGAAAAACAAACAGTCAACATTGGCCTCATCTAAGACTACAGCACCAAGTCCTCTGTGACACAGGTCAGACTTTATTAAGTCACATATCCAGTGGCCAAGTTGACCAGCTGTTACATAATTCACTCGCCTGATTCTGCTCTCTGATCAATGGTTCAAATACAGCCAAAAACAACCAGTAAATGTGCAAAGCTCGCCAACATACTGACGACCAAGTGAACACCATATGTGTGTATCGTGTGCTCCACATACCTCGCTCAGACTTCATGTTGTCCAGTGTCATCAGGTTGCCTTCGAGGTCTTCTCTTCTTGTGTCAGCCTTAACAGCAGTACAACGGTGGCTGAACCTCCGAGCCCCTCGGTGACCGAGACCTGCCGTATTAGCTGAGCAATAATATTAGATGTGGAAGCTGCGTGTTGGTGCCAGCTGCCCCTATCCAACAACAAAGCGATGCTTTGTTAGCATGCTACTGTACGCTTCCATCCACTCGCACTGTATTGTCCAACTCACACAAAGACAGCTGATCGCGAGTGTAGATTGATTTGAGTTGTCAGTCTGCTTGCTAACCAGTAACCAACCTGATTACCAGTAACAATCTATTACAAGCCGACTGCTGTTACTCTCCGACTTAAATTCAACTACCTGGACCATAGTTGCGTCGCAATACATGTCTATGTCCCCTCTCTGGACGTTGCTAACTCAGCACTGTTGGCTAGCTTGATAGCATCTAACTAACTTTGTCCTGCCTCTGTTGTTAAACTGCTACTCGTGACGACGGCCATCCGAACATCCCAACCCCCACTTTAGCGCAGGTAGCCACGGCTCAGCTACACGGACGGTCTCGCTATTGTTTTTGCTACGACAACAACATATTCAGTTGTCAGTCTTCTCACGAAAACAAACGGTGATATCATACATGCACGCTCCGCTTACAATTCACCCACAGCATTAGCGTCGTCACCATCTACTTGACGCAACCTGTGCCGACTTCCTTCACGATCTGCATTAAAACTTTTCAAACAGAAATAACTCTGATCTGCTCGGACGTGACAACGACTTTTCCAGCAAGCAACTAGCAGCGGAGTCTTAACAGCTGTGAGGCGAGCTGGCAGCTAAATGCAGGATACGGAGGTTTTTACTGATGTTAATCAGACCAAATCCATATGAGAGGAGCAGTAAGCCCTCTGGTCGTGATGCTTTCAGCCTGCCTCCCTCCTCACTCCCACCACTGCTTGTCAAAACAGATAAGTGCAGCTCCTGTCACGTGTCCCAACAACAGCCCCGGTCGTCACTTCCCTCTCTGACAGCCTCGCCTGAACTCGCAGCTATAGCAACCGTCAAACTTGTGGCCCAGAGCGGATTAAAAATGGACCTTAACTTGTTTATGCGCACTTCTTTAGCCTTTATGACAACTGGGTGGGTAAAGCTAAAACCGTAACAATGAAATGGGGTCCTCTCTGTGCGCTGATTGGTCAGTGGGAGTCTGTACGTGTGCACGTGAGCGTTGGTTTTTTTCCGTCATGTCGTGAGCTTTTTGTTCTGGCATGAGCAACTTTATGAAAACAAAGATCATGTGCGAAATGCTGTTAGTATCAGGAAAAACTTGACTTGCAAATAGACTGATGTTAAGTGGCGTTCTTAAGCCATTTCGAAGTTTCTGGAATTTTTTAATAAAACAACAACCTTTTATCACCAAAAAGTTGGGACACTATATAAATAGGAGAATAAAAATAGGAAAATGTCCTGCTTATTAATGATCGTTTCAGCAGCTCTAACAGACATGGATTCTAAATATAGAAATATACAAGGATCAGCTGACTGTCAAGCGAGAATAACGTTGAGATAAGAAGCTCATCCTCTTCTCTCAGCTGTTCCTTTTAGGGGTCGCTATGACATGTTTCAAATTTGCCCTTTCCTCTGCATTTCCTCTGCTACACCAACCAACTGCATGTCCTCTCTCACCACATACAGAAACCAAATCTTTGGTCATCCCCCAAAAGATGACCAAAGAATCTTTTGATGGAGCCGCTCTTGCGTGGCGGCTCCATCTTTAGCATCCCTCTAGACCAGCGGCTCTCAATAGGCAGCTCGCGTCACCCACCCTATCTGCGGACCCTAAGTTGAACGTGTGACAGGTGGGTTGACAGGGCAATCTATTTCCGATTAGATTCGGGAAAAGACGTCCAATCGGAAAGAAAATGCTGCATGTAAACCCCTTTCTGAATGGAAAGGACCTGTCCGAATTAGACTTCATTTCTCAATCCTTTCGGAAAGCTTTTCCTATAGCCAGTCGCTGCAGGTAAACGCTATATAAAGCGTTCTGTTTGAGTTGTATCTGCGCATGCCCAGGGTCGTGACGCAATGCTCCGCTCAGTTTTTTCAGCGCCGCGACGCATTTTAAATACTGCGACTTCAAAACAGTACCGGTCTGCATCGGAGAGTGATTGATTCATTGCAACTTTAAAACTTTCCAACATATTTGGACAGTGAGATGGCGAAAAGCAACTTAAACACATACCCTTTTTGTCATATTCTTCTTCTTCATATTCACCGAAGCATTCTCTCCACCTTATGAACGGGAGTGTGGATCGTCTATGCATGTCCGAAAGTGTTTACGGTTAGGAGAGTCGATGCATGTAAACACTGGGTCGCAAAAGATCACAAGTCATGTTAACAGGCAACTGACATTGCAATTCTTCAATGGTTTGCAAAATTCGGTTGCAATGGGTCAGGATTATTTCGGAGAGGAGAAAAGTATCCCATGCCAACCGGTTTGGTCAGCACCTGTAAATGGGCTGTCATCTCCATGCCAACGATGAGCTGATGGACTGTTACTGGGTCTGTTTGACACAAAATATTTGTTTATTGCACTTTGATTTCTGAGATCTTGATATATTTGTTTACCAAAGCATTCTTTGGAGGGTTGTTTTATTTGAGTACTTATTTGAAATTATGTCAAAATGGAAATGGAATTTTATTTTATTTTACTATGTATTTTTGTTGTTGTTTTGAATGAAAATGACATTTTGCTTTGAATACAACAGAATTATGGCTTGCGGCTTGACTGACTATATTAAATGGATCTTTGACTCGTTGAAAAATGTTTTTTGGACCTTTAAGATTTGTATTTAAGTACCCCTCCTCTAGACTATCCCTCCCTTTCACGTGTCCAAACCACCTCAATTTGATCTCTCTTGCATTGTCTCAAGGTTGGCTGACCTGGGCTGTCCCACTTATTTCCCGATGCTTTTGGCCTTGTTGCCTTTCCACCTGGTCTGTTTGACACCATATATCTTTATATCTTTCGTCTCTCCATGTCATCAGGTCGCTGTCTAGCTTTATCTGGTTGAGGAACACCACAGGAATCGTGAAAAGGGCCCAGCAGAGACAGCACATTCTTAGGAAACCTAAAAAGCATCTCTCCCCACCAGCACCCTCACCACTATTTACAGAGGTGTGGTATAGTGTTCTGACATATTGCATCTCTGCTTGGTACTGCTGCTGCAATACAGCAGAAAAGAAGGCCCTGCAGAAAGTAGTGAGTGGAGCTGAGAAGGTCATCGGAGTCTCTCTGCTCTCTGTACAGTAACTACCATACCAATGTAGGAACAGGGCACTAAACATTGTCAGGAACCCCTCACATCCTCTCCATAAACTTTTTGAGCTGTTGCCTTCAGGCAAACGATACCGGACCATCAAAAGCTGAACCACCAGACTGCTTAACAACTTCCTCCCACAAGCCATCAGACCGGTGAACTGCTGATCAGGAATATGGACCACTACATTGCACCTTGGACTTTACTAAATAGTTTACACTTAACACTTTGTCACTTTAGCTGAGCTGCCATCACTTTATACCGGCAGCTTGAAACACAAGAGTTTACAATTTGAACTCTCATGCACTAAGTGTATGTATACATACATACATATTTATATATATATATATATATATATATATATTTTTTTTTTTCCCGTTAAGAATTCTATGCTAAATCCCAGGTAAACGCTATTTCATTCTGCTGCCAATACCTTTGCATGTACAGCAAAATGACAATTAATTTGATGGTTGTTTGATTTGATTTGTTTTACCTCCCATTGTGCCAACATTTACGTTCAACTCCACACTCCTGCCTTTCTTCATATCTTGCTGTCTTAAGGAAAATCTCCCACCGCTCAATCTTCTTTTCTTCGATAATCTGAAGCGTAGTTAATAATAATAATAATAATAATATAATAATAATAATACATTTTATTTATAACGCACTTTACATTTTGATCAAATCTTAAAGTGCTAAAATTACGTTAGACTTATGTTATTAGTTTGCACCGGCACCCTTCTGGTTAACAGTGTCAGTGGTGGTCATTGTTAACCTGGGCCCGACAGATCCGATTTGGCTTAAGTTTTACGTCGGATGCCTTCCACTCTTATCCAGGCTTGGGACAGTAACTAAAATTACATTGACGTGTGACCGCTTGGATGAACATGTGCCAGAGATTGCTTAGAAATGACTGTTACAGAACTACAAAATATTCGAGAATAGACAATACAGTATTTAATATAATTTAAATATAAAATGTTTAAGAAATAAATGAAAATAAGTGCCTCAAAACAACATAATAATGAACGCAATATTTTAGATGATAATTCTGTAATGAGGCACATGGTAAGTAATGTAATGCTGACATGATAATAAACTGAAACATATAATGCTGAAACATTATATATGACACCTTACAGTGGGTGGGACATGTCAGACAGCAAGTGCACATTTTATCCTTCTAATGTATCTAATGTATCCTTTATCCTTCTAATGGAAGTTGGAAAATGGGCACATTTAAGGATCTGAGAGACTTTATGAGGGTATAATTGTGATGACAACATGAAACTACTCACTGATGTGAGTGGGGACCAAAAATTAGCCCATGTTGTTCAACACCACAGAAGATCTAGTGTCACACAAAATGTTGGGAAAGTTAGTGCTGGATATGATAGAATGGTGTCTGATGACACAATGCATAATAGAGCTGTTTTGGTGACAAAAACCGGACAAATACAATATTGATTGAGTATAAAACCTCCATCCTAGGCAAAGGTGGAGAGAGGTATAATTTTTAGAAAAAAATCTGCAGGGGATATACTAGTACAGCAGTTTAAAAATGTGTATCAACATGTACTGTATTTGCAATGGAAGTTAGCGATGTTACCATCTACAGCTTAAAGTGTCATAAAGTTTTAGCAAATCTGAATACATTTTTTAATGTAAGAGAACAGACTGGTAACTTGCATTCAATGCCCGTGACCTTTGATCCCTCAGGCAGGACAGCAATAGAAACCAAGAGGATTCTATTGCATGTCCTTTCTCGAGACACAAGTGTTGGGGTGAGAGTATGAACTTTAAATGTTGACACAATGAAAGGTAAAGGAAGAGAGATAACTTATATGATGGATATATATATACATAGATATATATATATATATATCTATGTATATATATATTGATCATCCAAGAGACCAGGTGGAAAGGCGGCAAGGCTAGAAGCATCGGAGGAGGAAGGAAACAGTTTATCATGGTGTGGATGGGAGGAGAAATGGAGTAGGAGTAATCTTTATGGAGGAGTATGTGAAGAGTTCTCGAGGTGAAAAGAGTGTCAGACAGAGTGATGCTTATCAAGATAAAAAATAGAGGTTTGATGTTGAACGTTATCAGCAGATATGCCCCACAAGTTTGTTTTGAGTTGGAAGATCGAGAATTTATGGAGTGAGCTGGATGAAGTGATGGAGAGCATTATCAGGGAGTGAGTGAGCGAGTGGTGGTTGGGGTGGACTTCAATGGGCATATTGGTGAAGGGAACAGAGGAGATGATGGGCAAGTGTGGTGTTGAGGACTAGGATGTGGAAAGTCAGATGGTGGTAGGTTTTGTGATTAGTGCTGAAATGGCTGTGGTGAATACGTATTTCAAGAACAGGAAGGAACACAGGGTGACATATAAGAGCGGAAGTAGGAACACAGGTGGACAACATCTTATGCAAAAGATGTAATCAGAAAGCAGGACAATGCCAAGTAACAGTCTGCTGCCTTACAAGATGGTGGCTTCTGAGTAAAGAAGTCCATGTTCTAGACGAGCTTACCTGTAGAAAACTTTTTTACACTGTTTTAGCACTTTGAGATTTGATCCAAATGTAAAGTGCATTATAAATTAAATGTATTATTATTATTATTATTAGAAAAGACCTGTTTCGCCATTGAACTTGAGTGGCGCAATAAAAGCTGCGTAGTACTGACTCATTATTTCGGCCTTCATTGGAATTCTAAAACTGAGGAATGTTTTTATTAGTGTTTGAATAAATCTTATTTATTACTTTTTACACTGATGATAATAAAACGTATCTTTATCTTTACAAAAAATTGAATTAAAGTTTTTAAAAGATTTTCAGTATTGCATTTTAACAAACTCTTTCTAGGTATTTGATCGTATCAACATGACATTTTGTGAAAATAATCTCGAAGCATTATGGATGAAAAGTTATCAAAAGTTTTCCATCTCTTAAAGGCCAGGCCATGTCTGTAAGAATGTCACCATTAAACCCAGAGCCCGTGTGCTCATAACCTCACTCTTCATTGTCCTATCTGTCTTAAACTTCAGATGTTGGATCAGAGTACTCTCCTGAAGACATCCATATGAAAATAATCAGTTACAGCTACAACGCCAACTGCTGGCAAGAGGAAGTAAGCCTCAGGTGACAAATACCATTAGGGAATAGGGAGTCTTTTGCTGTGGTTTCCTAGAGCAGTTTGAGTACGATAGGAAAGGTCGGAACAAGGTTTAAATACTGATGATTCTGAACCCAGTCAAGGCCGGCGCCTGGCCGGCATGCAACCAGTGCAAGGGCCCGGGCAAGTCGTCTGGCAGCTTGTTCTCTAAATATATATATTATTTTATTATAAATTGTATGGCATAATAATGATAAATTAACATAGCAGAAATAGTTGGTGCTCGAAATCCAAACTAAAGCATACCGCTATTTAACCAACCGCAAAAGAATAACTAAAGAAAATCTTGAATGTGCCCTCTACTGAGATGTTAGAGAAACTGAAAAAGATCATCCTTGATGCGCTCCTTTATCCAGATTTGCAACAAAATTTATTGGGATCTATTAATCAAAACCAACTCTGATGGAAATGTGTTCAATAGTTTTTGTGTAATAAGACCAAAGAACTGACAAACCGACCTAACAACCAACCAGCAGATATTGGTTTAATGATAACTACCTTGGCCCTGGTGGAAATTAATCTAGAACCTAATACAGTAAATGTCCTGTTATACACGTGCACACATGATCGACTCCCTTAGAGGGAGCTTTTACTTAAGTAATCTCCTGGCTGTTACAAAACCGCTTCATAAATCTGTTTGGCTGCAGCAGTTGTACTTTGTGTTTGATTGTATTTTGCAACATCCTAAAAATCACATCTGTATAGTTGAATCTAGTTAAAATGGATTTATTATATTATGTATTATTAGAATATTTTTAATAGAATTTATAATGTCATGTCACAAGAACAAAACATAGAAAAGTTGGTGTCTGCCAAGTTATTGCTGCGGGCCTATCGAATTTTAAAGTTTGTTGATTTGACCTTTGTTGATACATTAGATAAGTGACCCGATGAACGAATGGTAAGAAAGTCAACAGCAACAAAGCAAATGTAGAGCAGCTGATAATGGATTATTTATGTGGCAATAGTGCAAAGTTTACAAAGTAAGTCAAGTGTCAGTGTTTTACAGCAGAATAATATTCAAGAAATAAGAAAATTGGTAAAAACTCTGACAAAGAATGACAAAACCCTTAATCAAAGATCTCAAGTTTAAAGTCAATTTATTTGTTTGGCACATTTAAAATACAACACAGCATTGACCAAAGTGTTTCACTGCATATAAAAATAAAAACAGGATAGAAATTCAACACAAATGTGAACCTTTGTTTTAAAGGCATAAAAAAAAAAAACATTAAAGAAAAAATATGGTGCACACATTTGGTTTATTTTAAAAACGTTTTTTTAAAAGAAAAAAACGTTTTTTAAACATTTAAAAAAAAATCTTATAAGTGCAAAGGTGAATAGGACATATTAAATTGTGGTTTGCTATGAGCTGCAAAAACAGCTACACAGTTAGATTTGTATAGTCCAGGTAGTTTGATCAAAATGATGATCTTATCTAAAATTAAATGATATTCTATCGTAATCGACTTTACAGTAGCAACTAAAAAACATAACAATAACCTTACTTTTTAAATGTATTATTTCTTGGATTTGATAGCTGAATCATCCCTCATACACATGGATGGATATCTGATTTCCAATATCATTATTTTTTGTATATTAAATAGTTAAGTTTTTTTGTTGGAATAGTTCTTTATCTTTTGTCTGTCTGGGGTCACCACAGCGGATCAACTCTTTCTATCATGGGCCAGTAACCAGTTGGCAAACTGTACCAATGATGTTTTTTGTTAACCCAGACCCCAACCGATCGGGTTTGAAAATTAATTATTTAATTGAATAGTTAATTTCAAAATATCCCTTTAAAAAATGTTGGTATTAGCAAAAAGTGAAAAGCTTGTCCTTTGAAAAGATCAATGTAATAGCACCATCTAGTGGCAACTGTTGGGTTGAGCTAATGCATCTTGATTATATTTGTGTCCTGCAGTAATTACAGGTATGGGTCCCGTTTTTTCTATGTGTTGGCTCATATAAAGGTGACGAAAATGGTTTTCCTCTGACACAATGTTTAAATGATCCATTCATCTGAAGACTAAATGTCAGTTCTATATTTTAGCCCCCCCTGTTTACGTGCAAGAGTGTGCCTTCAGGCCCGAGTTGGTGTAATCAGTGTACAACACATTTCTGTTGGGTGATGGATCACCAACGGATGGATTCATGGGGGTTAGCACCACAATCAGGTTGGAAGCAACTGAAAAATCAATTTAGTTACAGCTTTTATTGTTGTGCTGTTGAGTTCAATCAATGAAATTAGTCATTGGTTGAAGAATGGATGTCTCTGCTTAGCTTGATTCATTTGTGAATGTGCGTGATTGAGGGTTTACTACACTAAGGCTAGAATTATAATCCACATGTCTTCGCTGAGCTCATGAATTTGCTCATTTATTTAGTCAAGATAGTGATGTTGTGTTTATTAGAAAGGCCAAATTTTCCTGCCTTTGATTGCATTTTGAGTTCTAAAATTGCTGACTATTTTAAACAGTTCCGACATGACTATGAGACATAGTCATTGCTATCCAAATTCTTGAAATGGTCTTATGCATTAATTTGCACAGATTGTTAGAGTTGTAATTACATGACCCATGAGGAGTAGAAAGAGACTTTTTTGGAAAAACACCCAAAACTTGACCTATGCTGTTGTACCAGACAGCAAGGGTATAACCCTGAAATGTCCGAAACCCCTTCTTTGTAGCTCCCCCTAATGTCAGAACTTTACAACATACCTTTCCGAAAATCCTCCGAGTTCTTCCTTGCACTAAGGTCTATTTAGATACAAAATTTAAAAATAATCCACGAAAATCTCACCCCTAGTGAGTAAAATATACACTACTAGACTAAAATCAAGTATTTTGACAAGATAAATCTCCTTGAGTCGATTCATATGCATCAAATTTTGACTAAATAGAAACAATGGTTAGGACGTTAGATCCGAAAAACTGTGTTTTTTCATAAAAAGCTCTCCCTAGTAAGTAAAAGATGAACTATTAAAGTAATACATGATGTAGGAAAGATAGATCTCTTTGAGTTGATTCATATGCACCAACTTTGGACTAAATCGGACCAAACGTTGAGAAGTTATGTCCTGACAACTTTGAAGATAAAGCACCCTCTAGTGTCAGAAATATACATCTGAACCCCAAAAACACTCCAGTCCTTCCTTACACCAAGGTCTATGTGAGCCTAAATTTGAAAACGATCCATGTTATAGTTTTTGAGGTAGGAAAGATCTGCGGCGGCATATAAATACTATTTTGATACTGTGGTTCAAAGCAACATTTGGTCTCCAATATTAACGATTATTAGTTTAGATTAGTATAAAATTATAATCATAGAAATATTATATTTTAAAGCTAAAAACATTGTTTTTGATTATTTTATGGTAAATATTTAACAAATGCAGATTATATATTGCATTTATAAGCGACATGGTAGGAATGTATCATTCACTATTTTCCAGGAACATACACAAAGGGCATATATTAATATATTATGAAGAATGGAGAGCCACCTACATCTAAGCATTGCAGCACAAGACATAAATGAAGCTCTCGGTTCAGTCAGGGATCTTATAAATTTGCACACTTTTTCCCATACTTAATTTTCCTACCATCATGACATTCTCACTTAAGGCATATTCGACTCTCTTCTGTCACCCAGGTCTGTCAATTGAAATATCAGCTCATAAGTAGGTAGGCACATCTGTCCGATGACACATCTTCATTGTTCATCTTGAAGCTATTTTAAAAATCATTACAGGCATGGTACCAGGATTTAAAGTTGTGGGTTAGCCCACATCATTTTGGTGGGGGGGGCTCTAAAATTCCACAAATCAATAGGGTTTTTTCTTCCTGTGGTGGTTCCCCACAGAATCAGGAGTGAACAGCCAATCATGTCCACCATTTGTGTCTGATTCTAAAGAGTTAACATTTTCATTGCCTATATACATTAATGTGTGTTCATGGATTTGTATGTACTGTATTTAATTAAAGCTCCACACATGACAACCAGCTCAGACCGAATGAAGATTAATGTACATCAGCTATCATGTTTCTATTTACTGTGGGTTATGTCGACCAACAAATCTATCGATATATTACATCTTCACATTTGGAGGTAGAGAGACTTGGTGAGACACAAGTACTGAAAGGGACAGGGTTAGTGAATACCCCAGGCTCAATATTGTCAGAATATCTTCAGCTCACCTAGACAGCGATCAACCTCGGTCAAGTGTGTCAAACTCAAAGTCCACGGGCCACATCTACAACATTTATGTCCGGCCCGCGACACAATATCTAATTTTCATAATAACTGGCCCGCTGTTAAACGGCACAAACGCCACCAATACTACAAATCCCAGAGTGCACTGCGATAGTCAATCAAAAGCGCCAGCAATTCTCGCTGCTTCTATGTTGTCAGATATTGTTTGTCAGCGTTTACCAAGTCACTCTAATAAACTTCAGGCTAATCCGTAAAAAGGATGCTACGGAGTCCCGGATGGGATATAATTGTGAAATATAAATTTCAACCGATAAATAATAAGCGTAACAGCAAGTCACACGCTTGTATTAGTAAATAGAACGTTCGTTTGAATTAACTGGCGAGGTGCGTTCACATTTCCTCCAAACATTCAACACGTGTCAGTGCTGTGACGTTATGAACAAGAAAACACACGAATTTGCTTACATTTAATATGAAATGCAACTGTAGGCTGTTGATGCATCTTAGTGTTTTCTGAAGAACCACTGTTCTTAATCCAGAAACAGACATTAGCAGCAACACTATACTATTAATGTTTTATCATGGGAGAAGAAAGAAACGGCTTAATCAGCCCATCCTTTTACCAAGAGTCATTTAAAGCTCCTTTTCTTTTGCTATTGTTCATTAAAAACCGAATAAAGCTTATTTTAGATGTAATTTGTAACTTGAAAAATATAGTTTTCTGGCTGCTGGGGCCTGTGAATAAAAACGTTTCTTTGGAAATTATTCGGTGAAACTATACTGATAAGAGAGGTAGACAAAAAAATTTGTTATGTTGATCTGATTTTAATTTAATCTCTAATTCGAGTATTTTTGATTCAATTGGTTTGTTCAGAATTCTTTGAAATGGGTAAAAAAAATAGGAATAAAATTAAAATTAATACCTCAGATTAGATATGGCCAATTTGAGTCCCGTCCAGCCCTTGTTGTGGTCTCTTTCTTTAATTTTGCCCCCCTCTGTGATTGAGTTTGACACCACTGACCTAGGTGACTTGCAGACCCCAATATGAAACAGGCCAGATTTGACTCAATATTAGGTTTATGAATGTGCAGAAAGGTAAATGTTAATCTCTGTCATTTGAGTAGGCCAGCTGTACTGGTGCTGTAACATTGCGCCTGCTTCATGAGCATCATCAGTCTCAGCAGAATCATCAGCCACAACCACCAGTGACTGGGATCCATGGGGGACATTCATATTTTGCTGCTACGTAAGAAATATTCCATATAATCACAATCTCTCTGAAGAGTTAAAGACTTTCTGACAGATTGACTGTCATCCACTGTATCTGCATCTTCTGGTCACTGATCTTTCCCTCCAGATTGAAGTACGGTATATCTGTTGATCTTGGGACTCTCTTCTTCACACACACATGCACACAAACAAACAAACAAACAAACAAACAAACAAACACACACACACACACACACACACACACACACACACACACACACAACACACACACACACACACACACACACACACACACACACACACACACACACACACACACACACACACACACACACACACACACACACACACACACACACACAAAAACACACACACACAATAATAGCCAGGATTCAGAAGCTGGAAATACCAACCATTTATTTTCTACATTTGTGACTACAGAAATGTTGAAACATTTGAACACTGAAAAAAGAGCTTGATGACATCATCACTTGCTTCTCATTTTCTTTCTTTTTTTATTTGCTTAGCAATCACAACGGATGATATTGCACGGCACTAAGAGAGCAGTAGCAAAGCCTGGAAACAACAATGACAAATTCATAAGACATGGAATTAAACCTCTGAGAGTAATACAGACTGTATTGGCCTCTTTGACATACACATGAACATACACAGACTCTCTTATGTGCTAGCGCGTACGCACACACACACAAACATAATGAAAACTCAAGAAGCATTATGGGTCAAGAAAGACATCAAAAGAAAAAGATCGAGTTTGACGAAAGCACAAGGTTGATTTAGTTTTACGATGCAAGTGCAATATGAACTACGTCTGTTATCTATGCCTAAATGTCTATGACAACAAATACGCTTGTTTATCAAAACCCTTCAAGCATCTTTGTGTATGAATAGCTGGAGGACACCCCTCTTTGGGTGATAAACTAGTTCCCCAGCATAAGAGATCCAGATGATTGTCTTAGGCGCTGCAGTATTTTCATGAGACTTGTAGCCAAGCTATCCATCATATGGGATCTCCTCATGGACAAAATCAAAGTGTGAAAATTTTGAGAAAATAAATATGCACTGCATGAACCATTCCTTTCTGATTTTTAATGCTAACATCATTGATAGTGAGATCACTATCAATGGATCACTATCAAGCAGTCGAGCTGCTAGGATATTCATCAACCCGCCACTTACATGCAAATACATCAACAGAAAAACCCATTTTAACAAAGGATGGAGATGAAGTAAAGAAATACATGTAACTGGGCACACACAGTGCACAACAAACAGGAAAAGAAAAAAGCCATTCACCTGACCATTCTCACAGACACTCACTGATTCCTTGGTAAGGTTCTTTGCAGTTTTATTAGACTTTGCTCATAGTCAGTACACGAGTACGTACCAAAAGAACAGATACTAGATGGAGCGAGGCGGCAGTACTATGGCAATAAAAACAGACCCAGCTTCGTGGCACAGCCCCTGGCAGACCGGCTGCCCAGCCTACGCTTCATCTCACTCTGTGTAAAAGACAGCAAAGTGAGTGGGACTTGAAGCCCTCATTTCAAATATGTCAGATTGTACATTGAACAGGAGATTCCCCACATGGTAGAGTAAGCGTGTCTACATAGCCCTACGCCTTCTACATTCTATACCCGTGCGAATGGCAAATCAAAACTCAACAATTCTACCTCACAAATGCCAGTGCTTTTCAACATTATACATATTTTTTTTTTCCAGTTTTTGGTTTGTTGTAAAAATCTTTGGATGTGCAGTTATATCCAGAAAATAACTGTTTTTAAAAAGTCAAAAATAATATAAAAAACACAAACATGTACACACTGCATCTGCCAACTGTCAACAAAGTAGCTCAGGTATAACTTTGTCTGCATTGGCAAATCAACCCTCTGGATTTCTGGCAGTGTTTAAAACACACATTAAAATGCCGGCTAGGATTTGGTTGAAGAAGAACACAGACTACTCCTTGTTATAGCTAAGCATTGAAAATAAGGCTGTAACATAAGACTGTTTTTTTTTCCCCCGAAAAACTACTATATACAAATCTATAATTTCTACAAATGCATAAATTAAAGCAGTGGTTTACCATTACAAAAATGCAATTAAATTAAAATCACAACACAGAAGTAGAGAAAAGGAAAAATATGAACACAATATCACAGCAATTGGTTTTACCCTGTAAAAGCAATAGTCTACCATCATAATATTGGCATAACCCAATGTCTGATAAAAAATACCCCTTCTCCCTCCATCCCTTAAGTTTCATAGATCAACCCTGAAACTTATCTTCCATGAGTTGAGACAGAGCAAATAAAAACAACTTCAAAATAGATAATCTTACAGCTTTTGAAGTAACGATAACAGTAACCACATGGAGTTAGCCTTACTCATACATAAACGTCTCAATGTAGAACTCAAAGGATTTATTACTATGAGGTATTCAGAGAAATTGGTAAAGACATGCACGGCCAGAGTGCTGGACTTTCCTAAACACATGAGAGAGACAAGGAAAGTTAGGGAGATGGAGGAAGGATGGTGGGGTTAAAGAGGGTGGGGGAGAGGAGAAAAAGACCTTTGGTTTAATCTGTAGAACTGGACAACAGAAATTTCCTTTGGTTTGTTTACATTGCATGGTTGCGCTTGCAAAGCACCACGGCGTGATAATTAAGAAAAATCTTTTCCTTGTTTCATCAGTAGTGGCCCTTCTACAGGCTGAGGTATTCACAGAGTCAAAGGTGAGAGGTCAACAGTAGTTTAAAACTTTGGTTCAAGCAAGGCACTCGTCCTGGGAGTTTTAGAAAGATTGCAACACAACCGCTTTCTGCTTTTCTGCTACTATCAGGAACATGTTTGCCTATTGTTTAGTCAATTTGATGGAGCTGTATCATTAATTTATAGGTGCCGACTAAGAGGCATGGCTAAGCAGAAAGAAAAGACGCTCTGGTGCAGTACTCCATCCACTTCACAGAGATAAAAATACAAAACAATAAACAAAACAAAACTTTAAGCTTTTAGAGCTTTTACATGATCACATTATCTTACTTTTCTGCTAATATAATGGTATATGTGAATACTTTTGCATTGCTAACAAGCACATAGATCGTGTTGCTAGCATGGTTGCTGCACCGTTCAGGCACCTTCATGGCTGCTTGTGTGTATCTATAGCTAGATCAGCATATCTGCCGACAGCTACATCAGCGTGACTACCTATGGGGCTGTAATCAGAGAACAGGTGAAGCAAGAGCTGGAGGCATAGCAGGGGTGCATGGGTTGAGTGCAGGTGGAAGGGAAGCGTGGAAGGGGAGAGAGAAAGAGGAAATGGGGGAGGGGAGACATACAACATCCTTTAGCACCACTCACAGGCCGCGCAATGAGGAAATTCTTTGGTTATCTTTGGTATCATCAAAGTGATAGAAATCACGTTTGGAACTTGCGTGAGGTAGCATCTTTGGTTCACACTATAAAACATCAGCAGGTCTTGACTCATTTTTGTTTCTTGTTGTCTTTTTGGTTGTTTCTTTCAGAGATGAAGAAGAAGCTCTTTATCGCCTCTATATTTACTTGTTCTAGGTAGAGCTGCTAACCTTGGCCATGAGGAGGTGGATGGTAAGGGGCCAGCTTAACATAATTATTGATATACTGCCCCGGGCCAGCCCTGTGTAGTGCTTTCCTCCTAGTGCTGAAATGCATAGCCTACCAGGAGAGCGGAAGCAGGGAGGAAATGATGACGGGCAGGTTGGGGTTCTCCTGTATTCAGGTGATGAGCTGACATTGCTGTGTAAGTGCCTGAGAGTGATTTGATTATTGATATCATTCCCTCCATCCATGATATTTGATAAGGAAGATTGAAAGGTTGTTATCAGAATGTCCTAAAAAAACACAAGAAACTGTATGTCTCCCTCACAGTGTCAATATTACACTTTTAGCATAAGAGCATCTTTCAATCTCAACCTTTGCAGAGGTTTGCAGAGTAAACTACTGAATGGATTGGTCTTTGTTGGGCAGCTTCTGGTATTTCAAGCCTTCAACTTGAGCTAAATCTGCAGGTAAAAGCTAAGCACGATTTACAGGAGATGTTGCACCTGTAATGATTAAACTTCACTGTGTGTGTTTGTAGAGATATTACTGGAAATATTTAGTTTGATTAAACAAGATATCTGAAAGGAAAAGCTAATATTCAGGATGGAATATTTGCAGGACCCATATGTTTAACTAACAAATGTTGCAACAAGCAGTAACATTCTCTTCTTTGTGGCTAAGCAACAGCTCTCAGGATACAAGGAATGAAAGTAAGTGAAAATATGAGATTATCAACTACAAAATATACCCTTTGATTTCTAAGTTGCATGAGAGGCTTCGGGGTATAACATTCTTTGGATTCTCACTTTTTTTTCTCAATAATTCAATGTTTCAGCATATTGGAAGAAAGCACTACCATGTGGTTTGAGGTTTGTGGTTTGGTTTAAGGGTTTGGATTTTGGTTCTGGGTTTTCAGTCTACGTATGGGGATGCCCCTGTCTGTCAGGAATGCTTGATAGAAAGACAGACAACCGGAGAGATAGACAGTAAGCCACTACCGATCCAAACAAGGTTGCACAACAATCCAGTAGGCTCCTGTAGGATTTTTTTTGTCTTTGTGGTTGATTGGCTAATCCCACCGGAGCTCCACATTCTGGATGTTTTTCAGGGGTGTGGACATGAAGATTAGACTGCCAATAGGCTGATTAAATATCCATTTAGGGACTCATCATTGAAACCAACCAATCGGATTAAAGATAAGGATGGTGAATGATGGAATGATACTGGCTGGGTGGGTGTAGTAAAGCTATAGACCAGTGACAGTAAGTGTGTCTGTGTGGGAGGGGGTTAAAACTATAGTCTTTTTGCAGTATGTTACGCATAAATGTGTTGCTGAAACAAACATTTCAAAGCAGGTCAAACAAGAAGTCTTTGGTTTGTTTTTTCATCTTTGGATACTATAAATATCAATATAGTACAGGTTTAAGGGCAAAAAGTTGTTTAAAGGTCTTTTTAAGTTTGTCTTTGTTTCTCTTAGGTTTTAAAGCTTTTCCACCGAAGTTGAGTCAGTCCATGAGTTGGTCAAATCAGTCCATCTTCAGGCTTTGGTGCAGGCATTGAGGCCAGAGTTGACTGAATGACCGGAACCGTCGTCCACCCACTTGTCCAGGCTACGGCGGCGTGCATTCATAAAGAAGTTGCTGACTGTGGCCAGCTCGAGGCCCAGCTGTTGGGCGATGGTGACCTGCAACTCTTTGGATGGACGCTTGTTCTCCTTGAAGATGGCATGGAGCGTCCGCCGCTGCACGTCAGTGAACACTAGCCGGGGCTTCTTGGTCATGTTGCTCCGCTCACATCTGCCATGGTCCTGTTCCTTACGCTTACAGGCTGTGGGAAATTTAGAGACAAACAAAAAGGGAGTGACAATGTGAAAGTGGAAAGAATATAATTGAGTGAAAGCAATAATAATAAATAAATAAATAAATTGTTTTGGGAAATTTCTCACCATGGCAGCATGGTGAGAAAATTCTTAAAACAAATCCTGAATATTTGTATGGACTCATCCACGAATTATCTTAGTGGTTCTCTTCCATCCCGCTTAAACTCTTTAATGTCCTGCTCAACAGTTTGGTTGTGATCAAATGATTTATAAATTTATGGTCAATTTAGAGTGTCTAACATTTTTAATTAATAAATGCTCCAAAGAAATAAAATATGCAAAGAAATAAATTTTACATATTTTTTTCTTGGTGAGGCACAAATCACTGTCCAAGTTTTTTTTGTAGAGTTAATTCAGGGGTTCTAACTTTGGGGAGCACCAAATTGCAGTCTACGTTAACTACAATAACGATTATATGAAGCAATAATATCTATTAATAAAATATGTTAATTGTAATATCCTCATCACCCTGGAATATTTACCAGTGAAAGCAATGTTTGACTTATCTACATTTAAACATCCACATTTTCTTAAAACCTTTCAATACGCCAAGAACCAAGTTTATAAAAGTAAGCATGTTAACTTTTAGGAAAGCAAATATATTGTTGTATTTACAGGGGTTTAGACTCTTCACATTGAAGTTTCACACAGTGTAAGCCTACATAAATGTGGAGCTATAGGAGTACCATAAAAATATAAAGCCATATTAATCATTAAAGGATTACATTTGCATGTTGAAACTTTGTACAGCATGCATCTGGGAAACAGTAGTGTCTATTTGGTAAACACCAGAACACTAAAATATTGGGCAAACCGCTAGGGTGCACGGGAATTAAAATATGTGCTTCTACTTCTGATGGTTTAAGGAGCAAAACACTCTTATTAGCGCTATTAAGTTTGGGGTTGACTGATTGTAGGTCTACCAGCCGGGGAAAATGAGCGCTGTCCGCGGTGCTGAAAACAACACATACTCAAAAGCCTACAGGTAGCCGACAATAACTTCACATCATCTGATATATTACAGACAAACCCGAAAACTGTTTGACTTCAAATCAAACATTTCTTCGTCTGATATCGTAATTATTTAATTTATATACTTCATTATTTCCATTCTTAACTCTAGTGCAACTATCAGAATCGATGCACAAGGGCGAGCACAGACCAGGAGGGGGCGGGCGTGGGCGTAGGGACTCTGAGGAAATTAATGGATAGCATTTTCCAACCACAAAACGATTCATAAACAGGGCTGATTCATTTTGCAAAATGCACCTGGCGGATAAAACCATTAATGCGAGAGGGAACCTAATAAAGTTTTTAAAAAATCATTATTTCTGCACCAAATATATATAAAAAAATACTAGAAGGAATCCTTGTAACTGCTCTATAAAAATGACTATGTCACATAATACATTTGCATGTAATCGGCAGTGTGTTCAAAGTGAGTTTTACCTAACTTTACTCTGGTATTGACATCATATTTATAGGTATCTAGTTTTTAATTAGTATTTGATCCACTGTCTTCCAAACTAAAGTACACAACAGTAAGACTGATCAGGTAGCTATTACATAAACAAACATACTTATTCATTCATTCTGATTTATCAGATCCTACAATGTAATCTCATCTTACTACCCCCTCTGAGATGGTTGGTAAAGTAGGCCTATAGTGCAGCGACCTGTCCTTGTGACCATAAACTGGAGTGTGACGGTGAGTATGGGCAGCCCGGTGTCTCCAGTACTGGTAAATATTAACAGAAATCCGGAGCTCCTCGTGTACAAGAGGCTATAAATCAGCAGGATGAAGGCCACTCAGACAGCAGGAGCCACCACACCGCGGCCCGGCCCCGGCAGAGGAAGCCCGAGCAAAGAGCACCTTTCCCAGGACCAGGGGGATAACAACGGCCTCATTATCACGCTAATCACACACACAGACATACACACACACGCAGACACACACTCTTGCTGCCCCCGGCTAATCATTACAAATACAGATAACTCCACACTCTCAAACAGATTGCACACAGTGGGCCTACTGTCACTGCGCGTTTCATAACCTCACTGAGAACAACAAACAGATCTCTCTGATCACATCCTGCAAATATTCACCAGCAGAACCGTACCCTGACTGTTCCAGTGGGAACATTGGTCCAAAGATACTGTATGTTTGCGATTGCATATCCCATTATAAATACGCCTGAAATAAAACAACCAACATTGATGACTCCTCTTCACCGTTCCAACCGACCATTGAGCGTAAAACTCTCTATTTCAATTCATGGAATAATTAATTATTTTCTGTAGCATATCTGTTTTCATCCAAATTCTATTTCATTCTATTTTATTCTATTCTGACGAATTTAGATGAGTAGACCTAATAGAATACGTGTGAAAAGGCCCGAAATTAATTTCTGAAGGCTGAAATCAATAAGAATATGACTTCTACTTCAGGACAAGCTCACATACTTGGTCACAGGTCAATAAAACGGCGCTCAGACTAATCGCTGAAAATTAATTTAGATTGTTATTGACAAAAAAAAAATCTTTCAACACAAAATTTTATTTGGGTTTTTCAACAAAAATTGCTGCCATAATTGTATTTTTTTTTAAACTGAAAGTTAAAATTACACTGGCCAGAATATAACACACGGATGAAAAGTTGAATAGGAATGATTAGATCTGGCTAAACCAAACAAATAATAAGCTATACAAGGTAGAATTTTGATATGAAATTTACTTTCTTTCATAAAAAAAAAAAAAATTAACTCTGTAAAAAAAATATCCACTGTGTCTGAAACGTGCGGTCTCATTGAACGCTCTAATTTACTTTTGCGTACCGGAGGGACAAATTATAAAGAGGCCTATCAGTTTATTAAAGAAACCTCAGTCAAGTCAGTGTTCGTTTCTAACCGAAACATAGACACAAACTTTGTATTCTATTCTTTCCTGACAATTAATGTTAACAAAGTGACAGAAAAACCCTACTTCATACAGAAAGTAAATAAAAGGCATACTTCAACTTTACTTGACATTTAAATTTGACATTTATCATACCTTCAAGAACACGCACAGACGCACAATCTCTCTCTCTCTCTTTCTCTCTCTCTCTGTCAGTACTCACCAAACGCTCGCAAACAGCAAGAAGACTGATCAGTTGCTACTACACTATAACACACACATTCCTAACGA
This sequence comes from Lophius americanus, assembly GCA_037951165.1. Classification (NCBI taxonomy): domain Eukaryota; kingdom Metazoa; phylum Chordata; class Actinopteri; order Lophiiformes; family Lophiidae; genus Lophius; species Lophius americanus. The sequence goes on along the minus strand of JBBDHG010000014.1, from coordinate 13,628,164 downwards.
TTTCTGGGCAAAGGATCGGCTTACGCACAGTCTAGCGGTCGATATGTTGAGGGAAAACGACACGAGCACTTTTTTTTACACAACCCTAAAATCCGTGTAAAGACGTTAAAGGGATGAGTGTTGATAACAGGCCACACATTTAGTGCACGAGCGCCAGCGTGGTGGAGCACTTTATAACTTTTGTGTCTTTATATAGGCTATGGAGCATATATTTTTAGAGGCCTGTTATTTTGATAAACAGCTGTTGGCCCAGAGGGAACATTTGCCCTTGATGCTTCATTTGAATCTTGGATTGTTGGAAACATGTTTTAGAAAGCCACTAAAGCAGTTTTGATTCCTGATTGCAGTTTTGATTCCGACCCCACTCTTCTCGCATTGATAATTTTAAAGTAGCATCCAGGGCTAATGTTCCCGTATGAGCGTCAATTTTCTTAACATCAAATTAAGAGGATGAAAACAAAAATTGGGCTTTACCGAGGCTTCGCTCACCTGCGAGCCTGAGCGCACTCATACGCTGGAACTCAGGCTCCTGCAGCCATTTCCACATTCGGCGGAAGGTCTCTCTGCCGGACTTGAGCTTGGACCAGGGTTTGGGGTTTCTCAGGAGGTCGGAGAGGGTCCCCTGGGACCTGCAGAGGACCCGCTGGGCAAAGATGGCCTGAGGGATGCTGTAGCGCTTCAGCTCTGTGGTGATCCTCTGCGCTACTTCTTTGGTATTCACCTCGTCCATCTGGCCTCCACATACGCCACCCCCTGGAACGCCGCCCCCTTGCTGCCCGGGACCGGAGGCCTGCTCCCGGCTGCTCACCAGCCCCTGGCCGTGCCCCTGCGCTCCAAGGTGGGCATGCGGGTGGTGGTGTAAGCCGTTGATTTGTACCATGCCCGCCGAGGAGCTCATGTGCTGTTCTGTGTGTCTGCCGAGCATGACGGGATGGTGAGCCTCAAATCCGCTTGGAGTGAGCATCTTCTCACCAGGCATGGCGGCACCAGGGTGAGCGTAGGGAGGGATACCGGCCTGGGTCGTGTGTATGCTGGCCAGACCGGAACCAGACAACGGAGAGAGACTCTGTCCCATGCATGGATCTTTGTGATGATATGCGGGATACAGACTGTTCATAGGCGCTAGACTCCGGTCCTCGCGCATCAACGTGAAGCTGCCGCTGACATTCCCGGGGATCCTCTGGGGCTGAGGGTGAGGATGGTGGGGATGGTGGGGATGGTGGTGGTGGTGATGATGATGATGTGGGGGAAACTTGTCGGACACGGTGGAGATGGGGGGTAAGGGCTGTAGTGGCGTTAGGGTGGTGTAAGTGCTGCTTACACCCATGCCAGGGGGGGCGTCACACATACTGATAGCTGGATGCAGGTGTCCGGGATGGTAGTCTCCGTTGTCCAGCAGGGTCGCCATGCCCATAGCGCGGTGACTCAGACCCCGGGGGCTAGGACGGGAATGTGGACTGTGGCCACTCAGCAACTCTCCGTGACCGGTCACGGACTCATGGCTCACTCCGTGCATGTCGCCAATATTCTCCATCGACAGCTGTGCGTTCATGATCCGGGCAGTGCTGTGGACAAACCATCTATCTCATTTACCAAAGTTAGTTGGTGTTCATGAAGTCCACAGGTCCAGTAAAGTTCAGTTTTCTTTTGTTGCTGTTTTTCTTCTTGTAGCGTCCTTTGCGCTTGGCTTCTGTCCTTTTTTATATGCGTTTTTTCCTTTTCCCCCCTCTTACCTTTGGCGCTTATTTTGTAGAATGGAAAGTCCGTTTTAGAATCCTTTGTCTTGATAATGTTTTATCTTTTCATTTTACGGTTTTCCTTATGATTCAAGCCCCCCCCACCGCCAACCAGCTGTCCTTGCTCTCCGGTCGGGTGCCGCGCCATCTCTCTGGTTGTGTGTCTCCAGCCTCTCCTCGACCGCAGCACAGATCACTCTCTACACATGCGCACTGTGAACACCCATGTCCTCCCATTCTCTCTCTCCCCATCTGTCTCTCTCTCATAACATTAGCCCGAACCCACCTCCCCATTGCTTTGACGTCATCTACCTTATTAAGGAAGAGAGGTATCAAACCACTTGCTTTCAGCTTTTCCCTCCATGGCTGATTTAGCAGCCTCTGTAGCTTTTTAAGAAATGCTAAACATGCAAACAAGAGGATCTCTAAGAAATTATCCACGATAGCAAGCAACATGGACTAGGACAGCGCCTAGTGTTCGACTGGCAATTGTTGTTTAAGAAATGGTTTATTCATTGGGGATATAATGAGGCTTTATCTTCAGTCCTCCTTAAATTGTTTTGCGCAAATGAAGTAAACTTCCGGGTTCATTTGGAGTTGATTCTTAACAAGTGAGTTCTGAGATTCAAAACATCAGAAGCAGCATTGTAAATAAAACACTCTTGGGGAACCTGAGCAATGTAAACATGATTTAATTAAAGGGGTGCCGCTAAGCGTGCATCCTATGTATCCATGTTCGCCAGACTTATCCAGGAGTTCATTATGAGGTCATATCACCGGCACTACCCCCACAACCCTGACAAATATGTGGCAGTTTAACCAATCGAGGAATCTGTAGTACCTTTTCTTTTGATCGAAAAAAATGAGCAGATGTGTCTATTGTTCAACCATTAGGCTTAACGAACCAAGCCCAGCACTGTGTGTGCGTGCGCGAGCCCATTGTCCTACTTGGAGCTGCACTGCACATTCAATTATTACTTTTGAAAATCATCTAGGATAAGAATAAAAAAGGCACGGTCGTATTTGAAATAAACACAACATGTTATTTATTCGAAAAAGATAATATTTATTTTTTGACCCACAAAAAATAGCAAATAATACCATATAACACATACATTCACCACACGGAAAGCATGACATCATGAGACAAGTACACTGGCATCCGTTCGTTCTAGCCGTGCGTTACGGTGCCCGAGTGTTACCCTCCTCAAACATGCCGCCTGGTAAAAGGCCCCTGCTAACACGTCAGGGGGCGTTTAGCCTAATAGAGCGGTAGAGCAGGCGTCCTCAGCCGGACGAGGTGACAGATTGCAGCGGTCAGTGTCCTGCTGGACCCCCTGCTGATTGAGGGACATGTCAAAGGTGACGCTTCAAGACTCCCAAAGCCAACATCTGCGGGGGGACAGATTAACCTTTCAGACTTTTCCCTGTCCTGGACCTGCTAGGGGCCCCGCATCTGTCAGGGTCCCCACAATAGATTCAGCGCTCGGTTGAACGAGTCCGACAAAAGAAAAGAAGAAAAGAGAAGAAGTTAAACTGTCTCTAATGCGAAGTCAATGTCAACGGCGTGTGTGTGACGTGTGTCGAGACAATAGGACCCTAATTCCTCGAAGTGTGGCTGTCCATGCGTGTAGTCCCGAGGAAATAATAGACTTCAGAGGCAGACAAATATTGACAACAGGCAAACAAATCAGGGTGAATACATGCACAGAATCGTTTTAAATTAGCTTTATTATGTTCCATATCAGAGTGGTCTACCATTGTGTTGAATTTTACAAATTCGATTTTTTTTTTTTTTATCATACAATACAGTAAAGGTTCTAACTGAACCTCTCTATGATAAAATAAGGTGTGTGTACAGTGTATTGTCAATGTATTCCGCGTTATTTGGCTAAACACCCGGGTGGAATCAGAGACAGAGGAGATGTAGAAAAGATGGAGGACTTTGAAAAGCCATGGTTTGGACCTACATGGCAGCGACCCTCATCTACACATTCTCATACGGATCGATAGGATCCTGCCATGTCTGCACGACCTGAGCTGTGTTTATTTGTGCTGGCTCCCTTTTGCTATTGTGCCGAGATATGGGCCTGCGGCCCCAAGAGCCGGTGACATTTGTTTGATGGGTATTCCGAGCACTTCTGAAAGGAGGATGTAAATCAGGCGAGATTCGATTAAACTAGTACAAATGAGAGACCCTCGCAACAAAACGTAGTATTTCACAGAGCCGTGCGCACGTGCCTCTGTGGATATGCAGTTGAGTTATGTCAACTGGTTTTTTCGTTCGTTTTCAGTATAATCAAGGACTTAGCAGAAAACAAACTCTGTGCCAAAGCAAAACGAGGACAAATTCGAGGCCACTGTGTCAATTACTTTTCGGCTCCACGGTGATTGCTAAGCAGGGACATTAGTTCAGTGCAGCTAGAGCAGAAACGCGCCTCTTCTCAGAGAGAGGAAGCCGGGTCAATATTTCGTCAGCTCGGCAGAGTGACACAGCTTCACTAGCACTATAGACGTTCAAGTGCCAATTATTTGTTAAATGGCATCTAATAAAACTCAATGTTTACAACTGGCGTTGCGTTACACTTGACTTTGGCTTATATTGCCATAAGCATTTAAGGGCGCACAGGCGTTAACTTAATAAAGCATTTAAAAGGAAATCATATCGCGCTTGTTTTATGCTTTGGAACACATAAACTAATTTATTCTTCCACCTCCTAAGTCTCGAGTTGCATACAAATTGTTGCTGAACAAATCGATTCTTTGATAGGCCTACCTCAGTAAAAAATATTCTAGGAAATTTTAAAATACACCAAAACGTGAAATAATTCCGTTAGGCACACTACACGATAAACGAGCATTGCGGGGGCTGTGGCTGAGCTTTCCAGCATTTTTGGAGTGTAGGCCTTAAAAAGACATCACACCGCGCCAATCAATACTGAATAAAATTAATATTCTTGGAGCAACTCAGACAAAGGCTTTGCTGTATTTTCAACGATCAAATATATGATTATAACCGGCATATTTACTTTGTTGTATTTTAAGCATATTACATTATGTCTTAGAGTTATTTTATTTAAATTTAGCGATTATTTGAATTATAAAAGGAGTAGCAGATTTAAATGAACAGTGTATATCCTGGCTGCAAGTCAAAATGTTCAAATAAACAGATGGGGTTGTATTATTTTGTTTGCTATCTTGTGACTGTAAATTCAAGCAAAGAATCCTAAGAAGAATAAGCACCATAAATAAATATATACCATTTCGATTTCATTGACCAAAAGTTGGCAGGCGACAAGCCAGTATTATATTATGGAGTTAAAGAGAGATCATTTCTACTTCAGATTTAAATCCTGTACGAGAACATTTACATGTTCATGTTCTAGTTCTTAACTAGAACATGTGAATGACACGACCAAACCACAATTAGGACTATAACATTATAAGAAATGACTTAAACTGCCTCTCAATTAATTAAGAAATTTACTTTTTAATCTACTTCCCTGTTATTAATAATAAAAAAAAATGCCATCATGTAGGAGCAGCAGATGCCAGACCTGCTGCCTTGCTCAGGGGTAAATCAACTGCCTCTGCCCTTGTGTTTTTCCGCGTCACTTGCTCTGATTCGTGCACTCATGTGAAATTAATAAGGCATCACTTTACATTAAGGTGTCCATATGCCGCCCAATTAAGGCCTGTAACTTTGGTAAGACTCCAATTATGACAACAAAACCGTGTCAACGATAGCCAAACTAGCAGCAGTGATGTTCCAAACCGGCACCTCTCTTCCACATGACTTCTAACTCAAACAGAATGGATTAACGATCATTCATATTCTGCACGTAAAAAAACAACGACATACCATCAAAACGTCTAGAGCGGTAAGGAAAAATAATGTTTGGAGCTTATTTTATTATTTCACTGATTTAATAAATAAACAAAAGGCCAATTATTTAGTAGGTATTTCCACGTGAATGCAAGTCTGGAATGTCTCCAACAAATACCTGACATGTTGGGAACTAACCAGCACAACCACTATTGATTGATGGTGAAGAACAATTTCTTACCTTTCTTCTCCGAGATGTATTGTAATGCAAACTATACAGCAAATCATAAGGCCTACCTCCCTGTTTATTTTTTTTATACATAAATCCCTCTTCACAAATTCTGAATCTTAAAGTTGGAAATGTCCAAATATAAATTTACTTTTTAAATAATATTGGATGCGATTAACATTTTTCCATCAGATAACAGCAAGAGGATTACATTTGGAACATGCATCTCCTGCAAGAATACAGTTTTCCTAATAATAATCTCTGAAGAAATGCATTTTCAACTAAACACCTCAATCTCATTCTGTTTTTATAGGCCAGCTCATGTTTATAGGTGAGTATTTAATAAACCGATTAACTAATTTTTTGTCAAAGGCATGTCTTAGCTCGAAAGGAACAGTAAGTGAATGAAACCCTCGTTTAAAATACCACAAAGTGACTCTACAGATGGACAAAGTTGCATTATGCAGAAAAATCAATCAGTCATTATACTACCGCCCATGCACTGCGGGCTCTGCATTGTACCTTTCTACAGTACGTCTGGTATTTTATTGCTATTCTGTGATTAAAACGCTCTAGACAACCTGTTTGACCTGTTTAATGATGAATCATGCAGATGTTACAGGTTGAACTGTGTCGCAGCTGCATGCTGTGAGTCTGTGTGCGGATGCGTCAGCGTCTGTCAGACTTGGGTTACGCTCTCTCGTCCACCTTTCTTCTCAACTGGGTGCCAGGGTGTAGGGTGCAAAATGTCTGCATTTCTTTTCTAAGTCACATACAAACAAACATACGGACACACGCACGAACAACACTGCCCCATCACACACAGACGCACGCACGGACTTTACCGCAGAATCCTGTCATGCACCTCTCACAGTTCACCCGCACACAGCAGCGCATGCAGCGCCACAGCTCCAGCTTTTCAAAGCACGTGTAATCTTTTTTACTACAACATACGAAAACTAGACGGGGCGCTCGCATTTGTGCGGCTCCTCAGTTTGCGTTTTCTCCCGACCCACCATCTCCCTCGTCGTCCACCTCCGTCCTCTAGCTGAATCTCCGACGACCGCCACAGTCCTAAATCCTGACCGAGGTAAACATCCCGAGCCACTGCAGGCGTCTCCGCTCCCACTTGCATATTATCCATCCCGCAAACAACTCTCTATTCCTCCTCCGGTGCCCCGCTTCACTCCGTGCTTTTCCCGATGCAGGCGTATTTGAAAAGCTGGCCGGTGTTGTTATGAATCCGTGCGCACTGAAAAAGAATCAGTATGCAAATTGTTTCAGTATCAATCGAAAGGTTCGATCCGCCTGAGCGTCAGCCCCTTTGGCACGAGAGACTCCTTTGCTGCATAAATGTTTATTATCCCACATGTTAGCACTCAGGGAGAGGAGGGATTTTTGGACTATGATAAAGATGTAGCAAAAAGGTTTTCTTTTTTAAAAGTGTAGGCTATACATGTACATGTATTCTCAGACATATCCATAAAACCATTTTATCAGTGAAATATCCCCCAAATCATACACACACCATCACAAGTTCACCTATAACATGCTACAAATCGTTTTAGCACAATTCTTATTTTGACCAAAATACTGAGACCTTATTGTTTATTTAAACATCTCCTAACAAATTCTGTGTTTGGCACGTGTCACTTCTTCTTGTTTAAAAGCGAAGGATCAGATATTGAGATATTTAAAATAGCCACAGTGATTTGATTCACATCAATAATCGCTCATTTTCATGGCAGGGTGTGTGAGTGTTTATCTGGTTCGGATCATCTGAAAGCACATAATCTAGCTTGGAGAAGTGCAGCAGTCCTGATATACACACTGCATGAAAGAGGAATGTGGTTGAGGATGTATGAAGAAGGTACTTGAGAAATAAGTAATAGGGTGTGTGAGAGCAGGGGAGGAGTGCAGGAGGATATGAGTAAGAGCAAAACACAAAAACAAAATTAGAGCAGAGGTGGATCTGAGAGCTAAGGCAATCAAGAGCAGGACAAGAAAGATGAAGGAAAGGAAAGCAAGCACAACAAGAGGTGAATACGAAGGCTGGGAGAAGAAGGGATGTGTGGTCAGGAGGAGATAAAGCATGGAATCCGTTATCCATCTGTTCCAGGGTTAGAGTTTGCCCAGCAGAGGAGGTCAGGGGTGAAGGGTCAGTGACCCAGGCCTGAGGGCCCCGTGGTCAGTGCCTCTGCAGGTACACAGAGGGGATAGGATTATAAGGTAAATATAAATGGATATTGCTTTTGTTTCACACAAATCAACCACAGATTTTATTCTTTAACAAAGCAATTATTAAACTGAATTGGGTGAAATAATTCAATTATTTTCATTTTACACCCCATTGAGAATTATAGCTTTTTATAAATGCAATTTATATATATATATATATATATATATATATATTATATATATATATATATATATTATATAGTGAACGCCAGATGCGTAACAGAACCTGTTCATTGTTGCTGATAACATCATACATGCCATGAAGACCATCAGCAATTTGAGTTGTCTTGTTGTTATAGATGATTTTCAATATTCAGCACTGCAGGGACCTATGCTACTGTTATTATGAACATTATGCAGTATGACACATGGTTATTTACTGTCTCTTTGTTTGAATATATATACATATATACATACATATCCAGTTACAATTGACATTCAAATTGTAGAAATGTATGAGGGTGTTCTGATGCTAACCTGGCACCCTCATATTGAATACATTTTTAAGAAAGCACAGCAACGCATTTATTTTCTTGAGACTCCAACCATTTTAGCATGTAGCCTGATTGTCTTTCTTTCTTGAGTCAGTGACTCAGAGGGCCCACATTACAGTATACATATGCCATATCTAAAACCAAACTATATTATTTGATCCAAATGAACTAAAAATGTATGGGCCAATCTGTAACAGAGTCCCTTCTTTCCACTCTCAATAAGAGCATGCTTGGGCTAGCTAACAGAATTTCTTCTGACTCCTCGCATGTTTTAATGGCGAATACTAGCTTCTGCAATTCAATCGGGTATTTCAATGCATCATACGCCAAAAATCTTTTAAATCTATTCTGTTGCTGAGCCAGAATCATTGTGCTTACAACTGAGATCACAACAATCTGCTGTGGTTTAAGCCGAAGTAGCAAAACCTGTAAAATGAATATTAGTATATCCTGACAATAAAGTTGTAGTGTATTTTATCAAAGTGTATTGTATAGTATTTTATCTGCTAACAGTTGATTCTAAAAGATGAATTGGAAGGCAGGACTTGCTCAGTTCTGAACTGAGGGAATATTAATTGATTTCAAAGTGAAAAAAAAAGTCTAGTAACTTCTACACTGACCTACATGATTCTTTTCAGAGACAAATTATGCCCCTCTTTCTGCTTCTGCATAACTCAATGTGAACAATAAGGTTCAACTTTCTCCCGGCTGTTTGTGTATATATAGTTACCGTAACAGAAGAAATTATATCAGTTCGTAATTACTGGTTGTTTTAAAGAAGTACGTTTGCATAACAATAACGTTATAGAATTGTAGTCAGGTTTATTGTTGCTAATCACGTATCAAATACATGTATGTGGTGTATATATGTGTATATATGTGTATATACGTGTATCCGCGGTGGTGTCATGATAAGAGCAGTGACATTTATTTTAAAGCAAATACCGGAGGTCTCTGTGTTTATACACATGTACAGTAGCAGTGAAGTGTCTCATTAGACGGGAACTCTCAGATGTGGATATCTCTATTTAAACTTGAACAACTCTTTGAACAGAAAGGTCCCTGTTGATCAGTTAAGATCCTCCCAGCCACTTACTCTATAGGAGGCGCCATATTTACTAATAATCCTACTGTTCAAAGTGATGTGTGTGCAGCACACAGAGGGAAGTTTTAACAAGGCGCTCGGTGGTTAGGTCAAACATTGCTGTCCTTTACTTGTGCCTCAAAATCCATATCTCAGAAAGGGGAGGATTATATATTGTATGTCAACAAGAGACTGTCCTCACTTTTGATTGCAATGTGGCTGCGAGTGGCTCACCATTGTTCAAAATCAGTGTCTGTGAGTATGTGTGTGGGAAACTATCAGTGTTTGTGTCTGAGGTTTTTTTTCAGACTCACTGTGGTTGTAAGCTCATACTCAACTTTACATAGTCAAAGCTGAATATTTACTGTTATTTTGCTTAATCACTGAACATAATTGTTATATTTTCTATTTATACGATCAGTTTGGTGGGGATTTCTTTTGCTCCTCATTTGAATGAAAATGTAATAATCAATGATGAGATAAAAATTCTACCGAGCTCTATGATTGAGTCAACATTATGTGTCCAGAATTTACAAATCAGCCAGTTACAGACAACATCACTGTTTGGGTTATGCATCACCGATATAGTTTAACAACAACGGCATAGTATTACTTTCCAAAAAAACAACCGTTAGATTTAACATTTCCTCATATTCGGACCTTACCGAGAATTAAAAGATGGAGCTTAATCCCTTGATTTTATTATTTCTACTTCTCCACCTGTGCAAATTAATTCAGCCCTATCGAGTGTCTATTGGTTTTCCTGACTAGCATTATATTAGTATTGATTCAAAATATCTCGCATTTCAGCAGCTTATAACATGCAATTTATGAGGAAAACTGGGACAGGCTAATTTCAGTTCTTATAAGTCAAATGCATTTCCATCTATATAAATAAACTGAACTGATGCCAGTCCTGTTGTTTTCATACATGTGAGTGTCTGTTCATGAGTTTGTGTGTGTCGACAAAATGTTAGCATAAATGATTGGTGCATTTAACAAGAGCATTTATCTTATGCCTGGTGTTATTATTAATCATAAAATATCACACATGAAA